>JACSVZ010000004.1:12167458-12180023 GCA_014706295.1 Lycocorax pyrrhopterus obiensis
GCCGGATCCCGGAGTAAACGCTGCCGCAGCCGCCGCTCCCCAGCAGCGGGCCCTCCCGGTAGAGCTGCTCCAGGGGAGGCTTCTCCGCCCGTGCGGGCGGCACCGCGCTCTCGGCATTCTGCCCTGGGCCCCCGGGCGCTGCTGCTTCCCGAGCCGCCCCGGCCTCCGGCGGCTCGGAGTCGGCGGCCGAGCTGACGAGCGGCGGAGCTCGGACCGGGGAAGCTGCCGGCGACGCTGCCGGCGACGGGGCGGGAGCCGGGCGGCAGCGGGGCGGCTCCGGGCGGAACCGCCGGAGGGGCCTCGTTCGCGGCCGGGGCCGGGGCCGGGGCCGGGCCAGGGCCCGCGCCAGGCGGAGCCAAAAGGCGGTGCTGCTCCGCCAGCACCAGAGCGAGCGGCACTTCCAGCGGCGCCACTGCCAGTACGGAGAGAGGCCGGCGGAGGCGGCACCGCGGCGGGCGGGGCAGGGGCGGGCAGGGGGCGGCCCCGCAGAGGGGCGGCCCGCGGGACGCGGCATGAGCCGGGCTGGGAGAGGCGGAGACAGGGACGGGACGGGACAGGAGTGGAGTGGAGTGAGTGGGAGAGGGAGAAGGGGACGGAGAGCGAGCGGAAATCCGAGCGGAAAACCGATCGAGAGAGGCGCTGCTGCTGCTGCTGCTGCTGCTGCTGCTGCTGCTGCTGCTGCCGCTGCTGCCGCTGAGCCGCCGGAGCGCGCGGCCGTTCCCTTCGTCCGTTCCCTCCGCGAGCCCAACGGAGGAGCCGGCGCGCGCCCCGCGCAAGGAAAGAAATAAACAAAGAAACAAACAAATTCCTATTAGAGAAATAAGCAAAGAAAGCATTGTAGAAATGAAGAAAAGTGTTGGCTTGTGGCTTTTTTCTTGCTTGGGTGAGACGAAGCATTTCATGGGGAAGAATTGCCTCTCCCGACAGTTGTGCGAGAGTGGGCAGGAGCGGAGCCTTTAATTTTCAAGTAGAAAAGGGAAATCGTGTCAGTAATGTCATCTCTTTTCATCCTCTGCTGAGACAGTTGCAGGCTGCCAAAAGACAGAGTCTGCAATGTGCAACTTGGTCCCAAGTTTCTTTTTCTGCCAGAGACTGAGGAGGGGAAGTAGCCAATAATCATGGAGCCATGGCATGGTTTGGCTTGGTTTGGAAGGGCCCTGAAAGATCACGTCGTTGCAAGCCCCCCTGCTGTGGCTAGGGAGCCCTTGCACTGGACCGGCTTGTCTAGAGCTCCATCCAGCCTGGCCGTGAACACTGTCAGGGATGGGGCATCCACACCTTCTCTGGGCAACCTGTTCCGGGAGAGTCTTTTTTGTGAATACCTCAGCTAAACGTACTCTCTTTCCGTCTGGATCCGTTCTCCCTTGTCCAAAGTCCCTCTCCTGCTTTCTTGTAGGTTGCCGTCAGGTCCTGGAAGGCCACAGTCTGCTCAAGCCTAAGCCTAAGTCTCTTTTGCCGGCTGAACAAGCCCAGCTGTCTCAGCCTTTCCTTGCAGGAGAGGTGCTCCAGGCCTCGCTACATCTCGGTGTCCCCCGTCCGCACCTGCGGCAGCCCGTCCGTGTCCTTGCCGTCCGTGCTGGGGAGCCCGGCAGAGCCGGACGCAGCGCTGCAGGTGCAGCGTCAGCGGCGTGGAGGAGACGCGGCCCCGCCGGCGGCTCCGGGAGCCAGCAATTGGCGACTGGCCGCCCGCTTCCCAGAGAGCCGGGGCCTTTGTGCCTCCCCTTCTCCCCGCGCCTTTCCCCGCCGCTCCCTCCCTCGCTCCCTCGCTCGCTCGCTCGCTCATCTGGGGGAAATCCACCCTCTGCCGCCCCTCCCCGCTGCCCCGCGGCTCCCCGGCGCCATCTTGAGGGCCCCAGGCCTCGGCCTCACCGCGCTCGCCCGAAGGCCGTGGAAAAAGCGGACACAAACACACACACACAAAGTGCCCTATGCTTCCAAGGTCCATCTTTTGCCTACAGCATCGGTTTGCTTTCACAATGTGGGCGAGCTTATAAAATCACCAGGAGGAAAGAGCATGAAAAAGTTCTGCTTTGGCAGTACCTCAAGGCTTTGAGGCACAGGGCTTGTGGTGCTTCCTCGCTCACAGGGAGCCACAGAAAGGGTTGAAATGGTAAAAATAGTCAAAACCCCTTAGTGATGGGAAGGAAAACCTGAGGAATTGGCAGCTAGCACCTCAGAAACACGAGGAGCAAAAGCCAGTCTTCTACCCGAGAGCTGCCTGGGCAGGGGCAATTCTTCCGATTGCATCAGCGTGGCCATGGCTAGAAAGGGCAGCGAGGAGAGGAATTTAGCTTCTCCTGGCAGCCCCTGAAATCCCAGTTCTCACTCGTGTGCACCGGGGATTCTGCTTCAGGCTCTGAACTTGCACGGCTGCTCCTTGGGCGCTGCTTGCCCCCAGGCACAGCGGTGGGTGCTGCAGCAGCTGTCCCGCACCCAGGGCTCGGGAGCCTCCCCGAGGCCGCCAAGGACTGGAGGAGGCAACGTGCCCGGGATCTGGTGCAGCACCGTGGGGTTGTGGGGGATGCTTTGGTCTCTTTGATGGGGGGGGGGGAGCGGGGCAAATGGAATCAAGATGAGACAGGGATCAAGCAGCCCCACGGCAGGCAGCCGTTTCTCCTACCGGGGCTCCTCCGAGTTTAGCGAGCTAATGAGGCCTGCGGAGCAAATGAGACCCGGGAGCGAGGAGGGAAGGGCTGGCTGGGAAGGAGTCAGATCAAGCCCTTGCAGGCATTTCTCTTTCCGAGGGGCTCCTGGGGAGACAAAGGAGACGAGAAGGATGTCCCATCTCGCGACGCCCCCTTTTTCCCTTCAGTAGCCGTACTGCAATCACTGCGTACGAGAGTTTACGTGATCCCTTTGATGCCAGGGAGCACAAAGAACTTGAACCTTGCCGGAGTCCAGCCCTGCCTGCCTATCTTGGAGCAGAGGGAAAAGATGAAGAAGAATCTGGGCGGGGGTTGAGCCCAAATGGCATTTTGCCGCTTCTGATTTCCTCCCAGTTTTTGCAGCGGGGCGACAAGTGCGTCCCTGCAAACCGCTCCCCTCTCCAGGGCACACGCGGGCCCTGCTGGCAGCTCCGGCTTCTCGAAGGGGCTGCTGCAGTTGGCAACAGGAGCTGTTGAAATTTTCGCCTTGCTTAACCCCTCAACCCAAAGGCCACCAAGTGGCTGAGGAAGGACACAACAAGATTACCCTGGAGGAAGGGGACCAAAAGCTTGGAAAAGGATGAAAGAAACGCTCCGATGACAACGACAACAAAAAGATCTATTTTGGACAGCAAATTAACACCCGCCGCCCTCCAGCCCTCCCAGATTTGCAGGCCGAGCGGTGCTGTTTCCATGGCTGACGTGCTGGCACCCTGCGGAGAGCACTGTGCTCCCTGCGCCTCATGCAGCCCCCCGCGCTGCCCTCGGTCCCGCAGCGCCCGTCCGAGCTCCTCGGTGCCGCCCGCCCAGGCCCGGCCCTCACGGCCGCCGTCGGGCGGGGTCTGCGCAGGCGCCCGCGGCCGGAGCGGCGCGGGACCGGTGCCGGAGGTAACGCGGCGGAGGGAGGGCGGCGGGCTGGGCACGGCCGGCGAGTGCCCCGAGCCGAGCTGGCCCGGGACGGGCCCGGGCCGTTTAGGGGAGGCCTCGGTCGCGGCCCCCGGCCGGCCGGGGAAGGGGTGCGGCAGCCGAACCGGGCCGGGTCAGGCGCTGCTCGGTGCCCGGCGAGCTCTCTGTTGGCCCGCGCCTGGAAGGAGCTTTGATGCTGCCGCTGGCGCGGCCGGCCCGCACGAGCCCTCTCCCCGGGGATGGCAGGGCCGTGCCGCCTGCCTTTAGCGTGCGTGCCCCGGGCACGGGCCTGTCCCTCACCGTGCTCCCCGTCCCGGCTGGGTGATGTGCAGCAGAGCCCTCCTGCGCAGACTTGCATTGGCCCCCTGATCCAGTATGCGGGCTCCACCTGGCTCGGGGTAGCTCCATCAGCACGCAGCCAGGTGTCATAGGTGAGCTTCCTGGGGAAAGCTGCCCTTCCTGGGCACTGCTGTCCGTATTCCTGCCATGCCCACAGCCTGTTTGACAGTCCAGAAATGACTGTTTTGCCCTGTTATCTTGTTACTACATATGTGCAGTTTTCCAAGGAAGAAAGTGAGCCATATCTCATACTTGCTGTGTTTACAGCCTTGTCCTCGAGTACAGCCAGTACAAAAGCACATTTTATTGGTTGCATTGCCATGTCACCAGCACTGTGACACCACAGGAACACAGGCCTCTAGCCATAGCATGCCTCAGCCACCTCTCCCCATCTCCTGCTTCCCCTCTGTCTCTGCAGACCCCTCTTGCTGCCATGGTGAATGAGAAGCACAATGGCACCCTGCTTGTGCAGCTGGGGCCCAAACTGCAGGCCTACCCAGAGGAGCTGCTCCGGCAGCGGCGAGGCCACGACGGCCGCCCGGAATACCTGGTCCAGTGGAGCGTCATTAGCTCGGAAGAGAGAGCAGCGGGAGGCAGCGGTGCCTCCTCCGCAGAGACCAAGCCAGAGCACATCTCCATGTGGATGTCTGCAGAAGAGGTCTGCGCCAGCTGCCCGGCGCTGCTGGGCCAGAGGGGGCCGGAAGGGCCGTGGCCGAAGGAGGAGAAGGCGCCCGGCCCGTTGGCCGGCGGATGCGCCGCTGGACGAAGCCTCGCTGCTGGAGATGAAGGCCGATGTGAGGAGCCTGGTGCAGCGAGCTGGGCGCCAGGTGGCCGAGGCCGGGACCCCCGAGCGCTCCATCCTGAGCACGGTGCACGTGCTGGGCGCCTACGCCAGCATCGGCTCTCTGGCGGGCGCCTTCAGGGAGACGGGAGCCCTGACCTGCTGATGAGGATGCTGTGCCACAAGGAGAAGCAGATCCGCCACAGCGCCGGCGAGATGCTGCGGGCTCTGGCTTCACATGATGCAGGTGGGGGCTGCTCCTGTCGGTGCCTCTGGAGGAGGTGTTGCTGGGCAGCTGAGGGGTGCCGGGCCTTTGGGAGGGGTGAGATGCCTGGGAAGCAGCATGTCTTGGGGCTTGCTGGCAAAAGGGAGGAATCAGTCTGGATCTTCCAAACTTCTTTGGTTGCAGTTGTCTGGACTGCTCTTGGAGTTAGAAACTCCTTCCCCTGCCAGGTTTCTGAGCTGGGGATGCTGATTAACTGTTAGGAGTGTTAAGGAATGTTAGGGGTGGCTGTCTTCTCTAGCAGCCCCAGCACCTCTCCTGCTCCAACCACTGGAGCCCAGCCCAGGGAATCTGGAGTTTCTCAAGCTGAGAGATGCAGCTGCCACTTTCCCATTTGCAGGTTCAACCAGTAGCAAAGCTGAGTGCGCACCCCGGAGCACAGACACACGCAGGACTCTGACAGGACACACTTACGGCACTCACATAAACACAAGCACAGCCAGCCACATCCCCTCCTGCTCTGTCCAGCAGAGACAGAAGGTCACTCCTGCCAGCACACACTGCATTTTCCCAGGTTCACAAGTACACACACGTTCATGGATCCCTTGAGCACCAGCATGGCCCCTCTGTCCTGCCCCCGTGCCTGGATCCAAGCCCCTCTACCAGTCTCAGAGGTCCCCCTGCTCATCAGTTTGTCAAGCCTGATGCTTGCTAGTAAACCTGTAGCATTCCTGTTCCACAGTCCACGTTCATACATTCCTTGGGACTTCCAGCACCAACCACCACCCACCTCATACCTTGGTCTGGACTCAGGACCTCCTCCTTGCTAATCCAGTGTGAAGTTTTGCTAACGAATTACATGCACACCCCACGCACAGCAGGGTTGGGAAAGATGCAGACACTCACCCTTTCCCCCTGGCACCAGGCACTGCAGTTCTGCTTCAGCTGCTGGTGCTGAACTCCTCACTTGCCTCCCTTCCAGTAGCTGTTCTTCAGAACAGGCACTGTTCTCTCTCCAGTGGCTGGTGGCCGAGGATCCCGCCTACTCCAGGCGGTAACACGGAGACCCTGGCACTTGCCCCAGTAGCTGGCACCTCAGGCCAGGGACACCTACACCCCTGATCAGAATTGAGTAATTTGTACTGGGTCAGCTGTACACCAGTCTTCCCGACAGCTGGCATTCCAGCCTCAAATCCATGATTTGATCCAGAGAGCGATGGCACCTCCAACTGTCACTTGCTCCACTTGCAGACTCCACAGGGCTCCCACACCTGCAGTAAGGCTCCAGTTTGTGCACCAAATGCCACTCCTGCAGGTCTCACGGGCAGCTGGCACTCGGTCTTTGCAGCACACACACACACAGGGGTAGAGAGAGAGTAAAGATTTAGTAAGAAAGTAGGACAGACTGTGTCAATCAGTACAGGGCTGTCAGACAAACACACTGACCAGCCGTGGTTTAAACATGACTGGCGCCTTTTGTAGCCCTTTCTCTGCACCCCCCCTTTTGTCTTCCTTGCCAATTCCAATTAATCAGATAAATTTACTGAAAAATAATCATTCTCACATGCCAGATGTCCTTACTAATTGTAGTGACTGACCAGATTTGTTTCTCCTCACTGCATCCATTAGCATTTGTCAGTCAGGTTTGTGATTCTTTATGTCTTGTTTATGGCTTCCTTCTTACTTTGACTCTTTGCAGCGAAAAGGTCCTTGACTGGATATACTTAGAGGAACAGACAATCTCCTTCCACATACCCTTGCAATGAAGACTGGTGCCAAAGGGCTTGACACAACCCTGGTGGATAGAGGCTGGTCCTCACCCAATTCTTTCATTTAAGAGGAGCTACTATGGCTTGGAAGTGCTTGATGAGACTTGGGTGCACCTGGAAAGTTGCTGATTGTGGTGTATCCCACAGGAGATCTGGCTTTCCCTGTCCTAGTGCCTGAGTTCATGCAGCTCTGAAGTGGGGCAGATGAGGGGCTGATTCAGGTTAAACTTGACTTCTTTTCTTCCCTGGGACCCTGTTCTGGAGTCAGTTATTTGGGGTTGCTGCTCTGTGAGAATTTTGCAGCGTTAGGAGTAGAAAAAACACACTGGAGCAAAATGTTGTGAGTCCAGATGAAGGACAGAACATGGATCAGGTGACACTGAGCAGCAGAGCTGTTCCTTCCCTGCGGCTCTGCCTCTCGCAGGGCAGGTGGGGTGAGGGTTGTCTTTATGGGGGCTGAAGAGTTTTTGTTGTTGTTGCAGGGAGCCGGGCCTATGTCCTGCTGTCCCTGAGCCAGCAGGATGGCATTGAGCAGCACGTGGACTTTGACAGTCGCTGCACCTTGCTGGAGCTGTTTGCTGAGATCACATCCTCTGCAGAGCACTGCATGTCCTTCGAGGGGATTCACCTCCCGCAGGTAGGACAGCCCCCGCCACCAGCCCTGGGCCTGTGGGGCACGAGGGGCCAGGAGGGTGGGAGTGGGGGGCCAGGGCTGGTGCCCTTGTCCGGGACAAGAGGTAGTTGAGGGTGGGCAGGTGAGTAGGACTGGCTGTTGGGAGAGCTGGCACAGGACCTGGGCCTGGGTGAGGCTGGGGTGGTGCAGAGGCACCTGGAGAGCCTTGGCTGCGAGCAGGGAGGGGAAGGTGGGCTGAGAGGTCTCTGCTGCTGCCAGCTGGTCTGGAGCTCTCACAGGAGCCTGCCTGGGAATGAGCTGGTGGCTCAGAGGGAGCTGGGGGTGCTCTGCAGGCTGAGTGTGACAGCTGTGCTTGTTGCAGATCCCTGGGAAACAGCTGTTTGTTCTGGTGAAGCGCTACCTGTGTGTGACTTCTCTCCTGGACAAGCTGAGCGGTGGTGTGGAGCAGGGAGAGGAGCAGCAGGGCTGTGCTGTGCCCAGCGCTGTCGCTGAGGAGAGGAGCCGTGTGAAGCAGGAGTTTGAGTTCAGCATGGCCATGGCAAACCTCATCTCGGAGCTGGTGCACGTGATGGGCTGGAGCCACAGCCACAAGGCAGAGCCACTGCCCCAACGGGACCTGCAGCCTTGCCCTGCCCGCTCCATCTTCCAGCACAAGACTCCGGCCAGCACCGCTGCCGAAGCAGCCCCCGCGTCCCCAGCAAAGGAGCCCGTGACCTTCAAGACGCGCTCGGCGTTCCCGAGCCGCAGCAGCTACGTGGAGTACGTGCAGGCCACGCTGGTGAGCGGCATGAGGGTGCGCATGCTCGAGGACTACGAGCAGGTCAGCGCCGGCGATGAGGGCGACTTCCGCCGCAGCAACGACGGCATGCCCCCGGTGCAGGTATCCCTGCTGGGGGAGCAGGCGCTGCCGAGGGGCCTGTTTGCTCTCCTGTGCAGCCTTGCATAGGAACAGTGGGGTTGGGCTTGTCTTCCCCCGGCTGGGTGTGTGTTGGGCTCTCCTCCTCAGGTGTACTGGCAAGCTCTGGGCTGTACGTACTGGGTTCACTGGCACATGGTCGAGATCATTGGCCCTTCGGAGCAAAAGGAGCTTGAGGGCCAGGAGAAGGTGAACACCCTGACACGAAACCACAGACTGAGAGCAGGTGAGCAGCCTGTTGGTCTCCTTCAAGCATGTTCCAACTCTCCCACTGCCCTCCTGTCACCTCCCTTTCCCCCAACAAGCTATGGTACGGTGGGGACCTCTTCTGCCCAGCATGAGCTCTTTCCCTGGGGAATGTGGGGTGTGCAGCAGAGGATGGGGGAATTGTCAGAGCTGACAGTGCCCCTCCTTGCTCTGCTCTCCTGCAGTTCCACAGCCATTCCTGTGCAAGCCCTTGGGGGGGCTGTACTCCCTGCCTTACCTGGGGCAGCGGCTGCCTAAGGCTGCAGAGGCACTGAGCCGTGCCGAGTGGTGGGAGCTGCTCTTCTTTGTGAGGAAGCTGGAAGCACAGGAGCAGAAAGAGATCACCTGTCTCATCCAGCAGCACCAGGGAGAGCAGGTAGGGGCCAGTGCCTGCAGCGGGGAAATGGGAGGGAGGAGCAGGGAGAACATTAGGGAAGGGACCAGGCCCAGAGGAGATGGCAAGTGTGAGCTATGCAGGGGCAGCCTGAAAGGGAGAGAAATGGGGCAGAAATGGGAGGGTGAACGGGGATGGTGAAAGCGTGGGGAGCTCAGCCCAGCAGAGCAGTGAGTGGAGATGAGAGGACACGCAGCGTCCCTGACTGGCAGAGTGACTGTCCAGCGAGGTTTGGGCAGGCGAGGCAAGGCCGTGGGGTCATTCTGCCGGCTGCAGTTGGGTGTTGAGCACGGGTGGGAGGTGTGGACTGGTGGGAGTTGGGCTGGGGACAGCGGGGAGGGTGGCAGCGGGGAGCGGCCCTGGGCACCTCTGGCGGTGCAGCCTTTCTGTCCGTTCTGCCAGTGCTGCCACAGGGGGCGTGGGGTCTGTGTCGAGCCCGAGGTTAACTTGCCCCCATCCATCGGTGTGGCTGTCGGAGGTGGATGAAGAAGCCCTGCTGCAGCTGTCGGTGCCTGCGGAGCTGGCCCAGAAGGTGCTGCAGGTCCTGGAGAAGCGGTGCCAGGGCAGCTCTCTGCGTGACCTGCGCGGCTCCCGTGTCTACGCCAGACACTTCCTCGGCAGGGGGGCGGAGCAGGATGGTGGAGGGGGCAGCGCCGTGTCCTCCGAGGACGATGGCTGCAGGAGCACCGGCCCCGAAGGCACGATGGCCAAGGCAGCGGAGGAAGACCTTTCTGCAGCCGCAGGGCCGCCCCAAGCCCGCAGCGTGGCAGTGAAGTCGGATTCCCAGCTGTTCAGTGAGCTGTTTGAGAGGGAAGGGCTGTTCTTGCCAGAGGTGACGGAGGAGCAGAGCCAGGGTAATGTCCTGCTACGCGCTGGGGCACAGGCGCGGCGCTGGAAGCGGCGCTGCTGCCTGCCTGAAGTGGGGGGGCCTGCGGTGCTGGGTCTGTGGGTGCGCGGCACCCTGGGAGCTGCTGGAGGTGTCGCTGCTGCCCTGACGCCTCCGTCCCTCCGGGCAGTGCTGGGCAGCTCCGAGGGGGTGAGCGAGAGCGGCTCGCTGGCCACGGTTGCGGCCGTGGTGGACGTGATCCAGAGCAGCCGCTCGGCGGTGGGGCTGCGCTTAGCTGGGCTCAAGCACATCCTGAAGATGCTGGAGGAGGAGCCCAAGTCGGAGCAGCAAGTCGGCACAGCCCAGGCGGGCTGGGGCACCATCGGGAGTGCTGGGTGAGCCCTGGGGTGCTGCACAGCCCTCCTGCTGCCTGGGGAAGGTCCTGTGGGCAGGGTGGGGGGCCAGTGCTGAGCTGGGCCCGCGGGAAGTTGGCAGTGGGAGCGTGAAGGGTGGTACGTGCAAGAGGAGAGGTGGATTTTGCATCCCTTTGTCGCAGGGCAGGCTCATGGCGGGGCCGTCCCAGCCGCAGCGTGGGCAGGAAGGAGGCGGCTGGCAGGGCCCGAGGTGCTGGCGTGCCAGCGGCAGGAGGCTCCGCCTGAGGTGTGGTGTCCCATGCAGGGAGAAGCTGGTGCAGGTGGCGGTGGAGCTGCTGAGCGCGGAGGCGGCAGAGAAGGCGCTGGTGGCGGTGACGCTGCGGCTGCTGGCCGTGCTGCTGGCCCGCTACGAGTGGCGCGTGCCCTTTGCCACGGAGGGGCGGCGTGCGGGCCGTGCTGGCCCGCATGCAGCAGCACGGCTGCTCCGGCCTGGTGCAGCAGGCCGGCCTGGCGGTGAGTGCCCGGGGCACGCCCGGGCGGGCAGGCGGGCAGGGGCGCGCGGGCTGCCCCGGCTGTGCTGGAGGTGCCGCCGCCCTCCTGTTGTCCTCGCAGGCCCTGAAGGTGCTGGTGGGAGCTGCGGACGCTGAGCCGGGAGGTGGCGGTGGGAAGTCCTCGCCCTGGAACCACGGCGACGCGCAGATGTTGCGGGAGATCTTTGCCAGCATCGGCTCTGCCTCCAGCGAGGGCTCTGCCAGCCTGCTGAGCACCATCCCTGCTGCCCTGAGCACCATGCAGAGGGTGCCGGGGTAGGGGCAGAGTGTGGAGAGCGGCTGAGGTTGGGGGGAATCCGCAGGGGGAAGGACGGGCAGGGCGGGCAGGTGGCTTGTGGGTGCAGGGGAGGCTCTGTGTCTGGGGGAGGAGAGTGGCACGGCTGTGTCCCTGCAGGGGCTCCTCAGGGGTGCAGAACGGGCTGCTGGTGGTGAACATGCTGATGGATGGGCACCGGGGCCTGGCGGAGCAGCTGGCGAGCTGCGATCTGCTGGCGGTGCTGCAGAGCTGCTGGAGGGACGGGCAGAGCAGCGGCCGCCCCCAGGCCGTGCTGGCCCTCAGCGCCATCAATCGCCTGGCCGAGCACCGGCTGCCCCTGGGCCCGCAGGCAGCAGGTACCGGCGCGCTGCCCTCCCTGCCCGTGCCGCGCCCGCGGGTACCACAGGCAGGGCCGCCTCTCCTGGCAGGGCGGAGCAGCCCGAGGGGCTGCTGCCGCTCGAGCGAGCGCCCGGGCTGGGCTCACGTGTCCTTGTCACGGCAGGCAGAGAGGTCCCGTTGGACCCGAAGGGCGTGCAGATGCTCCTGGGTGGCCTGGACGACGGCGTCTTGTCCAAGGAGGTGGTGGTGGCCCTGGAGCGGCAGCTGTGCAGCGAAGGCCCTGCTCCCTCTGGCCAGGTGGCCCAGCTGCTGCAGGACCAGAGCTGCTTCAGGCTGTTGCTGCGCAGCTTGGAGCTGCTGGGGACAGAGAAGGCTGTGAGCCTGAGCATCCTCAGGTGGGTGCAGGGGGGTTGGGGGAGGTCTGGGACCCCCAGAGCAGGTGTGTGAGTGCTGGTGGTCATGTTGGGAAGACCCAGTGCATGTTTGTGGGTCCTGGTGGGGGTGTTCTTCACTGGGGGGGAGGCTCACCCCGGCACGTAGGCAGGTGCTGATTGGGCTGTCCTGGGGCGCAGGGCCGTGTGGGGACAGAGCAGCGTGTGCCTGGGTGCTGGTGGGGACATGCAGGGGCAGCGGAGGACGTGCCTGGGTGCTGGTGGGGTGTGCAAGGTGCCAGGGCAGCCTTGGTTGCCAGTCCTTGAGAGGTGCCTTGCAGGTGGGGCAGGGAAGCAGGGCTGCCTGTAGTGCTGCTGTCCCTGTGCCCCGGCCTGAGCAGGCCCCCTCCGTCACTCAGGATCCTGAACAAGTTCCTGGATGGTTACCAGGAGGATGTGCTGCCCTGGCATGAGTGTGTGGAGCCCTGTGTGTCCTGCCTGAGCACCCACAGCAGCAGCTGGGAGGTGAGGGGGCCCGGGGACTGCCGGCAGGCAGGGGTGGCTGTGCTGGCTGTGCCTCAGCCGGGCCCGGCGCTGGGCAAGCAGGGCCCTGCTGGTGGCAGCCTGGCCTTGTGTCTGAGCACTGGGAGAGGTGGGAGCAGCTGTCCAGGCCGTGTCCATGTCCTGGTGGCAGCCTGGCCTTGTGTCCGAGCACTGGGAGAGGTGGGAGCGGCTGTCCTGGCCGTGTCCATGTCCTGGGTGGCAGCCTGGCCTTGTGTCCGAGCACTGGGAGAGGTGGGAGCAGCTGTCCAGGCCGTGTCCATGTCCTGGTGGCGGCCTGGCCTTGTGTCCGAGCTCTGGGAGAGGTGGGAGCAGCTGTCCAGGCCGTGTCCATGTCCTGGTGGCAGCCTGGCCTTGTGTCCGAGCACTGGGAGAGGTGGGAGCAGCTGTCCAGGCCGTGTCCATGTCCTGGTGGCGGCCTGGCCTTGTGTCCG
>JACSVZ010000004.1:12227660-12238358 GCA_014706295.1 Lycocorax pyrrhopterus obiensis
GGACAATTTAGTCTGTGCTAGCTGTAATTTTTTTATATGTCTAGCCTTGCCTATAACTAAAGAGTCACTTTAGCCTATTTTGATGGGTTTTTTTCCTTTGTTGGTTTTGCTTTGTTGGGGTTTTTTTGACCTTTCTAGTCATAGATGAATATCAAAAGAATCCATGCAGGATAAAGTATAATGTGTGATTTCTGTCTGTCCTTACATGGTTTTCCTAATAATTCTTAGCATATTATATTGTCCATTGACTGCTGCTGAGCATGGATTGTTTTTTTTCTGAGATTTAGCCACATAATAATACTGAGGTTTTAAACCATAATCAGAAGACAAGTTCTTTCTTGCTCTTTGCCTCCTTGTGCCTCCTTAGTCTTCCACTTCTGGTACCTCTCAGGTACTTATTAATGCACACTTTTTTTTGTTATTCAGAATAGACTTAAAATTGTAAGACAATTTTACACATTCACTAACTGTTCTTAAAATTTTTCTTAAGTATTTTGGACAGGGCTACGCTTAGGTTGGTCTAGACTGCACTGGTCACTTCCATTTTGCACAAAACCTCTTTTTTCAAGCTTGGTGTCTCTTAACCAGTTATTAGTGCATAAAAGAAGCTTATTGTTAACCCACAGCATTTGTTAAGTAACATTGCTGAAGATCTGCAGAGATTCTGGAATCTCAAGTCACTCAAGCTTATTGAGCCAAAATATCTTAGAGTGAATTCTTGTCTGTCTCTGTACATCTCTGTCTGGTTAGTCTTGCTTTTTAAAGCTTCACTGAATCTGGTGACACCATGCAAAGTAGCTGTTAACGTAGTTCCTTGGACCCAACCAGAGCTTTTTTCCCCCCAAAAAAGCAGTTCTTCACTTTCCATGTTAACATACCAAAACTGAATTAAGTTCTAGGTTAAACACAGTGGCAGTGGTTAAACACCTGTAAGACTGACAGGTTCATTTCTTAATTCCTTAGAATTTTCTGTTGAATTCTGTTTCATGGTTTGTTGCTACTATTTGTATTAGTTTGTTTTAAAATATCTTATCCTCACTGACGAGACAAGTCAAAGAAACTGAGTTTCTTAAATGGAGAAATATTGTGGTTTTTTATTGAGAATATGGATGCAAGTAATTCATTTCCTGCAGTGACAATACATTCTTGCATCCAAATGAAAAAACAGGAAAGAGCATAAACTAGTTAAAAATCGCTGGGGGCTAAATTGCTTAAATGGCAGAAGGACTTGGGAGTACAGCAGAAGTAGGAATTAATCACAAGTGAGTGGGACAAGGAAATACCAAGATATGAAAAGAGAACACGTCTGACTTTTATTGGAGTACTTTTGCTTTTCATGGAATGGTATCGTGAAACAAGTTTCCATGGCACTGGCAAGCACTTTTTTTTTAGCTATCCCTATCTGATTATCCTTTAAAAGAGCTTGTCTGCTTTCTGTTGCCTCCTTGTTTAAAAGTAATCATCAGGAAGATTCTTTCAACTTTTTAAATTCTTACAGTCATGGTTTTCGTAGAGGGGCTCTTTGAAAGTTAGAGATTCTATAGCAAATTACAGAATAGCTCAATCTGGTGACTTCTCTTAGGATCTTTTAATTTCCCACTTGTTGCTCTGTTTTCTCTTCTTGTTCTTAACTCACTGTCCTGGGCATCTGTTAATTTGTATGACATGCCCTTCTCACTTAGGCATGGGATTTCAGTCCTTAAGGCTTCTTGGACTTTTGTTGAGGAGTTGATGTGTGTACTTTGATTCTATGCTTTCTTTAATGTGGATCCCACTGTGTGGGCAGTGGTGTTTCATTTTATCTATATCATTTCTAATTTAGGATTAGTGTTGTTCTGACTTTTCCTGTCAGCTTCTTGAGACTCCTGTTTAAATCAGTTTCTTCATTGTAGAAATAGGCATTTGACTGGTATGCACGTGTGCTCTCATACACACTTTTATAACTTACCTAAAATATGTGAGTTTTGGTCTGTCAGGCTGTTATTCCTGTCCTGTTTGTAAAAGTAGTTTTACTCAGTATTCTATTGATTATAAAGAGGGGTTGATTTTGACTGTTTAAAATGGAGTAGTTGCATTCCTTGGTCACTATTGAGTATAAACATCTTGAACAAGTCAAAAATGTTGTGATGAGGAGTCTTCAAGACTGAATAGTAATCTTCAGATTAACCTCTGGAACTAATAATGGAAATACTGATGAATTGATAATGATAATAACTAGCTTCTTTGCAAGGAAAGCCATTCCTTCTGGCACTGGTCAGCAGGGCCAGTGATGTACTTCTGTGTATAAAGTAGGCTTTTCTGTAAAGTGGAATTTTTTCTTTCTCATTAACCTTCCTTAATTTAGGTATTATGAAACTGTATCTGATGTGCTCAGTTCTGTTAAGAAAATGGAAGAGAGTCTAAAAAGATTGAAGCAAGCCAGAAGAACTGCAGCTTCAAATCCTGTTGGTACAAATGGGGGCATGAGTGATGATAACAAAATCCGACTGCAGCTGGCCCTAGACGTTGAGTATTTTGGAGAACAAGTAAGTTATGAGAAACGGATTTTTTATTATTAATGGTTTTGGAAGGAAGGTGGAAGAGGAAAGGGAACCTTGACTCAGATTTTGGTCTTGAAAGCTTTGTTGGTGTGGGTTTGGGGTTTGCGTTTTGCTTTGTGTTTTCACATTTGTATAAAGGAGATTATTTGAGACCTTGGTGACTGTAGATACCACTTTAGCAATGCATGCTTTCCTGTCCTTTCTTACACAAATGCAAAGCTTGTATTTCTTACTACTCAAAATTCAAGTAGTGCTTAGTGCTTGGAAGCACTAAGAAACACTGTGTTTACAGATCAGAGGGCAGGGACCTGAATTAGGTCTGGTAGAAACTTCTTTGTGGCCCTGCTTTTGTTTGCCTTCTGTCGGGGTGTTTCCAGCCTTGACTTTCTGCGTGGTCAGGGTCTGTTCCCAAGAGCTGTGAGGATGTCAGCCTGATTTGTTGTGCTGCACAACTGTAAGTGCTTTTCAGTGCCAATATGAAATTTTAAATAGCAAAACATAAAAGAATAATATGCAGTAGCTACATTAAAATGTATAAGCATATACTGTTTTGTACTCCTTTATTTCTGAAAATCGTATCTAGATATAAACAAACTTTCAAATAAGAGTCCATATCATTAGTTGCCAAGGAGTTGTCATCAATCTTGTCTATGAGCAGATGCTGTTGATGCATTATAACAGGTAGACTAAGTTTGCTTGTGTGTGAGAAGATGCTTTTCTCATATAGGAGACTAATCACAAAGAAGATTTAGGTGGGACTATGGAAATCTTACTAACAAAAACTATTATTTGTCAGTTTTTGCCTGAGGTTGAGCTTTTGTTCTTCTTTTCCATCACTGCAGTGTGAATTTAAGCTGAACTGGGACAGATTATTCATAATCATTTAGGAGATGTTTTGGTACATGTGACTACTACAAAGAGTTCCAGCAGCAAACACCTTTTCAGAGTCACTTCATTATAGTTTTAGTTATATCCAGATTTTTCTGCTTCACTGCACTCTTAGTTTTTTCATGGCCATATTTTTCTTGTTGTCAGAGCAATAGATTTCCTGGCTAAGAAAATACTTGCTGCAACCTCTGTAGTTGTAGAGTCATTTTTGTCTTCCAGGAAGTTCAAGGCTAGAACCATAGGCTCTTGCAGCCTACTGAAATGGTTTCACTGTCGTGCTGTTGGCTGTTCATGATGTATTCATATTGATCTTTAAAGTATTGCCCAGAAACCTCATATGGAGTTTAAAAAAAAAAGTAGTTGATATCAATGCATTTAAACCAACTACAGCCAAGTTTCTCTTTCTGACTGCTTCACTGGAAAACTTCCAGCTGGCTTTAGTTACAAGTTGCCTAGAAGATGGTGAAATATTTCCCTGCAAGACGCTACTGTAACTGAAGAGACTTAACTGAGCAAAGTTGGATGCAAATTTTTTATAGTTTGCAGTATATGCAGTTGGGTTTTTACTGCACATCAATGCAGGATAAAACATAGGCTTCACTACATGTTTTAAGTGGAATAATTTGTGAGTTTTTGATGTTTTAAAGAAAATTAATGGGTTTTCTGTATCTTTTAGGTACAAAAGATGGGACTGGAAACAAGCAGCATAAAAAGCTTTTCAGCCCTTGCAGAGCTGGTTCTAACTGCCAAGGATCAGGCCACAATGGAACCATCCTAGATATTTTTGAAAGCATGTGATTGAAGATAAACAATGTCCCTAAAAGAAAGAGAGACAACATAACTCTTCTGTTTTACCAAATAAATAGCAATGAAGTGCTTCCTAATGTATCTTGAGCAACAAATCAGTGTATCTTCTGCCTTGATAAACTTGTTTCACCAAAAGATGGAGAATTTATCATAGTTATCCATTATATGGAAAGCAATCAAAGTTCTAAACTTTCTACTATAGAATAAAAGGAGAAGAAAATGTTTTTCTTATTTTTGTTGTACAACTTAAAATGTACAAGAATGAAGTTATATGTTGAAAAAATAAGTAATAAATTGTCTTCCTAACTTTTGATGTCCCATATGTTTTTCAGTCAAATGTATTGATTGATGGCTGTGTTACAGCCCGCCCCAGAGGCAAAGTAACTGAGGTTCTTGTTAACAGAACTTTTGATTAGAGTGAAAGGACACTGAATGACCAGAGTTTTGATATACCTCTATATATCAGATTATTTATGTTATTTTAGAACAGTCTGGTTGCAATGGAAAAGAGGTATGTAGCTGTTTTGGTTATTGTCTATAGAAATAAAACAATATGAAAGTATAAAGATATCACTTAGGAAAATATACAGGGAAAAGAAAGAAAGTGTATGAGTACATAGTGGAGAGGAAAGACACCACCGCACACAGATACAGCAACAAGACTTAATTGTTGCAATTTCAGATGTTTGTTGGTCAAAGTGATGGTTGCAGTGTTGATCCATCGGGGGTGGGGGAAGCCCACAAAACAGAGTTCAACGGGTTCATACACATTTAGGTTCAGGTGGGAATGCCCAGGTACTGAGAGGGGTTGATCAACAGTTAACTCATGTAAGCACGAGTTAAGAGTCAGCAAATGTTAATCACAAGCCTTAGAAACAAGATGTGCCTTAGCTTTGTCAAGGTAAGAGGAACAGAACCTGTTTGAAACCAGCGCACAAACCGCTGAATCAGCCAATGAAGAACTGTGCATGCTCCGGAAAGAAAGGTGAAAAGTGCGTTGTGATGAAGACTACTAACCTTCATCAGAAAGACCCCTGAGGAAGAAGAGGAGCCTTCCTCAGCATGATCACCAGGGTCCACAGTGCATGCATGGCACGTATGCTAATGATATTAATGACTTCCAAGAAGTGATTTGTATAACCACTCCTATCCCAAGGAATGTGATGAATATTCATGAATTTCACCCATAATACTGTGCTGTACAGAGTGCTCTGTGTGTGTGTGTTAGGAGGAGCGATGCCCACGCACCTGGCGCTGAATAAGGCAAATACCCGCTTCTCTGACTCTGTCTCTGAAGTGTCTCTAGGCTTGGTTTGGAGCAATTCAGTACCTCCCCTTGAGGGGAGTTTACACTGTCTGATGTAACACTGTGGATCACAGCAGTCCTCCAGTGGAAGGTCCCAAAAATTAGTCTGGGGGCATATCAGGGTTGTTGGTCACAGATGCCACCTGTCCCATAACTTAGGGTGATTTTGAGCAGTGATATAGGTATGAGAACTTGCTTCCTCTCCCACAGTTTGCCAGAGTGGGAATTTTTGTCCGGATGCATTAACTAGGATGTGCTAACCGCAGCTCACCTGTGCCAGGTCTGGAATCAGCACCTTCCTGTCACAAATTCCTCCCTTCTGTGCTTCTCTCAAGTTCTCACTGTGGTAGCTGTTCTTACGGCAAGTTCTGTCTGTGGGCTTGACAGTGTTTGAAACAGGCAACTGTGTGCCTTAACTCTGGAATAAGGTACTCGCAGGAAGAGGATTCTGCTGTTTCTCATTACTGCTTTGCACTTACCCGCCTTCCCTCACCATGGGATATGGTTAGCTCTTGTTTGGGTTTGAATGTTTTCATTTAACTGATTTGTTTTAGTCACAGACCATGTTGGTGTGAGGTGCTGTGTGACAAAAGCTCATAAAGTACTTTAAATTTTGAAAATAATTTCTAATGTAAGTATCTAACTTAGAGGTTATTACATTCAGACTACCTGTTTTCTATTGCTATCGCTGGCTCTGCAGCTTCTGTGCCGGAGCGCGAGGTGTTGCGATCTCTAAAAGGCGTCTCCAAAGTGAAGCCACTCAGCAGGATCAGCCACACACACTCACACACGCGTGCATGCACAAATGCACGGATAGCTTCAGTAATATGGCTCGACGGCAAAGAGGCAGGAAGGGTCTTTGCATGGATTTCCACAGGAGCAGTTTATTGCTTCCATGCTGTGAAGGGTTCTAGAGGCAAAGGCGAGAACAACAGAAAGCTCAAGTTTAAGCACTGGAGTGGAGCGAGCGCCAGAAACCAATGATCTGATGGCACGGGGGCGGGACTAGGGAATGGGGACCAATGGGGAAGCTCTGGGGCAGTGGTGAGGGGCAGAGGCCAATGGGGGGAACTTGGAGTGGAGAACTTTCTATGGCATGGAACAGATAAGGTAGCAGGGAGGCGGAGCTGCCAACAGCCAACCGGGGAAGCAGAACTGGGGTAGATTACCATTCATTACCATTACCATAGAACAAGCCTTCTGGGAGAGGCTTCTCTTCTCACCGTGATGGAGACATAAGCCTCTGGTACCAGGACTGTCTTACCGAGAAGTCTCTCTGTCCCTTGTACCACAGGCTAACCAGCCACCACAGTTTTCTTTCAAATTGAAACTTCATTCACTATCTAGAATTTATTCAGAGCTGGCATATTTCTGACTTGTATTATATTATCTATTAGAACTCACTTGAACACATGTAGAATTTTTATAACTTCAAACCTAGTTACATTAGTACAAGGTGTATCTTTATGTAGCAGGAGATTTGAAAATGTTACTAGGGTTTAAAATGGTAGAAGGATTAACAAAGACCTTTCTTGAACCTAGAGTGATCTGCCTATTGATGCTTCTCTTTCATATATGAAGGACAGGCAACATAGTCTGTGGGTGCAGTAGGAGGTAAATTTAAGGCTTTAAAGTCAGAGAATGCCCTGGTTTTGTTTGTATTTTGTTGTTCTGATTTTTTTTTAAACTTTTTTTTTTTTCACCTTGTGAAAATTTAACACTGGCGTTCTAGTTCCTGATTATTAATTAAAACACCCATTTCTGCCTCCTATATTTAGAGAGCTTGGGGCTCAATGCCCAGATGATGCAAATTTTCCAAGTACTTAGAGATAGGAGGTTTGTAGCACAAGGCTGTTGTGTAGCATTGAAGACGTAGTGAGCAAATCTTTCACAGCCTGAAGGCCTTCATTCCTCACTGTTGGAAACTGATGGTGTTTTAGTTGAGAAGACACAACCATGTGATCATGGTGCTTTTGAAGCAATTAGGATAGGTGGCTGTTATGACTTTTCTAAAATTAATTTTTGAAGGGAGGCAGTGATGAAAGTCCTGCTGCTTAAAATTATGTGGTGGTGCTTGGATTCAATCTGAGTAATGGAGAGCAGGATTTGGCTTTTCTAATTTGCTTAGCTTCTCTCTGTTCATGGCACATACACAATCGAGAGAGCATCCAAATTTATTGCTGAAGAAAGAACAGCGAAGTGAACCAAGTTGTCAGATGACAGATCTGTTTGTCTCCTTCAGGCACGTGGAAATTCTCAGCCTTAGGCACACACAACGGAATAGATGTAACTCTTACTGCTTATGAACAAGAATTTTGTGTATGTATTATATTTTTCCAGGTTTCTAATAGATGAACCCAGCTCTTCCTTTGCTTTTGTTAAGAGTCAAGAGTAGACACATCTTCCTAGTTCTAGCTACTGTTGTTTTCAGCAATGTTTTCTTATTATAAAATGGATGTGTAACTTGTAGCCCGAGATTGTAGTATTGTAAATGCACTGTGCAACTGCTCATTTCGGCAGGTGTGCATCTCTATACAGTCACATTTCTATAGCAGCTGTTACCAAAGTAACAGATTCTGAGATCTGTGCATACTAGTGATTAAACAGTTTTGTTCGTATCCTCCAAAACTGGGGAAAAGGATGTAGTCTGTGTACCAAAAAAAAGGCATGGAGAGATTACTTGCCCTTGAGTTGCAAGTGATTTTCCACATCTTCCTGCAATAACAACGCTTCCTACTTGTCTTCATCAGATTTCTGAGAATAGAGGCTGAATTCTGTTCTTTTCCATTAAAGACTAGCTTTAATTTCAGGGCAGGAAATAACATTGTGTAGCAAATCAAAATTACTGAATGGTCCTATGATTGCTTTAAATGTCTGGATCACTAGCTCTATGTCAGTTCCCCATCTTTTATCTTTGTTCACTTGAATAGGGTTTAATCTTCTTTCAGTGGAGTAAGACATCAATTAAGAATTTGTGTGATACCCCCAGTGAAAGAAAGCTGTGAATTAACTTTGGTAAAATGAATTTTAGCATTTTCAAACACTGTGGATCAGTGAGGAGCAGAGGATCTACCATGTAAGTGTGTTCCAATGGAGGTATCTTCTGCTACTAATCCTATTTCTTCTATTCCTTAGGTAATTTTTTTAAGTGCACTTCATAACAGTAGTGCAGTTTTGATTTTGTGCTTTTTTTTCTTCCATTCTAGGACCTTTAGAAAACTTGCTACGCCTTTCTAATCTTGGAAGGAATTCAGTTGGAAGAGGTTTTGTACAATATCAAGGAGGGAAAGAGCAGTGGCATGTTCTCCTCTAAAACGGCAACTGGGTTTTCGACTTGGTAGGTTATACCAGAAGTGGACCAGACTGTTCTAACCTCATCATCTAAAGATAACTAGCAGTATTTGGCTGGACTGCTTGAGGAATATTTACTCTCCTTGTTTCATCAACTGTCGTATTTTCAAGGTTGAACTGGAGGGATGAGGAAGCAAACTGCATAGACTATTAAAAATTTTTTGGTGTTTAAACTGTCAGTAATTGTCAGCTATGCTCAGGCATGAACTGTGCTGTTTGATGAAATGTAAAAAGCTCATCCTTGCCTTTGTTCACTTTCTCCAAATCTCCCACCTTTTAGAGCCTGAGTTTAGGTGCTTCATTCACTAGATTGTTAGGCTGTAGACTGCATTTGGAGCTCAGTATGTGAGTGGTGTCTAGAAGGCTTGGAATGTGCATCGTGGTGTGCCTGAGAGAGGAATTCAGTGAAATTGTGAGAGTGAAGAGTACAATATGCTGTAAAAATTTTACATGTAAAATTGACGTAAGAAACAAAGTCTCAGAAGAGTATACTTTGTTAGGGAAGGAGAAAGACCTAGTTGGGTTTGGGATGGGATGGGTGGTTGGTTGGTTGGTTGTGTTTCTACATTTGAATATTTATGAGAATGGGTACCTGTACAGATAACTTAGCTTGTTGACATTGTAGCAATTACTGCAGCACTTCTCTCTTTGCAGTCCTTATTCAAGGAAGAATATTTTTAGTTCCCTACCTCTGCCCCTTCCTTCTTCCTTTTCCTCTCCAGGGTGTCAGTGGAGCGATGCTCACCACCAAAAAATTTCTGTTCTAAAGAGAGTCTTTAGTAGTCCAGAGTTCCATGGACACTGGAGCTACAAACGGCGGGCCAAGGCCCGCACAGCATGGCACCAACATTGCTCCTTCCACACTTTTCTTCTCTGAACCAGCATTAACCCCATGCGACTTCTAATGATCTGCGTAGTGTTAGGGTTACGGCGAAGAAAACCACAAAGCCCACAGCTCCAGGGAAAATGCACTTCCAAAAGGCAGGCAATACCAGCATGACAGTGGCCTAAACAATGCTCTCAACACACTTTTTCCTTGGGACCAGCCTTACCCCCACACAGCGTTTACTGTTCTGCCTAGGCTTAGTGTTAGGGTTAGGGTCGAGAAAACCACAAAGCCCTCAGAGCTCCAGGGACACTGCAGCTCCAAACACATGGCAAATGCCACAGCGGCACTTCCACAACATTGCTTTGTCCACAATTTTATCCTCGCACACCCTTAATCCTATGCGTTATAATCCCTAGCCTCAGGTTAGGGTTAGAGTTCGGTTTTAGAAACCACAAAGCCCACTGCTCCAGGGACACTGAAGCTGCAAAAGACATGCAAAGGCCAGCGCGACACTGCCCCAACATTGCTTCCTCCACACTTTTCTCCTTCACACCAGCCTCAACCCCATGCGGCTTTTAATCCCTCGCATAGGATTAGGGTTAGGGTAGGGTGAAGAAAACCACAAAGCCCACAGGTCAAGGACACTGCACTTCCAAAAGGCAGGACAATACCAGCACCACAGTGGCCTAAACAATGCTCCCCACACACTTTTGCCTTGGCACACGCCTTACCCCCATGCGGCGTTTACTGCTCCGCCTAGGGTTAGGGTTCGGCTTAGGGTTAGGGTTGAGAAAACCACAAAGATCAGAGCTCCAGGGACACTTCAGCTCCAAATGGCAGGCCAAGGCCACTACGAAACTGCCCTAAACATTGCTCCCAACACACTTTTTCAGTGACTCCACACTCAACCCCATGCGGCGTTTACACCCCTGCCTAGGGTTATGGTTAAGCTTACGGTCATGGTCTGGGTTAGGCTT
>JACSVZ010000004.1:12243358-12266227 GCA_014706295.1 Lycocorax pyrrhopterus obiensis
CCCTGGATGCTAATGGAGCCTCCTTCATTTGGCATTAACATCTGCCTGGGCCTGTTGACAGACATACTTCTGCCTGCCACCACTCTTCTGCCTTGAATATTTTCTTCCTCAAAATATATATTTATATATAAATAGATAATAAACTAGAAATAAGTTCAAACCATAAGACAATATGGAATTCAGATGTCAAGGTCTAGCTATCCATTACAGTGCTGGCATCTTATCCACAAGCCCTTGTTTATCCGTCAGCTCCTTCTGCTTGGACATGCAGAAATAAGGGTCCTGAGAGGCCATGCTTTTGTAGAATTAGTACTATTGTACAGTGATAAATTATTTTCTCTCCAGTATTATTCCCAGTCTTTTGTTGTTATAGGTTTTTGTAATCCATTTCTGCACTTACATATAATAAAAAGTAAGGTTATAGAAATGTTCCTTTCAAAAAGTGTCTCTGGCTGTCTAACTGGCCGTACTATGTCATGATGTGGCATTGTGTGTTTTATTCTTTCATTCTTTATTGGTTATTTGTATTAATAAAATAAAAATATATCAGAAAATTCTAATGGGCCATTATGACAGAAAAAATGAGATACTTGGTGCTAATTTCCGGCTAGTATTTATGGGGAGGGACATTTTCTTAGGAGGAAAATAAAGTTTTCTAATTTATGATCATCATGTTGAAACATTCAAAAACAAATAAATGGACTTGTTGAAATATAAAATCAATTTGAAGACACAAATAATGATTTTATTTCTGTGAAAAACATGTTTTGGAGGGTTACAAAGCAGATTCAAAAACCAGGGCTCTGTTTCAATAAATAAATAAAAATAAATTTTAGCCACAGAGTAATATTCTTTAAATAATTGCTGTCTTTCAGAATTATCCTTTAGGTAGTGAGTAAAATATATATAATAAGAGGAAGGAGAGTAGGATACAGTAATGCTTATCACTGAGGAGATAAGCATAACTTTATGCAATTAAATTGCTTTACATGTGTTACAACAAAGGAAGATCTTAACATGTTTCTTTTAAAAAATATTTTAATGCTGCCTTTATTACTATATAATTTGCACTGCTTTCTGGACAGGTGTTAAATATTGTGTCCATGACGTGTATTTTGGCCTTTCTCTCATCTTGCCTCTGAGCTGAAAATTGACTGGACAGTGCAGTGTTTGGTTTTGGTAGAATTTGTTTTTAAAAAGCAATAAATCTGTTTTAAAAATGGATATGCTGTAAGTTAGAGAAGGCCCGGACAGGGAAGATGTCACACATTTGGAGAGAGAGGTGGAAATGCTTGTGATGAGTCATAGTTCCTGATGGAACTCATTCTTCAGGTTGGGACTGGCCTCCAAAAAACTTTATTTTCAGCACAAACAAGCCGTACCTTTGCGTTAGAAATTCAATGATAGAAAATTAATGAATATCTGTTCCCATTCTGTAAGTGGTCTTTCGTATTATCTTTGTCACGTGTCACTCAGTGTTTCGCAAGACCTTCACTTGGTTTCAAGGAGGATTTCCAGTGTAGGGCATGGAGAACAGTTGTGGTGGATTTGTTGGAATCCATGTTGCTGAAGTGCTGTACTGAGAGACACTTTAAATAGCATTATGCATTGTTGGGGTGGAGACAGGAGGTACCAATACTGCATGGAACTAAGGAGAAGTTGTAGGGATTTTCTCTCATGTGAAAATGATCAAAATATAAAGAATAGATGTGGCTGTACACGTGTTTGGTAAAAAAAGACATTTTGCAGCAGTCCTACACTGTGTACTCAGACCAGTGCCAACTGTGTGTTTTAATGCACACAAGCAGGGACAGGGTGCCATTTTCATTCTCCTGTCACATCACATCTATGTCGTTTTCTTACTTCACATCGACGTTGAAAATATCTGGAGAGAGAGCAGGTCTTTTTGACAGTATAAATGAAGCGTTTGGGGATGCAAGTGGTTTCCTGTTACTGTTGTTTGGAGGGAATGATTTAAATCATTTCAACACGTTGCCTTTGGATCTCTGCCATACCTCGGGACAGATGATGTTGGATTATGCCAAAAGATCAGGAAGATGAGAATGGGTATCTGCTCACTGAAAGGAGATATTCCATCAATCTCTCTAAATTTTGTCCTGTCTTCTGTGCTGGCCTTGATCCCAAATGTGATGGATCAAGGGTATTGGCTTAAACTGAATGAATTATATTGCTCTCTGGCTGTCATTTCAGCCTTGTTCTGATTTAATATACAGGGTAATGCTAAGGCAGAGTTTTCCTATCTGAGGATTTTCGAGTGTTGGTCCAAATACTCCATGCCCTAGAGAAGAAAGGAAGGTATTTTCCGTAACTCAGACATGAGTTGTTTCAGGCATGAGTGGCTGCAGTCGCTCATGTGACATTCTTTCATCAGCTAGGCAGATAATCCATTTGCAAAACTTTGGAGGAATAATCCTGTCCACTTCTTCACTATTCCTTGAGCAGTGTGGGCATTTCAAACACTCCTGGAGCATACGGGAGGAGCTGGACTACTTAAGAAACCTTGTGTGTGTGGTGATGTCACCAAAGTAGGAAAATGAATACTTTAATGTAATGTGAATTTATGAAATATCTTCCATTCCAAAAGATACCATATACTTTACATCTCGGGCAGTTAAAATTGCAGGCTCTGGCACAGATCCAGTGACCTCTGAAATGTCTTCTCTTTGACCTCATTGGACTTGGTAATCCAAGTTGACCCAATAGCAACGATTTCATGAGACTGCTCCTGTGGTGGCTTATGCCAGGTCACAGGAGAGGGCAGCAATAATATGTACAATAATATGTACAAGTAAAAAAAAAAGAAAAACCCAAACAAATTTCTAATTGAAATTACAAAATAAATGTAAATAGCAAAACAGAACAGTAATCCCAAAAGCTGTCAGTTGCCTAAGGCTTTGCCAGTAACATGGTCTCCTTGAAAGAAAATTCATAACTGCTGATGAGTAGAATGACTTGATGTTAAAATGTTCCCTCATAGAAGATGAAAATAACTTGCTAAATCACCAGTACCAGTTTTCTCACCCTCATATCATCTTTGGGTGGTTTTTAGTCAATCTCCAAGCCCACTGCTGGCTTTCTCCTTCTCAACTCAGTTGGTTTGGAACATGAATCCCTGTTGCTCTAAAATGAGTGGAGGAAGTCTGTGCCTACACTCAGCCCATGGTGTCAGCTGGTCACAGACAAGTCAGAGTGGACATGGCAGGGTTAGCCACATGTTGTGCATCATAGGACAAATTCTGCAGAGACCTGCTGCTTAGACTAGATTCTGTAACACATTAAAGTCAACACCTCCAAAACAAAAGCTGTTTTATTTCCAGTTATGTGAAGTGTTGGCAGAATGGCTTTCTTCCTAGATGTAATTGTATAGACATTAATAGCATCAAGAAAGGACTGAAGTTGCTGCTTTTCTTCTTCTTCCTGCAGATTAACTTGCAGTATTTGTCTCAGCCTGGTGGCTAGTAAGGAGAGGAACAAATATGTCCTAACAACATAACAACAGACATAAAATGTACCTCATATTTGCTAAACTCTCCTCTACACCTCAAAAACATGTAGGATTATGATCCCATAACCACGAGCAAATGTTTTAGATGGGCAATTTACGTGCTAAGTTACATTTTGTTTTTACATTTTTTACAATATTTGCAATACATTTAAAAAATAATAATAATAAACTTGTTTTCATCCATTTAAACCAAAAGCCTCCCTTCAGGAAGTTTGCTTACTATTTTCAATACTCATCATTATATTTGGTTCTCTTTCCAGAGTACACATAATGTGTGCAGAATGTTCCCTAACCAAGTGGAAATAGATTTTAACAAATGGGGCTTTGCTCACTAAAAGTGACAGCTCATATCCCATGTAAACTAAACATAGATGGGCAAATTCTCCACCCCAGCTAGGTAAGCACGGCAGCATTGCAGGAGCAGGGATAGAACCTTCCTTGTCTCTCTTAGACTTAAATTTGATTTTCCACCCTTTGCCCCTTAAGTCCCATGAAAGGCAGAGAATGTTGTAGCTGTATCGCTGCAGTGGAACCGTGTGTATGAGGGAAAGAGTGTGCCCTTGAGTAGACATGCTCAAATAATAAACATAATGGAATTTGTTAGATGGGCTCCGTGGAATTTGGACTCCTTTGTCTCCATGGACAAAGTAACATTTCGTGTTGACATATAAGTGCTTTTATATAACAATATCCATCTTTTTAAGGCATATAATTATTGTTTATTGATACTATTTATTGTTTATTGATATAGTGATACTGTTTTATGTTAATGGATTTTATCCATAAAACCAGTCAGAGTATGATTCAAAGCAACATCTTGCTCTTGTTCTTCTTTCTCTGTGGTTTTGCTGGAAAGCTAACAGAGGCATGAACCCAAGTGTACCTGGCCGTCTCCAACTGCATGGTGGGGAATGTATTGGATTTCTCACTCTTCAGAGATGGTTGAATTCTTGGGAAGATATGTTAAATACTTGAACGGCCTGGGTTCCTTGTCCTAAAGTTTTTAGAAGCTTTGGAAGCAAACTAAACTGTGTCTCTCTTTGTCTGCTTCCATAATGGGCTTTACAGCGTCAAGACCAAAGCTGAAGAATGGCGGTCAGTGAAGGCTGGGTTCTGGGGCGAGGGGGTGTTTTTGAGGGCACAGATGTTTGTGGTGCAAAGAGGATGATCAGACAAAGCATTCTATGGGGCATTTCACTTCCAGTACACACAGGGAAATTATTAGTGTAATGGTCAAGGGAGAGGATCTCCAGGAATGGATTAGAAGAACCTACATCAATTAACCAATGAAATCTAGGAGGAGAAAGTCCACCTCTGGTTCGTTACACTTCTGTTGGGAGGATAGCAACACACTAATGGTTTCTAAATCTTCCTGTATGTTGTCTAAATGCCTATTTCCATGAATTTATTTATCTGCGTCCTATCATGAGAATTGTATTTAATATGGTGGAAGATAAATAACTAGGGTAACAGTATTAGCCATTAAAAAAAATAAAAAGAGATAATAAAACATACAATAGAGTACATATTCTATTCAGAGCCCTAGTTTCTACAGCAAAATGTATTGCTAATAAGGAATTAGATGATGAAACAAGATTGTGGGTATGTGATGATGATCTTTTGTTCTGTTTCAAGAAGTGATTTAACTGTAAGTATGTGTACATTTATGAAAAATTTCGTTTTCATTGGCCTCTAAATGTTTGCTTAGGTGACCATTGGTATTTAAACCACTGGAAAAGGATTTACATAGGTGTACAAACAAGAGTGTGTATTTTTTGCAAACCTTTTTGTAACACATTCCTTTGATCCAGTTAACAATATGCAGCTTTACTCATGGTGTGGCTGTTTGCCATGTCTTTATAGTTTTCTGAAAAGAAACAGGCAAACAGAATTTATAATGACTAAAATATGCAGATTCTGGAAACGTTAACCAGCTCCTATTTGCAAACAAATATATCATATATTCTGCAGCTGAATATAGCTGACAGCTTAGGAACTGGGATATGACAGGACTGAAATGAAAAAAGAAACATACAAAGAACAGAAAGGGATTGTATTAAGACTAAGAACTGTATTTTACTTGTTTGGTTGCTGGTGTCTTACTGATGGATAGTTTTTGCACAGTTTGAATCATATAGTTGAATATATTTCCTACAGGAAATAAAGCAGATATATTTATTTCATATTTAGGGTCAGAAGGAAACCCAAACATGCTTTTCACATTTGAAGTTCAGTGATGGTTTTCTCACATTTTGAGTTAAATTAGAGACAGCTGATGTATTCAAAGAACAGGAGCTGAAGCTGAATCACAGCATAAGTTGAGTTGGATCATCCATTTGAACCCCTGGCCCTGCACAGGACACCCGAAGAATCACACCATGTGCCTGAGAGCATTGTTCAAATGCATCTTGATCTCTGCCAGGTTTGGTGCTGTGACCACTGCCCTGGGGAGCCTGTTCCAGTGCTCAACCACCATCTGGGTGAAGAACCTTTTCCTGATATCCAACCCAAGCCTCCCCTGACACAACTTCAGGCCACTCCTTCAGGTCATGTATCTGGTCACCACAGAGAAGAGATCAAGAGCATAAATTGGGAAAGGGATAGAGGAAAACATAAACATGCCCATAAGGAAGTTGATACTACTGGAGAAGGGTATGGACAATGAAGGATGTCAAGGCAGGAGTCATTGTGTGGGGGTGGAGCTAGTAGCTAGTATTTCCCCAAATAATACTTTTAAACAGAGATATTTTTTGTCTGTTGCAAGGGAAAGTGTTCTAAAAGTAATGGAAGTACATCTTGTATGTTTTTGGACTTTGAATATTGAACCATTAATTTTTGTTTGTTTGCTTGTTTGTTTTTCGAGGAAGTGTTGGTTTTTTCTAACGTAAGAGCTCCCCATTCTTGGCATTCCAGGATGTCATGGTCACATCAACACTGAGTTTGCAGTGAGTTTCCAGTATTAGCCAGTTGGAGTGGTACAAAAACACAGGAGTGAATTCTTCCAAGTAATACTGTCCCATGGGTCAGTGCAGCAGAAAGGGCTGAACAACTGTTTTCCATCAAAGATTAAACTGCCCATCGCTATGGTTCAGTAAGAGCTGTGCAAGGGACAGTTCCTGCTCATTTGCCAGGGCTGCCTTTGTTCATGCAACATTACTTTTTGTAATGGGGCACTAAAGAAATGTGAAACATCGCAAAGGGTAGGGCAGAGGATGATTTCTTTTCAGTCCCTTCTCCCCAGAGACAGAAAAATATCAGCACCCATTCTCTTAATAATTACAAGGAATTTGGTGTCTCTGTTATGGTATTGATCAGGTACATTCTATTTCTATTTTCCACTTGGAGAAGCACCTGTAATCCCACAGATTCCATGCACAGTGGTAAAGTTGCTAAGGATCATACCAATAGTTAAGAATAATTGTTTGTTTTACCCTTCACCACAACATCCTGTGTTGCATTGCAGTTCTGAAGATTCAGGGAAGGATTTTGCCACTGGTACTTCACAGGAGGGGAATCAAGGTAGCATTTTGCAGTACCAGTCGTAATGGCGCATTTTCTCTGAATCATGGGATTTAAGTTTATTCCTTCTACTTGTTCTCAAATAATAAATATACTCCGTCTTATTAAAAGAAAAAAGATATTTGACTAACCAAAAAGTAGTTCAGCTATATACACCACAAGGTCTCACTGCAGTTATGGAAGAGGATTAGAGTGGCTCATCCCAGAACCTCTGAGCTGAAGAGAAGGTGTCTGTGTTAAAAGAATTGAATTTCACAGTTCCCAAGAAACTTTTTAAGTATTTTCTTTCTGTTTTGTCTTCAAATTGGGATGTGCTCTTTGTGTTATTAATAATTTAATAATTTTATTTATTTCCTTTGGAATGACAGCTGAAGACTTACCATGCTTTTATGCCATTTCCATCTTAAAACTCTTGAGATGTATGTATGTAGGAATTATAAAAAAAAGAGTGCATACTTTAAACTCATAGTAAGTTTACTTTCTTAAGACAGCTTTATTCTGTTAGTCCAGCACAGAGTCAAGAAGCTGTTTTCCTTGTTTTAGTAATGACATGAAAAAATACCTAATTAGATTTGAGGTTTGGAACATTTATTTTCACATACAATATCTATCATCATGATCAGTATAGGTATTGTCATGGGGCCAACAGCTCTCAAAAGTAAACACAAAATTCATTCACCTCTGTACAAAGGAGGAGAAGGCAGTCATAAACAACAAACTTTTTGTTAAAATTATTAGCTGTGGTATCATTTGTTAAAGCAAATGAACCCTTTTGTCCATCATTCACTCCTTAACTCATTTTCTTGAATTGTAGCTTCAATTTTCTAGCATCGTTAAATATTGATCAAAAGTAAGAGTATTCCATAAGGTGGATAAAGAGTTTTAAGATTATTTGATCATTTCTCTCTCCAGATTGTTTTCCACCCTTTTATACAGTATGTGCATCTGATTCTACATGAATGATGAAATACTCACATATGTATTAGTTCACAGAAATTACATCTTAATTACAATTAATTACATCTTTGCTTGCTCAGGTCTTCTTTCTCTGGAAGTGAAATCAGGAGGCTGCAGTGAAGCAGCTTTAGATAGTGATAAGTCTGAAATAACTATGTGATCTCCATCACTTCAAAGGACTGAATATTCTCATATTCGGTATCAAATCTGAATTCATTCTCTGCAGCCTTTCCTGGAACTGAGTTGAAGCAGAGTTGAAGGTCTCCTTGTTTCATACATAGAAGGCAGGGGAGCATCACCAGAGCTCTATGCTTCAGATTTATCCTGTCTCTACATCCAGGGAGACCTCCTAGATGCTGTAGGGCAGCTGCAGACACAGCTTTCAGGTGCATCAATAGATCCCGTGATACAGAAATGTATTCTGCATTTTCTCACAGAATGTTGGGTAGCTCCATGCTGTTAACCTTTCCTGCTGTGTGCACACTGGATGCGTGCACTGGTTTCAATGGAAATACGGGGGAACAGAGTTGGATCTCAGACCCCTGTGAGTGCTATGCCATCAGCAGGGTTTGAGGGCTGACATATTTTGTTGTTTTGGTTGCCAATAGAAGTGTTCTGGACAACGATGAAATAAGTCTGTACTGAAAAGATCTACAGAGCCCCCTTTGTACGTCCAGTCCTTCCTGTTTGCTTCTCTTTAATAAATGGGGGCACTCTACTTGAGAGTAAATCTTGGCTCAGACTATAAGAGGAATAGATAAAGAGAAAAGTAATGACACATAAAATTTACTGAACTTGAACTAAGGATGTTGGCATATGATTCTTTAAAGAAAAAACATTTCAGGTTTGAAGAGGAGAATGTACTGCTTCATATTATGCTTTCACAGTCTTGAGGAAAAGAAGCCAGGTCTTTGCTTATTAATCAGACTGAACTGAGGAAGACTGTGCTGTGTTTGCTCAGAAGTTGCTAAGGGCAATCATTTAACTTAGTTACACTGGCAGCTGGCTGTAGTTTGTGTACATATGAGCCACTCCAAAAATTTATCAAGAAATCTTCCAATTAATTCATAGAAGTTAAATATTAATGCAAAAGTAAACAGTCTGTTGACTTGCTGTGTGGCTCATTAGTTGGGAGCACAGCAGCAATGTTGAAATAGTGATAGTTTCAAGAAATGAATCTAGCTCTCTTTTCACAGAACAGCTATGGATTTGAAAAGGAACATAGTAAATTCCACAGTAATTTGCAAAGGGAAAGTCCAGATCAGATTAATTTTGTGCTTTCTCTGATCTTCCCAGGCATTTTTAACTTTGCAATGTATTCTATATCATGGACTATGGTGGTGTTTATTCAAAAGTTAAATGATGTCTCTTCTTGTTTCAGATCATTAGTGTTGCTCACGTGTTTCAACACAATCAGTGTATCTGAGGTTGGAAATCACCTCTGGAGATGCCTAATCCCTAACCCCTCTGTTCAAGGCTGAGTCAAATAGAGCAGGATGGATGGATGAGGTGAGAGTAGAGGGTATTGTCTACCTCAGCTTCAGCGAGGCTTTTGACACTCTCTCTCACAGCATCCTTTCAGGTAAATTTGGGAAGTGTGTATTAAATGAGTGGGCAGTGAGGTGGATTGGGAACTGGCAGAACAGACGATCCCAGAGGGTCATAAGCAGTGTCACAGGGTCAGGGTGGTCTGTCACTAGTGGTGCCCTCAAGGTTCACTACTGGGCCCAGTATTGTTTAACTTATTCATCAATGACTCGGTGAAGGGCCAGACCCCTGCTCAGCAAGTTCATGGACAACACAAAGCTGGGAGGAGTGGCCGATACCCCAGAGGGCTCTGCAGCCCTTCAGAAGGACCTTGACAGGCTGGAGAGATGGGCAGAGAGGAACTGTCTGAAAGTCAGCAAAGGCAAGTGCAGGGTCCTGCACCTGTGGAAGAATAACCCCACGGACCAGCACAGGCTGGGGGCTCAGCTGCTGTAAAGCAGCTCTGTGGAGAAGGACCTGGGAGTCCTGGTGTTCAACAAGCTGTCCATGAGCCAGCAGTGCCCTTGTGGCCAAAGAGGCCAAAGGTATCCAGGGGGGCATTGGGAAGAGCATTGCCAGGACCTTGAGGGAGGTGATCCTGCCCCTCTACTCAGCCCCGGTGAGGCCACATCTGGAGTGCTGTGTCCAGTTCTGGGAGTTCTGGGCTCCTCAGTACAAAGGAGACATGAAGCTCCTGGGGCAGGTCCAGTGGAGGGCAGCAAAGATGATTAAGGGGCTGGAGCATCTCTCTTATGAGGAAAGGCTGAGGGAGCTGGGCCTGTTCAGTCTCAGGGAGAGACAACTCATCAATATCTGTCGGTATCTGAAGGGAGGGCGTCAGAGGATGGAGCCAAGCTCTGCTCAGTGGACAAGAGGCAACAGGCAAAAACTGATGCACAGGAAGTTCCACTTGAACTTTTTAAGTTGGACTCTTTCTAAGTTGTTGAAGGTTTAGGAACACAACTGTGCTGCAGTTATATGTAAGTGCATTTCCAAAGGTTTTATCTATTCAGATACAACAGGCCCAGAGGGACCATTTTAATCTTGGAGAAAACGAGAGAAAGAAATTGTAGCAAATGGTTTTTCTTAGTTTATGTGTTTAGGGTTTTCTTTCTTTACTCTCCAGTTCTATTGCTTTAGGGATCAAGATTTGAGAATCAAGATGAGATAGTATCTATAAATGAGCCTGCAGATAAAATCCCTTGTTGTCCAACTTGCTGCAAAGAACCTGGCACTTTAGATAAAAATTGAAACCCTAATGATTCATTTCAAATGTTTAATTCAATACATGTTTTTCAATATATTCTTCTTTTCTAGACTGCTTTTACTAATGCCACTTCAAAGAAATGGATATCTTGATTTTATTTTTATTTGTTATTGGTTGTCTGATATGAGCTTATCTAGATGCTTATATTCCATCACTTTACAATTTCCTGATTCTCCATTCTCTGGCTTGAGTGTAACTCAGAAAGAACAACAAGCCCTTGTTGGCAGAAGATAAATAATAAAGTCAGATCTTCATTTGATATTTTCCCTAGGGGTTTTATTAAATTACTAGAGTAGGACTCCAGCTACTTACGGAGTAATTTAATTTTCAGGGATAGGTCCTCTTTGATAGCATATTTTACATATATATATGTGTGTGTGTGTGTGTGTATGGTTCTGTATTATAGTAACCAGTCAGAAACCTGAATTAATAGAAATTGAAATTGGAAGGTGAAATGAAGATTTTGGCTTCATTGATTGTCAATTAATGAGAAATTTTCTTGCTTCACTGAAGCTATACTATCTTCTGAACAACCCAGCTCCAAAACTGAGTTTATGAAATCATGGATCATTTTCAGGTGTTAAAGATCTCCAGCAGTTTCCAAATCTCTTCATTGATTGGAAGATAAGTTGACTTTTATGCAAAACTACTCTCCTCTTCCTTGAAACAAATGATCTAAAAGATATTAGAAACTTGTCAGACTCTGGAATTAGATTTTGTTAGAGCAAAACTTATCCAGACTGAGGCAATTTTTTTATAGAAAGCAAGTTTTGACCTCCTGAGCTAGAAATACTCTAAAGGTCTGAAAAGAAATATCTCCCCCATACCCATGCTCTTGAAAGAGAGTCACGCAGAGCAGCCTTGCTTCCTGGCCTCTCAACTTCACAAATCTTTTTGCATTGAATATGATCAGTGAAGTCTCCTTGGGCTCCCTGTCCTCCTGGAGCATTCCCCACCCGAGTAAAAGTCGAGGCCTTCCGGGAAGCCGTCTTGCCCTGCCACCGGTGTGCTGAGACAGTGTAAACAACCCCCTCCATTTCGACTGGGGCCAGGCTCTTGTGGCAGAGCATCCTGTACGGTAGACAGACACACAGGTGAGGCAGGTCTGCTGTCCCTCAGAGCAGTGTCAGGCTCACTATTTCCAAAAAAAAAGTTCCATCAGACTTTCTTGTTCTGCATGATATAGCCAGGCAAGCTCTGCCTTGGACTGCATTGGGCTCCACAAGTGTAAGAGCACAGCTTCAGAGGTTCTGAGGATGCTGGCAATTTGTTTGATGCTGAGAACAGAATCATTTTTGTTGGAAAAGACCTCTAAGATCATCAAGCCCAACCATTAACCCAGCACTGCCAACACCACCACTAAACCTTTTCCCTAAGTGCCACATCTACATGCCTTTTAAATCCCTCCAGGGATGGTAACCCCACCACTTCCCTGGGCAGCCAGTCCCAGTGCTTGACAACTCTTTTAGAGAAGAAAGTTTTTCTAATTCTAACCTAGACCTGCCGTGGTGCAACTTGAGGCCATTTCCTCTTGTCCTATCACTTCTTACTTGAGAGGAGAAATGCTAAAGTTTCAGAGGTAATCTTTACAGAACTCAGCACCAGTCTATTACGCTGAATTTTGTGAAATGTGATGGCTGGAGGAGCATTTATTTTGTCAGGGAAAACCCACACTGAAAGTAAACCTCCAAGAGAAAATATTTGCATCACTAAAACAAAACGTTTTCAAGTCTTTTGAGCTGAACCCGTCATGCTGATTATAGACTTAATTCCAGTAATTTCTATTGCATATGTTTTTCCTGGAAGGAAATGCAGGAAGTTGCATGTATTGTTTAAAAAATTGCTTTCTTGAGTACTTCAGTTGTCTTTCCTGGTGACCAAAGGAGAAAGACTTAATCTGCATCTAGAAATCACTATGTTTTGCTGAAACAAATCAACACAGCTAAATAAAGCACTGTGTTATGAAGTTGCACTGGTCATTTTGTATATACTCTAATGAAAATATTCTCCTGTTTGGTGTTGGAGTGGGTTTTGTTTGCTTTCATTTTTTTTTCTCTGAGATCATTAAAATGCTTACTTTGAATTGAAAATGAAACCTATAATCAAGTTTTAAGTACAAATGTCATATATTTAATTTATATTTAGCATTTGCAAATATTTAGTCCTAAGGGAAGAATTAGTGCTGACATCATTTTAATTTACCTGAGAGCTCATGCTGGGACAGGAAAAATTCTCTTTCCTCATATCTCGTTAGTGTGTATAGCCAGATAAGCCAGAGGTGTATTTTTTAAATATCTTTTTACTTGCAACTTGCCAAAATGGCTTTTGTAATGTTCCACGCATGCTGTGTCTCCCAGGTTTCTGCTAAGCCATATTTACTCTGTAAGCACAAAGCTGAGACGTGTTTGTTTGCTTGTTTTCAAGTTACTGATTCTGAAATTTCAGCTTGAAGAGTAAAAGACAATCACATTTTTCATTTTGCACATCAACAATAAGGATCCAGGAGGCTGGTTGTGACTTTAATAATATCCATACAGCTCTACTGCCATCATGCTCTGTGTTTGGTGGCATCTGTGTGGATTCGCTGCCTCCTTTCAAGGCCCCACTGTGCACTTAATCGTTAATTTAGTCAGTGGTTTTGCTGGTGAGGTTTTAGCTCTGATCCAGCTCTAATGTAGAGTACTCTCTGATTGTTAGCAATGACAAAATGGTAAGGTTGGGTTTAATATATGACCTTGGTGCCCCAAACTTAAATGCTTCCTGGTCTCTAGAGTGGAAATCGTGAATTCTTGTTTATGCACTGATGTTCCCTACACAGGGCAGGGCCTCAAAGCTGAAACCAAACAAGGTAGTGGCTAATTAGGGAGTGTAATACTGCTAGAAAAAAATACCCCAACAAACCACCATCCCAGAAAACAAGACCAACCAACAAACAGCAATAAAACTCTTGGAGCAATAGTATAACTGAAAACCCAGACCCGTACAGAGCTCAGACTGTGGTACAGGGCGTCTACTTCAGACAAACTTTTATCAAGGTAAATATGTTGCTTTAGGAGTTGATGTGGCTGTAAATAACTCCTTGCAGCACTTGAGCTAACTGGTTTAAAGCTGGCTTAAGTATCTCTGAATGCACCACAGTTTGCAGAACAGCCATGTTGGGCCTCAGCAGAGGTCTTCTTCACACCTTTCTGGCAGAGGAAACCAGCACTCATTCTTCTTCCTTCTCAGACAGAGCTGGAGGAGAAGGAAGGCTCTTGAATTGCTTAGTACCTGTCGCCTTGGAGGTTTAAATTCTGTCTCTTTGATGTGAATGGATAAGTTCCCATGGCTCCTACATGAACCAGGAAGGTGGAACACAATGCTGTCCCTTGTTTACACTGGCTGGCCCATTTGGCGGTCAATTCCTGTCTCTAGAACGGCTTGGCATCATTTGTATCTGAGCAAAGGTTGGTGGTTAGAGCAGTCTCCTGGGAAATGAGGCTTCTGAATATCTGAGTGCTTAGGAACCTATTGAATCCAGCACTCTCACCTGCCGAGTCCTGCAAGCCTTAAGCTGCTGTGTGAAAGGTGCAGATTCCCACCCAGCCTTTTAAAAGACCGTGAGCAAGTCTGCATTTTCTGAGGAACCTCATCTTGTCAGTGTGCTCTGGGTATTATTCTGTAATGATTAATGTTTGGGATGCCTTAGGGGACCTACACATTCCTTTGCCAAATTTCTAGATCCTATCTTGGGAGGGATGTGAGAAATTGGCTTTGAGCTATTTAGACTGGGACAATTCTAAGCATGTACAAAGCAAACACCTAGGAAACTTTCAGGTCAAATCAGGAGGAGAGCAGTAAGTTTTAACACCTTCTGGAGTATGGAAATACTGCTAAGAAGTATTTTGGATTTCGGTTTGAACATCTGGGCCTCACATCTGAGTCAATGTTCTAGAAAATTGTGTTTGCTGAATGTGGCTAATGGTCACTGAAGACACTAGCAGTATTCTAGATAAACACAGGAAGCAAAATGTTAGCAAGCATGAAGATACCTGGGTTTTAGTTTTCAATCTGAGATGTATTTATGTTTAGTGTTGTGGATGATGTCTATGTGTGAGTAGTTACTGGGTCTTTTGATAGACTCTTTATTTTCTTGATACTCAGTTTACACACTCATTTTTCTCCTTAATAATGCAATGCTGTCTTCTCTAAACCAAACGTCATATGACTCAGAAGTTAATTGAAAAATACTAAGGAGCTGAAGAGTGTAAGCCGTCAGGAGTTCTTAGGTAAAACATTTGACATTCTCAAGTAGCCATGTTAGAAAATTAATCAGAAGACCTGCAATATCTCTTCTCACTTGACTTTTATTAGTGTCTTCATAACTATTGCTCTGCAATGAGAGGTTTTACACAATTTCACATATCACAGAAAGCAATATTAAGATCTTAGGATAGATAAGAAGAAGATTACTCCCTCAGAACATTTCCACTTCTTTGGATCAGTACTTACACTTCAGACACAGGCAGAGTGGTTTTAAATTTAATCTGGCTACCTCTTCAGAAGCTATTTCCCATGAATTCAGACCCATTCACACGAGCTCACTTCATGAAAGCTCTCACCTTTGAAAGCAAAGTTCAAAGTTGAGTATGCTTTCCTGACTGGAACTATTTGCAGCTCAGTTTCCCCTGGTTGGGAGATATATTATCACATTCTTTTCTAGTTCCCACTGTTCTAGGTATCTGAAAAGCTTTTTTTTTGGAGGTTTATGGGGGTTTTTTTCTCTTTTCACCTTAATGATCCTGTCTTTGGTCAGTGGAAATCAGGTGTTATTTATTCAATTTCTGTAACACCCACTTCATGGGAATCTGAGTGCCATTAGCTCTGCCCATGGCTTTAGAAAAACAAATCTATTCTGCTTTGGGATTGCCAAATGAGTCTGTCTGGGGTCAGACATAAAGGAAGCAGGAAGAGAACAACAGTGAACAAGGAAACATTAGTATGAAAACAATTTTACTTTTATGAATCATAGAGCCTTTGGTGAAATTAATTAAACAAGGTCCTGGGCACATTCAGAGAGTGAGTTGAAAGGTACCTCTATGAAGGTGAAATAAGTTCACAGTATTATTTGAAGTTCTCTCAAGAATGTTCCCAGGGAAAACGGGAAAAATTGAAAGTTGGGGTTTGTGGGTAGACACAGCGTGTTTTATTTTACTGTTACACTAGAGGAAAGCAGTTATACTTCTAAGCACATCAGCCCGACATCAGGGGATAGAAAGACAAACATTTGGGACTCATGGACAGGAAGAATGAACTAATACCAAGAGCTTTTCTGTTTTTCCCACTGCATCAGGGGCAGCTAAAGAGTCTTTGCTACAACCTTTGGATACCTCTTGTATGCTTAGAGCAGGATTGCTACATTGACATCCATGCAAACATGGACAGACCTTCTCTCCTTTTCAGTCACAGCTATATTTTTAGTTCCATGCCCACAATTTTGAAAAAGAAGATATTACCCAACCCCCCTGAATTTGATGAAATGGGGCTTCAACTCTGTAGCGGAATGAAGAAAGATCAAATAAATCAATACAGTTGTAGCCATGTACAGCCATGTACAATTTTGACAATGTACACTTTTTCTCTCTACAAAAAAAAGTATAATTATGCTTTCTGACTGCAATCAGGTTTGCTTTTTCTATTGTAAAATTTAACTTTTATCTCTTCTTGTAAAGTTGTAGCTTTTTCCCCCTGGTTTCTGCACAGGGGAAAAAAGGTTTCTACACAGGTTTCTGTTCTTTGCATTGGAAAACAGGCCTGAGTTGTCCTCTGCATCTACATTTTTTTTTTTTTTGCCACTACACAAATCTCATTTAAGCCAGAACTTTTTTTCTTTTTTAATTTATCTGTATGTGTTCTTGCCAATTTTTAATGAGTACATTGCGGCTTACTATTAAAATGAAGAACAAACAAAATCAAGTCCTAAAACATCCTGTTCTGGCCTGTGCAGGTTTGCATATAAATTTTAGGCAGGGATCTTTCTTCCTGATCTAAATATTAGTTGCTGTAGCTAACAGCTAGGAGACTGTTGTTACTTTTCATTCAGTAAAAGAACCATAGAACAGCCCCATATTTTGATATTTTCAGGGAAATGGGAAAAAAAAGTCAGTATTTGAACAAGGGTGGCATGAGTGATTATGACACAGGCATATATTTCATTGCTGCCTGATGGGCAGGGAAGAGGGGAAAAAGAGAGGCATTAGAGGGGTGATGGGACAAAGCATAAATAGAACCAATAGTGGTTTGTTGGCAGCAGAACTTTCTACACCTAATTCTGTAGAGTTGGAAGAAAATGGAAGAGTGTTGTCTTCTGCCTCCATACCAAGCACTGACATAAGTATTATTAAATGCTTGGCATAAAACTGTCCCAATAACATGCTATAAAATAGTATTTTTACTTTCTCGGAGTCAGTTAAGTAAAAAAAAAAAAAACAAAACCCTTTTGACTTTTAACTGTTCTATGAGGAGAAAACAGCATTAGTATAAAAACTAGCATATTAGAGTAAGTTAGAGACTTTCCAGTGCCATTAAAGCTGAATGCTTATTCATTAAACCTGAATAACTGTGCATGAAACACTTGGATTTGATGAATTCCTAGCAAGGCATGGTGCTCGAGGAGTGCTTCTTGGATTTTTATTTTATTTTTCTCTAAAGTCAGTGACTCTGAATGTCTTGGGATACTTTTTGTCTGGGGCACATCCTTCTGGTGTCTCCCAGGGCCAGAGACCTGGAATGCCTCGCAGCTGTTGGTGAAATGGGTGCTGTTCTTGTCTTAGTGCAGAAGCTGACAAGAGATAAGGAATAGAGCACTTCATTAAACTGCATTGGTAGATGAACAGTGGTCAATTAGTTGAGATTAATGCCTGAATATTTCACACTTACACTTTGTTTGTGGGTTGGTGATTGCTAGGCAGACATGAGAAAAACTGATTTGTCTTCTGACTGTGGAGTAGCTGTAAGGAAACTCTGTCTTTACAAACTTTGCTTCTGTGAGAAGAACATAGTTTTCAAAGAGCAATAGAAAGTCAAATGTCAGACTTTGCTGCAGACATGTTTTTGACTGTGTTCTGATTCTGTACCAAAACAGTAGGAAGGGACTATAGGAGAACAAAGTCCATGAACGCTTTATTGTTGCATGTGACCAAATGCAAATTGCACAAACATGAATCCCTGAACCAATATTATTTTGCAAAACTCTCACTAGGTGATTGCTGCAAAATGCTGCAGGCTTCTTGCCTGTGGAAGAATTTTCCCAATTTTTTTTACTTACAGACTTTTGTGTTGCAGAGCTGTGTAGAAGCAGGAATTTTAATTTTCTCTTGATTTTATGTTTAGATGTTCCCAGTTTTGGAGCTATGTTTGAAGAACTATCATATACACATTTCAAATTTTAAATTTGATGTTAACACTTGAATCTGAACAAATTGTTTTGGATGGTAGTGGAGTATCTTGGTGTTCTAAACCAGTCACATCTGTACATTAGCACAAGGAAATGAAAATTGCAAGGAACGATTTTCAGGAAATATTTTCGTAGCAATTATTTTCTGCTTCTCCCCACCCCTCCTACCCCCAACCAGTCTGTAAGATCAAGATCTATTCAATTTTCACTATTTTAAAAAACTTATGTCAGGCACTGGGGGAGATGCGCATGTGGAGGGTTTCACTGCATACCAATTTTAAGACAAAGATAAATGTAGTATTTTGTCTTTTGAAGGCAGTATGTTTGAAATCTGAATCATCCACTGTCAGTAAATGGGAAAAAGCCGGGACAAATGGTGGAATCAAAGCCTGACATCCTCAGCACAACCTTAAAAACAAATAAACCTGAAAGGGTGCCAGCATGCATGTACTTGCAGGAGACTGTTTGCAGTGCCCTTGTTCCTGTTCCTTGTGCTGACAGCTTCCAGCTGTGTGAAATATTTAAACTGGGCTAATAGAAGCCTACTTGCTAAGCTGTGCAGTGAGAATAATGCTATCAGTTACATATTTAAAGAGAGCTGAGTAAAGTCAGGAGTAAAACACAGTTTATAAAATTTTTAATTACATTTAGAAGTAAGAAGTTTTTAGAGTTTTGGAAGCTGTTTGGCAAAAAGCCCTAAATCTTCTGCTCAGAATCTTTCTCTGCTTTCTCCTAAAGACAGTCTTTATCAACTAACTTACCAGCACTTCAGATTTTCTCTATGAAGTGTCTATCAGCTATGTCATATACCAGCAGCAGTCTCTGAAGTTTTAGGCTGCTGCTCTAAAAGTCTGTATTTATAGCCAAACCCCTTTCAGAGGCCTGAGCATGTCTTGAGATTTTAATGTAAACTCAGAGATGGATACTGGGAATCTGCTTTGAATTCCTTTCAAAGCTTTAAATTCCCTTTACTTCCTTTCATCCTTCGAAGAAAGGCATTTATTGATAGATTTTTTTTTTTTTGTAAGGTAGCACCCAACTGATTTGGCAGTTTGTTGCTGCACCTGAGTGCTCAAAGCATGTAAATTTTTAAGATTCTTTTGAGGGCCAGCCTTACTCGCAAACAGCCCACTAGATTTCAAAGATGACTCCTGTGGGCATAAATGTGTGGTCATTTATACATTTATATTTATATTTATTTCCCCATCTTAGTATGCATTTGCATATGTGTTCGTATCTCTCTATATGTATACTGAGCGATACATCTTTATATATGTGTATATATCTAGATGTACTAAAATAGTTTTTAAAACTGTATTAGGTTTCAAATCAGCATGAGAGTGTACAATTTCAGTAAACCAGCAAAACGTTTTGCTGAAAAAATGTTTTACCTTTCAAACATTTCATTTTCATTGGACACAATATTTTTTGGGGTCTTAAATTTCAAATTAAAAAATCATTTCAAACATACAAAAGGGATTATTTTGTTTTGAAACTGTCAAAACAGATCACTTCAGCAACTTTAGGAAATTTTTTCTGAAGAAGACATTAATTAAAACTGTCTTTTCCTCCTTTAATTTCATGCAGCTGATGTTTTCTAGAAAAATAAATGAATATAAGAAGAATAAATCATGTATGGGTGTGCATTTCAGAGAGAGCTCTGCAGTATTTTGTTAATAATGGGCAAAATAGTATATAAAGATTAATTATAATTGTCAGATAAGTTGGAGTGGCTGTTTTAACTGCAATATGAGACATTATTGAAGATACAAAATGAAAAACACACTTCCAGTTTAGATAAATATTCGTATTTTAAGGGATTTAAACAAAACAAATACCCAGCAATGGATACATAATCAATATAATATTCTACACTTAAACCATTTTGGGCTATGGAAAATGTAAATATGACTCTCAAAGTTTTGGTGGTAAGTTCCAGTCATGGCTGGAACATTATAACTATATTTATGTGGTGAGCTCTTGGTAAAAAAGAAAATGTATATTGTACAGTAACGTCTAAATTAGTTCTAAAATGTGGGGAGTGGTTTTTTATTTATGCAGATGCTTAAAGATATGCTGGGCCTGTGCTGTAGAAACAGGGTTATAATGATAGCTGGGGATGGTTCAGGATGAAAAGGGTCAATTGATGGAACCAGGCTCCAAGGGTCTGCATGTTGTCACTATCGAGTTAAGAAAGGGTATTTCGGACAATGGTGTGATTAGGGAAGGGGAGCTGCTTTATTTTTTGGCTATGGGGCACTCACAGTACATAGTTCTTATGTAGTTTCACATAATTATTCACGAAAAACATGCAAAATGTATGAGTGATCTCAGCAGAAACTGCAAAATTAGTCTCTCCATAGCAAGCACGGGACAGTGCCTCTGCTCCTCTTCTGATGAATGCTTTAGAAACATTTTGCGCAACCTGTGAGTAAAAAGACAGAATAATTACACTAGTTAGAACATCACAAGCTAGGCCCAGGCTCATCAGCATCTTACAGAGACCTTTTTTGGTAGTTGCCTGGTATTTACTCTTTACGTAATAGTAAGGGCATTTAAGGTATATTTCACCTTAACTGTTTATTTAGCATAACTGTATATTTAAAACACACTTTTTTCCCCCCTCTCAATTAGTACATTCCAGAGACTCATTTTTTGCATTTCAATCAACACATGCTAAAATATTGCAGTTTCATTTTTTCAATGTTTTGGCTTTGGGTTTTATTAACCAAAGTCCTTTCAATCAAAACATTTTACTGCTTTCCAGTTTTGCCTAGGCAGCTTTTCCAGCAGGTCGTGTTGTTTTCCCTGAAAGGAGGAAAAATTTGTAATAAGGCTTAGTTTCTTTGATGCAACCCTGCTTATTTACAAAGATTGTCTAATGGCTGGTTGTTACCAGATGCCAACGTCCCCCAGCTAGAGAGAGAAGGTACACCCCACGAGGTGAGCTGTGGTTTCTTCCTGTGTGATAGTGGGGAAAACATGAGGAGGTGGGATAGACAACACACTTCTGCTCTGGCCAGCCACGAGCTGCGTGATTGAAGGAGCAAGACTGCAGAAAGGAATTTCCACCAAAAGGAGGGTAGCTCCATCTGCCCGTAGCTGAACGTGCCAGATACCCGCATGGAAGAGAAGATGATGTGTCTGATCGCCTTAAAGGAACCTCTAAAATGCATGCCCAGGGAAAGAAGGATAACCAGGACACTGGTTTCTGTAAGCAATGGAAGAATCAGGAAGGCAAAAAAAATTATTTCATTGTTTCCAGTGTCAAGGCTCTTTAAACTTGCAACTCTATTCCAAATATTCTCCAACTCCAAAATATACTCTCCAGACTTCTCTTACAAAAATGTTCTTTGATTTCTCTGAAAAATAAGTTGGAGTATTTCTTGCTTTGTGTTTCTCCTCTGACTTCCTGAAACAGATGCTTGGGTGAGTTATGTCAGGCAGCAAATAGGATCCCGAGGCCAGCGCCAGGCTTGTTCTTTTGATCCCTGCAAAGCAGAAGAGTGATGTTGTCCCAGCAGGAAAGTGGGAAGGTACAGACCTCCCCAGGCTGCTGGAATGCTGGGAAACACAGCGAGATGAGGGGAGCAGGCACGTGAGGGACTGGGAGCACGGCCTCATGCTTTCTGCCTCTACTTTCATTTGCTCCCAGTCCCTCACGTGCCTGCTCCCCTCATCTCGCTGTGTTTCCCAGCATTCCAGCAGCCTGGGGAGGTCTGTACCTTCCCACTTTCCTGCTGGGACAACATCGCTCTCTGCTTTGCAGGGATCAAAAGATCAAGCCTGGCGCTGGCCTCGGGATCCTACTTTGCTGCCTGACATAACTCACCCAAGCATCTGTTTCAGGAAGTCAGAGGAGAAACACAAAGCAAGAAATACTCCAACTTATTTTTCAGAGAAATCAAAGAACATTTTTGTAAGAGAAGTCTGGAGAGTATATTTTGGAGTTGGAGAATATTTGGAATAGAGTTGCAAGTTTAAAGAGCCTTGACACTGGAAACAATGAAATAATTTTTTTTGCCTTCCTGATTCTTCCATTGCTTACAGAAACCAGTGTCCTGGTTATCCTTCTTTCCCTGGGCATGCATTTTAGAGGTTCCTTTCAAGGCAATCAGACACGTCATCTTCTCTTCCATCGTATCGGCAGTTCAGCTACGGGCAAATGGAGCTACCTCCTTTTTGGTGGAAATTCCTTTCTGCGTCTTGTGCTCCTTCAATTCACGCACTCGTGCTGCCAGAGCAGAAGTGTGTTGTCTATCCCACCTCCTCATGTTTTCCCCACTATCACACAGGAAGAACCACAGCTCACCTCGTGGGGTGTACCTTCTCTCTCTAGCTGGGGGACGTTGGCATCTGGTAACAACCAGCCATTAGACAACCCTTGTAAATAAGCAGGGTTGCATCAAAGAAACTCAGCCTTATTACAAATTTTTCCTCCTTTCAGGGAAAACAACACGACCTGCTGGAAAAGCTGCCTAGGCAAAACTGGAAAGCAGTAAAATGTTTTGATTGAAAGGACTTTGGTTAATAAAACCCAAAGCCAAAACATTGAAAAAATGAAACTGCAATATTTTAGCATGTGTTGATTGAAATGCAAAAAATGAGTCTCTGGAATGTACTAATTGAGAGGGGAAA
>JACSVZ010000004.1:12271227-12282246 GCA_014706295.1 Lycocorax pyrrhopterus obiensis
CGTCGGTGCTCTTTAGCGACACGGGCAGCGGCCACGCCTATTGCAGTACCTTGACATATTCTCATACCATTCTCTCTGTTTTATTCCCTTCACAGTTCCGACCTTTCCCGTGACACTTTTCAAGCAGCACCACCGCCCCGACGCTCCCTCGGTGCAGCTCTTTTCGTGACACGGGGCAGCGGCTACTCCTGCTGCAATACCATTATATTATTTCTTTGACCATTGCTCCATTTTACTCCGCTCACATTTCCAGCCTTTCCTGTGACTCTCTTTAACCAGCACCACCGCTCCCACGGTCTCTGGATGCCGGTCTTTTAGTGACACGGTGCAGCGGCCACTCCTGCTGCGGTACTTTTAGATTTCTTCTCAGACCATTCTCTCTATTTTAGTTCCCTCACTTCTCCCCTCCTTTCCCGTGCCGCACGTTCACCAAGAACAACAGCCCAAAGGTTTCGTCGGTGCAGCTCTTTTAGCGACACGGGGCAGAGGTACTCCTGCTGCAATACTTTGACAATATTTTACACCGTTCTCATATTTTATTCTATTCACACTTCCGAGCCCTGCCCTGTCGCACTTTGACCAGCACCAGAGCCCGACGGTGCCTCCGTGCAGCTTTTTAGTGACACGACGCAGCGGCCACTCCTGCTGCAGTACCTTGACAATATTTCTCATACCATTCTCTCTGTTTTATTCCCTTCACAGTTCCGACCTTTCCCGTGACACTTTTCAAGCAGCCCCCTGCCTCACGTGTGCCTCGGTGTAGTTCTTTTTGTCGCATGGCAGCGGCCACGCCTGCTGCGGTTCTTTATTATTTCTTAGACCATTCTCTCTATTTTAATACCCTCACTTCTCCCCTCCTTTCCCGTGCCGCACGTTCACCAAGAACAACAGCCAAAGGTTTCGTCGGTGCAGCTCTTTTAGCGACACGGGGCAGCGGCCACTCCTGCTGCAGTACCTTGACAATATTTCTCATACCACTCTCTGTACTTTATTCCTCTCACACTTCCCAGCCTTTCCCGAGACACTTTTGAAGCAGCACCACCGCCCCGACGCTCCCTCGGTGCAGCTCTTTTCGTGACACGGGGCAGCGGCTGCTCCTGGTGCAGTACCTTTACTACATTTCATGGACCATTCTCAGTATTTTATTCGCTTTGCACCTCTCGGCCTTTCCCATGCCGCCCTTTCAGCACCACTGCCGCACCGACGGTCTCTGGCTGCAGCTCTTTTAGCGACACGGGGCAGCGGCTGCTCCTGCTGCATTTCTTTTAGAACATTTTATACCGTTCTCTGTATTTTATTCCCTTTACACCTAGCAAGCGCTCCCGTGCCGCTCTTTACCCGGCACCGCCGCCCGACGCTCCCTCGGTGCAGCTCTTTTCGTGACACGGGACAGCGGCCACTCCTCCTGCAGTACCTTTCGAATATTTCTTCAACCATTTCTCCGTATTTTATTCCGTTCGCAGCTCCGAGCCTTTCCAGTGACTCTTTAACCAGCATCTCCGCCCCGACGCTCCCTCGGTGCAGCTCTTTCGTGACACGGGGCAGAGGCCGAGAGCCCTCTAGGTGCGGCTCTTCTGCTGCGCTTTATTGTGTTCTGCTCGATCGCATTCGCACCGCGCGCGTTGCGCGGGGCGGCTCATTCAGGGACGTGCGCCGGCTCCCACAGCGCCCCGCCCGCCGCCGCTCCCCGGGGGCCTCCCCGCTGCTCTCGGCACACCGCGCACCGCAGGCGGCCCAAGCCCGGGGCGCCCACGGCATTCGCCGCCCTCCGCCCGCCGCCGCCTTCTCCCGCTCCTTACCGGCACGGAGCGGCGCTGCCCACGGCGGAGCCGGAGCGCGGCTGCCACGCCGCTTCCGCGCCTCAGGGCCGAAGCCGGCCAGCCCGCGGAGCTCCTGCCGCCGCCGCCGCCGCCCCGACTGAGGGGCCGCGACGCCGGGCCCCTTTTATACTCCGCACCCCTTTTCCCGCCACTGCCGCCACGGGCTCCCCCGCCTCACAAGGGCCCACAAGCGCCAGAGGCGGGAACGGCGCAGCCCGACGCTGCCTCGGAGAAGCTCTTTTAGTGCCACGGGGCAGCGGCCCCTCCTGCTGCACTACCTTTCGAGTATTTCTTAGACCATGCTCTCTATTTTATTCCGCGCACACTTCCCAGCCTTTCCCGTGACTCTTTTGAAGCAGCACCCCTGCCCGACAGCGCCTCCGTGCAGCTCTTTTAGCGACACGGGGCAGCGGCCACGCCTATTGCAGTACCTTGACAATATTTCTCATACCATTCTCCTGTTTTATTCCCTTCACAGTTCCGACCTTTCCCGTGACACTTTTCAAGCAGCCCCTGCCTCACGTGTGCCTCGGTGCAGTTCTTTTTGCCGCATGGCAGCGGCCACGCCTGCTGCGGTTCTTTTATTATTTCTTAGACCATTCTCTCTATTTTAATACCCCACTTCTCCCTCCTTTCCCGTGCCGCACATTCACCAAGAACAACAGCCAAAGGTTTCGTCGGTGCAGCTCTTTTAGCGACACGGGCCCGCGGCCACGCCTATTGCAGTACCTTGACAATATTTCTCATACCATTCTCTCTTTTTATTCCTTCACAGTTCCGACCTTTCCCGTGACACTTTTCAAGCAGCACCCCTGCCTCACGTGTGCCTCGGTGCAGTTCTTTTTGCCGCATGGCAGCGGCCACGCCTGCTGCGGTTTTTTATTATTTCTTAGACCATTCTCTCTATTTTAATACCCTCACTTCTCCCTCCTTTCCCGTGCCGCACATTCACCAGAACAACAGCCAAAGGTTTCGTCGGTGCAGCTCTTTTAGCGACACGGGGCAGCGGCCACGCCTATTGCAGTACCTTGACTATTTCTCATACCATTCTCTCTGTTTTATTCCCTTCACAGTTCCGACCTTTCCCGTGACACTTTTCAAGCAGCACCCCTGCCTCACGTGTGCCTCGGTGCAGCTCTTTTCGTGACACGGGGCAGCGGCTACTCCTGCTGCAATACCATTATATTATTTCTTTGACCATTGCTCCATTTTACTCCGCTCACATTTCCCAGCCTTTCCTGTGACTCTCTTTAACCAGCACCACCGCTCCCACGGTCTCTGGATGCCGGTCTTTTAGTGACACGGTGCAGCGGCCACTCCTGCTGCGGTACTTTTAGATTATTTCTTAGACCATTCTCTCTATTTTAGTTCCCTCACTTCTCCCCTCCTTTCCGTGCCGCACGTTCACCAAGAACAACAGCCCAAAGGTTTCGTCGGTGCAGCTCTTTTAGCGACACGGGGCAGAGGTACTCCTGCTGCAATACTTTGACAATATTTTACACCGTTCTCAATATTTTATTCTATTCACACTTCCGAGCCCTGCCCCTGTCGCACTTTGACCAGCACCAGAGCCCCGACGGTGCCTCCGTGCAGCTTTTTAGTGACACGACGCAGCGGCCACTCCTGCTGCAGTACCTTGACAATATTTCTCATACATTCTCTCTGTTTTATTCCCTTCACAGTTCCGACCTTTCCGTGACACTTTTCAAGCAGCACCCGCCTCACGTGTGCCTCGGTGTAGTTCTTTTTGCGCATGGCAGCGGCCACGCCTGCTGCGGTTCTTTTATTATTTCTTAGACCTTCTCTCTATTTTAATACCCTCACTTCTCCCCTCCTTTCCCGTGCCGCACGTTCACCAAGAACAAGCCAAAGGTTTCGTCGGTGCAGCTCTTTTAGCGACACGGGGCAGCGGCCACCTGCTGCAGTACCTTGACATATTTCTCATACACTCTCTTACTTTATTACTTCCAGCCTTTCCGAGACACTTTTGAAGCAGCACCACGCCCGACGCTCCCTCGGTGCAGCTTTTTCGTGACGGGGCAGCGGCTGTCCTGGTGCAGTACCTTTACTACATTTCATGGACCATTCTCAGTATTTTATTCGCTTTGCACTCTCGGCCTTTCCATGCGCCCTTTCAGCACACTGCCGCCCGACGGTCTCTGGTGCAGCTTTTTAGCGACACGGGCAGCGGCTGCTCCTGCTGCATTTCTTTTAGAACATTTATACCGTTCTCTGTATTTTATTCCTTTACACCTAGCAAGCGCTCCGTGCCGCTCTTTACCCGGCACCGCCGCCCCGACTCCTCGGTGCAGCTCTTTTCGTGACACGGGACAGCGGCCACTCCTCCTGCAGTACCTTTCGAATATTTCTTCAACATTTCTCCGTTTTATTCCGTTCGCAGCTCCGAGCCTTTCCAGTGACTCTCTTTAACCAGCATCTCCGCCCCGACGCTCCTCGGTGCAGCTTTTCGTGACACGGGGCAGAGGCGAGAGCCCTCTAGGTGCGGCTCTTCTGCTGCGCTTTATTGTGTTCTGCTCGATCGCATTCGCACCGCGCGCGTTGCGCGGGGCGGCTCATTCAGGACGTGCGCCGGCTCCCACAGCGCCCGCCCGCCGCCGCTCCCCGGGGCCTCCCGCTGCTCGGCACACCGCGCACCGCAGGCGGCCCAAGCCCCGGGGCGCCCACGGCATTCGCCGCCCTCCGCCGCCTTCTCCCGCTCCTTACCGGCACGGAGCGGCGCTGCCCACGGCGGAGCCGGAGCGCGGCTGCCACGCCGCTTCCCCGCGCCTCAGGGCCGAAGCCGGCCAGCCCGCGGAGCTCCTGCCGCCGCGCCGCCGCCCCGACTGGGGCCGCGCGCCGGCGGCCCCTTTTATACTCCGCACCCTTTTCCCGCCACTGCCACGGGCCCCGCCTCACAAGGGCCACAAGCGCCAGAGGCGGGAACGGCGCAGCCCCGACGCTGCCTCGGAGAAGCTCTTTTAGTGCACGGGGCAGCGGCCCCTCCTGCTGCACTACCTTTCGAGTATTTCTTAGACCATGCTCTCTATTTTATTCCGCGCACACTTAGCCTTTCCCGTGACTCTTTTGAAGCAGCACCCTGCCCGACAGCGCCTCCGTGCAGCTCTTTTAGCGACACGGGGCAGCGGCCACGCCTATTGCAGTACCTTGACAATTTTTCTACCATTCTCTCTTTTTATTCCCTTCACAGTTCCGACCTTTCCGTGACTTTTCAAGCAGCACCCCTGCCTCACGTGTGCCTCGGTGCAGTTCTTTTTGCCGCATGCAGCGGCCACGCCTGCTGCGGTTCTTATTTCTTAGACCATTCTCTCTATTTTAATACCCTCACTTCTCCTCCTTTCCCGTGCCGCACATTCACAAGAAAACAGCCAAAGGTTTCGTCGGTGCAGCTCTTTTAGCGACACGGGGCAGCGGCCACGCCTATTGCAGTACCTTGACAATATTTCTCATACCATTCTCTCTGTTTTATTCCCTTCACAGTTCCGACCTTTCCCGTGAACTTTTCAAGCAGCACCCTGCCTCACGTGTGCCTCGGTGCAGTTCTTTTTGCCGCATGGCAGCGGCCACGCCTGCTGCGGTTCTTTTATTATTTCTTAGACCATTCTCTCTATTTTAATACCCTCACTCTCCCCTCCTTTCCCGTGCCGCACATTCACCAAGAACAACAGCCAAAGAAATAATATAATGGTTTTGCAGCTCTTTTAGCGACACGGGGCAGCGGCCACGCCTATTGCAGTACCTTGACAATATTTCTCATACCATTCTCTCTGTTTTATTCCCTTCACAGTTCCGACCTTTCCCGTGACACTTTTCAAGCAGCACCACCGGCCCGACGCGTCCCTCGGTGCAGCTCTTTTCGTGACACGGGGCAGCGGCTACTCCTGCTGCAATACCATTATATTATTTCTTTGACCATTGCTCCATTTTACTCCGCTCACATTTCCCAGCCTTTCCTGTGACTCTCTTTAACCAGCACCACCGCTCCCACGGTCTCTGGATGCCGGTCTTTTAGTGACACGGTGCAGCGGCCACTCCTGCTGCGGTACTTTTAGATTATTTCTTAGACCATTCTCTCTATTTTAGTTCCCTCACTTCTCCCTCCTTTCCCGTGCCGCACGTTCACCAAGAACAACAGCCCAAAGGTTTCGTCGGTGCAGCTCTTTTAGCGACACGGGGCAGAGGTACTCCTGCTGCAATACTTTGACATATTTTACACCGTTCTCATATTTTATTCTATTCACACTTCCGAGCCCTGCCCCTGTCGCACTTTGACCAGCACCAGAGCCCCGACGGTGCCTCCGTGCAGCTTTTTAGTGACACGACGCAGCGGCCACTCCTGCTGCAGTACCTTGACAATATTTCTCATACCATTCTCTCTGTTTTATTCCCTTCACAGTTCCGACCTTTCCGTGACACTTTTCAAGCAGCACCCCGCCTCACGTGTGCCTCGGTGTAGTTCTTTTTCGCATGGCAGCGGCCACGCCTGCTGCGGTTTTTATTATTTCTTAGACCATTCTCTCTATTTTTACCTCACTTCTCCCCCTTTCCCGTGCCGCACGTTCACCAAGAACAACAGCCAAAGGTTTCGTCGGTGCAGCTCTTTTAGCGACACGGGCAGCGGCCACCTGCTGCAGTACCTTGACAATATTTCTCATACCACTCTCTGTACTTTATTCCTCTCACACTTCCCAGCCTTTCCCGAGACACTTTTGAAGCAGCACCACCGCCCGACGCTCCTCGGTGCAGCTCTTTTCGTGACACGGGGCAGCGGCTGCTCCTGGTGCAGTACCTTTACTACATTTCATGGACCATTCTCAGTATTTTATTCGCTTTGCACCTCTCGGCCTTTCCCATGCCGCCCTTTCAGCACCACTGCCGCACCGACGGTCTCTGGCTGCAGCTCTTTTAGCGACACGGGGCAGCGGCTGCTCCTGCTGCATTTCTTTTAGAACATTTTATACCGTTCTCTGTATTTTATTCCCTTTACACCTAGCAAGCGCTCCGTGCCGCTCTTTACCCGGCACCGCCGCCCCGACGCTCCTCGGTGCAGCTCTTTTCGTGACACGGGACAGCGGCCACTCCTCCTGCAGTACCTTTCGAATATTTCTTCAACCATTTCTCGTATTTTATTCCGTTCGCAGCTCCGAGCCTTTCCGTGACTCTCTTTAACCAGCATCTCCGCCCCGACGCTCCCTCGGTGCAGCTCTTTTCGTGACACGGGGCAGAGGCCGAGAGCCCTCTAGGTGCGGCTCTTCTGCTGCGCTTTATTGTGTTCTGCTCGATCGCATTCGCACCGCGCGCGTTGCGCGGGCGGCTCATTCAGGGACGTGCGCCGGCTCCCACAGCGCCCCGCCCGCCGCCGCTCCCCGGGGGCCTCCCGCTGCTCTCGGCACACCGCGCACGCAGGCGGCCCAAGCCCCGGGGCGCCACGGCATTCGCCGCCCTCCGCCCGCCGCCGCCTTCTCCGCTCCTTACCGGCACGGAGCGGCGCTGCCCACGGCGGAGCCGGAGCGCGGCTGCCACGCCGCTTCCCGCGCCTCAGGGCCGAAGCCGGCCAGCCCGCGGAGCTCCTGCCGCCGCCGCCGCCCCCCGACTGAGGGGCCGCGACGCCGGCGGCCCCTTTTATACTCCCACCCCTTTTCCCGCCACTGCCGCCACGGGCTCCCCCGCCTCACAAGGGCCCACAAGCGCCAGAGGCGGGAACGGCGCAGCCCCGACGCTGCCTCGGAGAAGCTTTTAGTGCCACGGGGCAGCGGCCCCTCCTGCTGCACTACCTTTCGAGTATTTCTTAGACCATGCTCTTATTTTTCCGCGCACACTTCAGCCTTTCCGTGACTTTTTGAAGCAGCCCCTGCCCCGACAGCGCCTCCGTGCAGCTCTTTTAGCGACACGGAGCGGCCACGCCTATTGCAGTACCTTGACATTTCTCATACCATTCTCTCTGTTTTATTCCCTTCACAGTTCCGACCTTCCCGTGACACTTTTCAAGCAGCACCCCTGCCTACGTGTGCCTCGGTGCAGTTCTTTTTGCCGCATGGCAGCGGCCGCCTGCTGCGGTTTTTTATTTTTCTTAGACCATTCTCTCTATTTTAATACCCTCACTTCTCCCTCCTTTCCCGTGCCGCACATTCACCAAGAACAACAGCCAAAGGTTTCGTCGGTGCAGCTTTTTAGCGACGGGGCAGCGGCCACGCCTATTGCGTCTTGACATATTTCTCATACCATTCTCTCTGTTTTATTCCCTTCACAGTTCCGACCTTTCCGTGACACTTTTCAAGCAGCACCCCTGCTCACGTGTGCCTCGGTGCAGTTCTTTTTGCGCATGGCAGCGGCCACGCCTGCTGCGGTTCTTTTATTATTTCTTAGACCATTCTCTCTATTTTAATACCCTCACTTCTCCCTCCTTTCCCGTGCCGCACATTCCAAGAACAACAGCCAAAGGTTTCGTCGGTGCAGCTCTTTTAGCGACACGGGGCAGCGGCCACGCCTATTGCAGTACCTTGACAATATTTCTCTACCATTCTCTCTGTTTTATTCCTTCACAGTTCCGACTTTCCCGTGACACTTTTCAAGCAGCACACCGCCCGACGCTCCTCGGTGCAGCTCTTTTCGTGACACGGGGCAGCGGCTACTCCTGCTGCAATACCTTTATATTTCTTTGACCATTGCTCCATTTTACTCCGCTCACATTTCCAGCCTTTCTGTGACTCTCTTTAACCAGCACCACCGCTCCCACGGTCTCTGGATGCCGGTCTTTTAGTGACACGGTGCAGCGGCCACTCCTGCTGCGGTACTTTTAGATTATTTCTTAGACCATTCTCTTATTTTAGTTCCTCACTTCTCCCCTCCTTTCCCGTGCCGCACGTTCACCAAGAACAACAGCCAAAGGTTTCGTCGGTGCAGCTTTTAGCGACACGGGGCAGAGGTACTCCTGCTGCAATACTTTGACAATATTTTACACCGTTCTCAATATTTTATTCTTCACACTTCCGAGCCCTGCCCTGTCGCACTTTGACCAGCACCAGAGCCCCGACGGTGCCTCCGTGCAGCTTTTTAGTGACACGACGCAGCGGCACTCCTGCTGCAGTACCTTGACAATATTTCTCATACCATTCTCTCTGTTTTATTCCTTCACAGTTCCGACCTTTCCCGTGACATTTTCAAGCGCACCCCGCCTCACGTGTGCCTCGGTGTAGTTTTTGTCGCATGGCAGCCACGTGCTGCGGTTCTTTTATTATTTCTTAGACCATTCTCTATTTTAATACCCTCACTTCTCCCTCCTTTCCGTGCCGCACGTTCACCAAGAACAACAGCCAAAGGTTTCGTCGGTGCAGCTTTTTAGCGACACGGGCAGCGGCCATCCTGCTGCAGTACCTTGACAATATTTCTCATACCACTCTGTACTTTATTCCTCTACACTTCCAGCCTTTCCCGAGACACTTTTGAAGCAGCACCACCGCCCGACGCTCCCTCGGTGCAGTTTTCGTGACAGGCAGCGGCTGCTCTGGTGCAGTACCTTTACTACATTTCATGGACCATTCTCAGTATTTATTCGCTTTGCACCTCTCGGCCTTTCCATGCCCCTTTCAGCACCACTGCCGCACCGACGGTCTCTGGCTGCTCTTTTAGCGACACGGGGCAGCGGCTGCTCCTGCTGCATTTCTTTTAGAACATTTTATACCGTTCTCTGTTTTTATTCCCTTTACACCTAGCAAGCGCTCCCGTGCGCTCTTTACCCGGCCGCCGCCCGACGCTCCTCGGTGCAGCTCTTTTCGTGACACGGGACAGCGGCCACTCCTCCTGCAGTACCTTTCGAATATTTCTTCCATTTCTCCGTATTTTATTCCGTTCGCAGCTCCGAGCCTTTCCAGTGACTCTCTTTAACCAGCATCTCCGCCCGACGCTCCCTCGGTGCAGCTCTTTTCGTGACACGGGGCAGAGGCCGAGAGCCCTCTAGGTGCGGCTCTTCTGCTGCGCTTTATTGTGTTCTGCTCGATCGCATTCGCACCGCGCGCGTTGCGCGGGGCGGCTCATTCAGGGACGTGCGCCGGCTCACAGCGCCCGCCGCCGCCGCTCCCCGGGGGCCTCCGCTGCTCGGCACACCGCGCACCGCAGGCGGCCCAAGCCCCGGGGCGCCCACGGCATTCGCCGCCTCCGCCCCGCCGCCTTCTCCCGCTCCTTACCGGCACGGAGCGGCGCTGCCCACGGCGGAGCCGGAGCGCGGCTGCCACGCCGCTTCCCCGCGCCTCAGGCCGAAGCGGCCAGCCCGCGGAGCTCCTGCCGCCGCCGCCGCCCCCCGACTGAGGGGCCGCGACGCCGGCGGCCCCTTTATACTCCGCACCCCTTTTCCCGCCTGCCGCACGGCTCCCCCGCTCACAGGGCCCACAAGCGCCAGAGGCGGGAACGGCGCAGCCCCGACGCTGCCTCGGAGAAGTCTTTTAGTGCCACGGGCAGCGGCCCTCCTGCTGCACTACCTTTCGAGTATTTCTTAGACCATGCTCTCTATTTTATTCCGCGCACACTTCCCAGCCTTTCCCGTGACTCTTTTGAAGCAGCACCCCTGCCCCGACAGCGCTCCGTGCAGCTCTTTTAGCGACACGGGGCAGCGGCCACGCCTATTGCAGTACCTTGATTTTCATACCATTCTCTCTGTTTTATTCCTTCACAGTTCCGACCTTTCCCGTGACACTTTTCAAGCAGCACCCCTGCCTCACGTGTGCCTCGGTGCAGTTCTTTTTGCCGCATGGCAGCGGCCACGCCTGCTGCGGTTCTTTTATTATTTCTTAGACCATTCTCTCTATTTTAATACCCTCACTTCTCCCTCCTTTCCCGTGCCGCACATTCACCAAGAACAACAGCCAAAGGTTTCGTCGGTGCAGCTCTTTTAGCGACACGGGCAGCGGCCACGCCTATTGCAGTACCTTGACAATATTTCTCATACCATTCTCTCTGTTTTATTCCCTTCACAGTTCCGACTTTCCCGTGAACTTTTCAGCAGCACCCCTGCCTCACGTGTGCCTCGGTGCAGTTCTTTTTGCCGCATGGCAGCGGCCACGCCTGCTGCGGTTCTTTTATTATTTCTTAGACCTTCTCTATTTTAATACCCTCACTTTCCCCTCCTTTCCCGTGCCGCACATTCACCAAGAACAACAGCCAAAGGTTTCGTCGGTGCAGCTCTTTT
>JACSVZ010000004.1:12287246-12308634 GCA_014706295.1 Lycocorax pyrrhopterus obiensis
TCTCCCCTCCTTTCCCGTGCCGCACATTCACCAAGAACAACAGCCAAAGGTTTCGTCGGTGCAGCTCTTTTAGCGACAGCAGCGGCCACTTGCTGCAGTACCTTGACAATATTTCTCATACCACTCTCTGTACTTTATTCCTCTCACACTTCCCAGCCTTTCCCGAGACACTTTTGAAGCAGCACCACCGCCCCGACGCTCCCTCGGTGCAGCTTTTTCGTGACAGGGCAGCGGCGCGCCTATTGCAGTACCTTGACAATATTTCTCATACCATTCTCTCTTTTTATTCCCTTCACAGTTCCTCCTTTCCCGTGACACTTTTCAAGCAGCACCCCTGCCTCACGTGTGCCTCGGTGCAGTTCTTTTTGCCGCGGCAGCGGCCACGCCTGCTGCGGTTCTTTTATTATTTCTTAGATCATTCTCTCTATTTTAATACCCTCACTTCTCCCTCCTTTCCCGTGCCGCACATTCACCAACAGCCAAAGGTTTCGTCGGTGCAGCTCTTTTAGCGACACGGGGCAGCGGCCACGCCTATTGCAGTACCTTGACAATATTTCTCATACCATTCTCTCTGTTTTATTCCCTTCACAGTTCCGACCTTTCCCGTGACACTTTTCAAGCAGCACCCCTGCCTCACGTGTGCCTCGGTGCAGTTCTTTTTGCCGCATGGCAGCGGCCACGCCTGCTGCGGTTCTTTTATTATTTCTTAGACCATTCTCTCTATTTTAATACCCTCACTTCTCCCCTCCTTTCCCGTGCCGCACATTCACCAAGAACAACAGCCAAAGGTTTCGTCGGTGCAGCTCTTTTCGTGACACGGGGCAGCGGCTACTCCTGCTGCAATACCATTATATTATTTCTTTGACCATTGCTCCATTTTACTCCGCTCACATTTCCCAGCCTTTCCTGTGACTCTCTTTAACCAGCACCACCGCTCCCACGGTCTCTGGATGCCGGTCTTTTAGTGACACGGTGCAGCGGCCACTCCTGCTGCGGTACTTTTAGATTATTTCTTAGACCATTCTCTCTATTTTAGTTCCCTCACTTCTCCCCTCCTTTCCCGTGCCGCACGTTCACCAAGAACAACAGCCCAAAGGTTCCTCGGTGCAGCTCTTTTAGCGACACGGGGCAGAGGTACTCCTGCTGCAATACTTTGACAATATTTTACACCGTTCTCAATATTTTATTCTATTCACACTTCCGAGCCCTGCCCCTGTCGCACTTTGACCAGCACCAGAGCCCCGACGGTGCCTCCGTATAGCTTTTTAGTGACACGATGCAGCGGCCACTCCTGCTGCAGTACCTTGACAATATTTCTCATACCACTCTCTGTACTTTATTCCTCTCACACTTCCCAGCCTTTCCCGTGACTCTTTTGAAGCAGTACCCGTGCCCCACGTGTGCCTCGGTGCAGCTATTCTAGTGCCAGGGGCCACTGGCCACTCCTGCTGCAGCGCTTTTAGAACATTTTTTAGCAGTCTCTCGATTTTATTCCCTTTACACCCCCTCAGCTTTTCCCGTGACTCTCTTTAACCAGCGCCGCTGCCCCGACGCTCCCTCGGTGCAGCTCTTTTCGTGAAACGGGGCAGCGGCTGCTCCTGGTGCAGTACCTTTACTACATTTCATGGACCATTCTCAGTATTTTATTCGCTTTGCAACTCTCGGCCTTTCCCATGCCGCCCTTTCAGCACCACTGCCGCACCGACGGTCTCTGGCTGCAGCTCTTTTAGCGACACGGGGCAGCGGCTGCTCCTGCTGCATTTCTTTTAGAACATTTTATACCGTTCTCTGTATTTTATTCCCTTTACACCTAGCAAGCGCTCCCGTGCCGCTCTTTACCCGGCACCGCCGCCCCGACGCTCCCTCGGTGCAGCTCTTTTCGTGACACGGGGCAGCGGCCACTCCTCCTGCAGTACCTTTCGAATATTTCTTCAACCATTTCTCTGTATTTTATTCCGTTCGCAGCTCCGAGCCTTTCCAGTGACTCTCTTTAACCAGCATCTCCGCCCGACGCTCCTCGGGTGCAGCTCTTTCGTGGACACGGGGGCAGAGGCCGAGAGCCCTCTAGGTGCGGGCTCTTCTGCTGCGCTTTATTGTGTTCTGCTCGATCGCATTCGCACCGCGCGCGTTGCGCGGGCGGGCTCATTCAGGGACGCTGCGCCGGCTCCCACAGCGCCCCGCCCGCCGCCGCTCCCGGGGCCTCCCCGCTGCTCTCGGCACACCGCGCACCGCAGGCGCCCAAGCCCCGGGGCGCCCACGCCATTCGCCGCCCTCCGCCCGCCGCCGCCTTCTCCCGCTCCTTACCGGCACGGAGGCGGCGCTGCCCCACGGCGGAGCCGGAGCGCGGCTGCCACGCCCGCTTCCCCGCGCCTCAGGGCCGAAGCCGGCCAGCCCGCGGAGCTCCTGCCCGCCGCCGCCGCCGCCCCCCGACTGAGGGGGCCGCGACGCCGGCGGGCCCCTTTTATACTCCGCACCCCTTTTCCGCGCCACTGCCGCCACGGGCTCCCCCCGCCTCACAAGGGCCCACAAGCGCCAGAGGCGGGAACGGCGCAGCCCCGACGCTGCCTCGGAGAAGCTCTTTTTAGTGCCACGGGGCAGCGGCCCCTCCTGCTGCACTACCTTTCGAGTATTTCTTAGACCATGCTCTCTATTTTTATTCCGCGCACACTTCCCAGCCGTTTCCCGTGATTCTTTTGAAGCAGCACCGCTGCCCGACGCTCCCTCCGTGCAGCTCTTTTAGCGACACGGGGCAGCGGCCACGCCTATTGCAGTACCTTGACAATATTTCTCATACCATTCTCTCTGTTTTTCCCTTCACAGTTCCGACCTTTCCCGTGACACTTTTCAAGCAGCACCCCTGCCTCACGTGTGCCTCGGTGTAGTTCTTTTTGTCGCATGGCAGCGGCCACGCCTGCTGCGGTTCTTTTATTATTTCTTAGACCATTCTCTCTATTTTAGTTCCCTCACTTCTCCCTCCTTCCCGTGCCGCACGTTCACCAAGAACAACAGCCCAAAGTTTCGTCGTGCAGCTCTTTTAGCGACACGGGGCAGAGGTACTCCTGCTGCAATACTTTGACAATATTTTACACCGTTCTCAATATTTTATTCTATTCACACTTCCGAGCCCTGCCCCTGTTGCACTTTGACCAGCACAGAGCCCCGACGGCGCCTCCGTGCAGCTTTTTAGTGACACGACGCAGCGGCCACTCCTGCTGCAGTACCTTGACAATATTTCTCATACCACTCTCTGTACTTTATTCCTCTCACACTTCCCAGCCTTTCCCGAGACACTTTTGAAGCAGCACCACCGCCCCGACGCTCCCTCGGTGCAGCCTCTTTTCGTGACACGGGGCCAGCGGCTGCGCCTATTGCAAGTACCTTGACAATATTTCTCATACATTCTCTCTGTTTTATTCCTTCACAGTTCCGACCTTTCCCGTGACACTTTTCAAGCAGCACCCCTGCCTCACGTGTGCCTCGGTGCAGTTCTTTTTGCCGCATGGCAGTGGCCACGCCTGCTGCGGTTTCTTTTATTATTTCTTAGATCATTCTCTCTATTTTAAATACCCTCACTTCTCCCCTCCTTTCCCGTGCCCGCACATTCACCAAGAACAACAGCCAAAGGTTTCGTCGGTGCAGCTCTTTTAGCGACACGGGGCAGCGGCCACGCCTATTGCAGTACCTTGACAATATTTCTCATACCATTCTCTCTGTTTTATTCCCTTCACAGTTCCGACCTTTCCCGTGACACTTTTCAAGCAGCACACCCTGCCTCACGGTGCCTCGGTGCATTCTTTTGCCGCATGGCAGCGGCCACGCCCTGCTGCGTTTCTTTTATTATTTCTTAGACGCATTCTCTCTATTTTAATACCCTCACTTCTCCCCTCCTTTCCCGTGCCGCAACATTCACCACAGAACAACAGCCAAAGGTTTCGTCGGTGCAGCTCTTTTCGTGACACGGGGCAGCGGCTACTCCTGCTGCAATACCATTATATTATTTCTTGACCATTGCTCCATTTTTACTCCGCTCACATTTCCCAGCCTTTCCTGTGACTTCTCTTTAACCAGCACCACCGCTCCCACGGTCCCTCTGGATGCCGGTCTTTTAGTGACACGGTGCAGCGGCCACTCCTGCTGCGGTACTTTTAGATTATTTCTTAGACCATTCTCTCTATTTTAGTTCCCTCACTTCTCCCCTCCTTTCCCGTGCCGCACGTTCACTCAAGAACAACAGCCCAAAGGTTCCTCGGTGCAGCTCTTTTAGCGACACGGGGCAGAGGTACTCCTGCTGCAATACTTTGACAATATTTTACACCGTTCTCAATATTTTATTCTATTCACACTTCCGAGCCCTGCCCCTGGCGCACTTTGACCAGCACCAGAGCCCCGACGGTGCCTCCGTATAGCTTTTTAGTGACACGATGCAGCGGCCACTCCTGCTGCAGTACCTTGACAATATTCTCATACCACTCTCTGTACTTTATTCCTCTCACACTTCCCAGCCTTTCCCGTGACTCTTTTGAAGCAGTACCCGTGCCCCACGTGTGCCTCGGTGCAGCTATTCTAGTGCCAGGGGCCACTGGCCACTCCTGCTGCAGCGCTTTTAGAACATTTTTTAGCAGTCTCTCGATTTTATTCCCTTTACACCCCCTCAGCTTTTCCCGTGACTCTCTTTAACCAGCGCCGCTGCCCCGACGCTCCCTCGGTGGCAGCTCTTTTCGTGAAACGGGGCAGCGGCTGCTCCTGGTGCAGTACCTTTACTACATTTCATGGACCATTCTCAGTATTTTATTCGCTTTGCAACTCTCGGCCTTCCCATGCCGCCCTTTCAGCACCACTGCCGCACCGACGGTCTCTGGCTGCAGCTCTTTTAGCGACACGGGGCAGCGGCTGCTCCTGCTGCATTTCTTTTTAGAACATTTTATACCGTTCTCTGTATTTTATTCCCTTTACACCTAGCAAGCGCTCCCGTGCCGCTCTTTACCCGGCACCGCCGCCCCGACGCTCCCTCGGTGCAGCTCTTTTCGTGACACGGGGCAGCGGCCACTCCTCCTGCAGTACCTTTCGAATATTTCTTCAACCATTTCTCTGTATTTTATTCCGTTCGCAGCTCCGAGCCTTTCCAGTGACTCTCTTTAACCAGCATCTCCGCCCCGACGCTCCCTCGGTGCAGCTCTTTTCGTGACACGGGGCAGAGGCCGAGAGCCCTCTAGGTGCGGCTCTTCTGCTGCGCTTTATTGTGTTCTGCTCGATCGCATTCGCACCGCGCGCGTTGCGCGGGGCGGCTCATTCAGGGACGTGCGCCGGCTCCCACAGCGCCCCGCCCGCCGCCGCTCCCCGGGGGCCTCCCCGCTGCTCTCGGCACACCGCGCACCGCAGGCGGCCCAAGCCCCGGGGCGCCCACGCCATTCGCCGCCCTCCGCCCGCCGCCGCCTTCTCCCGCTCCTTACCGGCACGGAGCGGCGCTGCCCACGGCGGAGCCGGAGCGCGGCTGCCACGCCGCTTCCCCGCGCCTCAGGGCCGAAGCCGGCCAGCCCGCGGAGCTCCTGCCGCCGCCGCCGCCGCCCCCCGACTGAGGGGCCGCGACGCCGGCGGCCCCTTTTATACTCCGCACCCCTTTTCCCGCCACTGCCGCCACGGGCTCCCCCCGCCTCACAAGGGCCCACAAGCGCCAGAGGCGGGAACGGCGCAGCCCCGACGCTGCCTCGGAGAAGCTCTTTTAGTGCCACGGGGCAGCGGCCCCTCCTGCTGCACTACCTTTCGAGTATTTCTTAGACCATGCTCTCTATTTTATTCCGCGCACACTTCCCAGCCGTTCCCGTGATTCTTTTGAAGCAGCACCGCTGCCCCGACGCTCCCTCCGTGCAGCTCTTTTAGCGACACGGGGCAGCGGCCACGCCTATTGCAGTACCTTGACAATATTTCTCATACCATTCTCTCTGTTTTATTCCCTTCACAGTTCCGACCTTTCCCGTGACACTTTTCAAGCAGCACCCCTGCCTCACGTGTGCCTCGGTGTAGTTCTTTTTGCCGCATGGCAGCGGCCACGCCTGCTGCGGTTCTTAGACCATTCTCTCTATTTTAGTTCCCTCACTTCTCCCCTCCTTTCCCGTGCCGCACGTTCACCAAGAACAACAGCCCAAAGGTTTCGTCGGTGCAGCTCTTTTAGCGACACGGGGCAGAGGTACTCCTGCTGCAATACTTTGACAATATTTTACACCGTTCTCAATATTTTATTCTATTCACACTTCCGAGCCCTGCCCCTGTTGCACTTTGACCAGCACCAGAGCCCCGACGGCGCCTCCGTGCAGCTTTTTAGTGACACGACGCAGCGGCCACTCCTGCTGCAGTACCTTGACAATATTTCTCATACCACTCTCTGTACTTTATTCCTCTCACACTTCCCAGCCTTTCCCGAGACACTTTTGAAGCAGCACCACCGCCCCGACGCTCCCTCGGTGCAGCTCTTTTCGTGACACGGGGCAGCGGCTGCGCCTATTGCAGTACCTTGACAATATTTCTCATACCATTCTCTCTGTTTTATTCCCTTCACAGTTCCGACCTTTCCCGTGACACTTTTCAAGCAGCACCCCTGCCTCACGTGTGCCTCGGTGCAGTTCTTTTTGCCGCATGGCAGTGGCCACGCCTGCTGCGGTTCTTTTATTATTTCTTAGATCATTCTCTCTATTTTAATACCCTCACTTCTCCCCTCCTTTCCCGTGCCGCACATTCACCAAGAACAACAGCCAAAGGTTTCGTCGGTGCAGCTCTTTTAGCGACACGGGGCAGCGGCCACGCCTATTGCAGTACCTTGACAATATTTCTCATACCATTCTCTCTGTTTTATTCCCTTCACAGTTCCGACCTTTCCCGTGACACTTTTCAAGCAGCACCCCTGCCTCACGTGTGCCTCGGTGCAGTTCTTTTTGCCGCATGGCAGCGGCCACGCCTGCTGCGGTTCTTTTATTATTTCTTAGACCATTCTCTCTATTTTAATACCCTCACTTCTCCCCTCCTTTCCCGTGCCGCACATTCACCAAGAACAACAGCCAAAGGTTTCGTCGGTGCAGCTCTTTTCGTGACACGGGGCAGCGGCTACTCCTGCTGCAATACCATTATATTATTTCTTTGACCATTGCTCCATTTTACTCCGCTCACATTTCCCAGCCTTTCCTGTGACTCTCTTTAACCAGCACCACCGCTCCCACGGTCTCTGGATGCCGGTCTTTTAGTGACACGGTGCAGCGGCCACTCCTGCTGCGGTACTTTTAGATTATTTCTTAGACCATTCTCTCTATTTTAGTTCCCTCACTTCTCCCCTCCTTTCCCGTGCCGCACGTTCACCAAGAACAACAGCCCAAAGGTTCCTCGGTGCAGCTCTTTTAGCGACACGGGGCAGAGGTACTCCTGCTGCAATACTTTGACAATATTTTACACCGTTCTCAATATTTTATTCTATTCACACTTCCGAGCCCTGCCCCTGGCGCACTTTGACCAGCACCAGAGCCCCGACGGTGCCTCCGTATAGCTTTTTAGTGACACGATGCAGCGGCCACTCCTGCTGCAGTACCTTGACAATATTTCTCATACCACTCTCTGTACTTTATTCCTCTCACACTTCCCAGCCTTTCCCGTGACTCTTTTGAAGCAGTACCCGTGCCCCACGTGTGCCTCGGTGCAGCTATTCTAGTGCCAGGGGCCACTGGCCACTCCTGCTGCAGCGCTTTTAGAACATTTTTTAGCAGTCTCTCGATTTTATTCCCTTTACACCCCCTCAGCTTTTCCCGTGACTCTCTTTAACCAGCGCCGCTGCCCCGACGCTCCCTCGGTGCAGCTCTTTTCGTGAAACGGGGCAGCGGCTGCTCCTGGTGCAGTACCTTTACTACATTTCATGGACCATTCTCAGTATTTTATTCGCTTTGCAACTCTCGGCCTTTCCCATGCCGCCCTTTCAGCACCACTGCCGCACCGACGGTCTCTGGCTGCAGCTCTTTTAGCGACACGGGGCAGCGGCTGCTCCTGCTGCATTTCTTTTAGAACATTTTATACCGTTCTCTGTATTTTATTCCCTTTACACCTAGCAAGCGCTCCCGTGCCGCTCTTTACCCGGCACCGCCGCCCCGACGCTCCCTCGGTGCAGCTCTTTTCGTGACACGGGGCAGCGGCCACTCCTCCTGCAGTACCTTTCGAATATTTCTTCAACCATTTCTCTGTATTTTATTCCGTTCGCAGCTCCGAGCCTTTCCAGTGACTCTCTTTAACCAGCATCTCCGCCCCGACGCTCCCTCGGTGCAGCTCTTTTCGTGACACGGGGCAGAGGCCGAGAGCCCTCTAGGTGCGGCTCTTCTGCTGCGCTTTATTGTGTTCTGCTCGATCGCATTCGCACCGCGCGCGTTGCGCGGGGCGGCTCATTCAGGGACGTGCGCCGGCTCCCACAGCGCCCCGCCCGCCGCCGCTCCCCGGGGGCCTCCCCGCTGCTCTCGGCACACCGCGCACCGCAGGCGGCCCAAGCCCCGGGGCGCCCACGCCATTCGCCGCCCTCCGCCCGCCGCCGCCTTCTCCCGCTCCTTACCGGCACGGAGCGGCGCTGCCCACGGCGGAGCCGGAGCGCGGCTGCCACGCCGCTTCCCCGCGCCTCAGGGCCGAAGCCGGCCAGCCCGCGGAGCTCCTGCCGCCGCCGCCGCCGCCCCCCGACTGAGGGGCCGCGACGCCGGCGGCCCCTTTTATACTCCGCACCCCTTTTCCCGCCACTGCCGCCACGGGCTCCCCCCGCCTCACAAGGGCCCACAAGCGCCAGAGGCGGGAACGGCGCAGCCCCGACGCTGCCTCGGAGAAGCTCTTTTAGTGCCACGGGGCAGCGGCCCCTCCTGCTGCACTACCTTTCGAGTATTTCTTAGACCATGCTCTCTATTTTATTCCGCGCACACTTCCCAGCCGTTCCCGTGATTCTTTTGAAGCAGCACCGCTGCCCCGACGCTCCCTCCGTGCAGCTCTTTTAGCGACACGGGGCAGCGGCCACGCCTATTGCAGTACCTTGACAATATTTCTCATACCATTCTCTCTGTTTTATTCCCTTCACAGTTCCGACCTTTCCCGTGACACTTTTCAAGCAGCACCCCTGCCTCACGTGTGCCTCGGTGCAGTTCTTTTTGCCGCATGGCAGCGGCCACGCCTGCTGCGGTTCTTTTATTATTTCTTAGATCATTCTCTCTATTTTAATACCCTCACTTCTCCCCTCCTTTCCCGTGCCGCACATTCACCAAGAACAACAGCCAAAGGTTTCGTCGGTGCAGCTCTTTTAGCGACACGGGGCAGCGGCCACGCCTATTGCAGTACCTTGACAATATTTCTCATACCATTCTCTCTGTTTTATTCCCTTCACAGTTCCGACCTTTCCCGTGACACTTTTCAAGCAGCACCCCTGCCTCACGTGTGCCTCGGTGTAGTTCTTTTTGTCGCATGGCAGCGGCCACGCCTGCTGCGGTTCTTTTATTATTTCTTAGACCATTCTCTCTATTTTAGTTCCCTCACTTCTCCCCTCCTTTCCCGTGCCGCACGTTCACCAAGAACAACAGCCCAAAGGTTTCGTCGGTGCAGCTCTTTTAGCGACACGGGGCAGAGGTACTCCTGCTGCAATACTTTGACAATATTTTACACCGTTCTCAATATTTTATTCTATTCACACTTCCGAGCCCTGCCCCTGTCGCACTTTGACCAGCACCAGAGCCCCGACGGCGCCTCCGTGCAGCTTTTTAGTGACACGACGCAGCGGCCACTCCTGCTGCAGTACCTTGACAATATTTCTCATACCACTCTCTGTACTTTATTCCTCTCACACTTCCCAGCCTTTCCCGAGACACTTTTGAAGCAGCACCACCGCCCCGACGCTCCCTCGGTGCAGCTCTTTTCGTGAAACGGGGCAGCGGCTGCGCCTATTGCAGTACCTTGACAATATTTCTCATACCATTCTCTCTGTTTTATTCCCTTCACAGTTCCGACCTTTCCCGTGACACTTTTCAAGCAGCACCCCTGCCTCACGTGTGCCTCGGTGCAGTTCTTTTTGCCGCATGGCAGCGGCCACGCCTGCTGCGGTTCTTTTATTATTTCTTAGACCATTCTCTCTATTTTAATACCCTCACTTCTCCCCTCCTTTCCCGTGCCGCACATTCACCAAGAACAACAGCCAAAGGTTTCGTCGGTGCAGCTCTTTTAGCGACACGGGGCAGCGGCCACGCCTATTGCAGTACCTTGACAATATTTCTCATACCATTCTCTCTGTTTTATTCCCTTCACAGTTCCGACCTTTCCCGTGACACTTTTCAAGCAGCACCCCTGCCTCACGTGTGCCTCGGTGCAGTTCTTTTTGCCGCATGGCAGCGGCCACGCCTGCTGCGGTTCTTTTATTATTTCTTAGACCATTCTCTCTATTTTAATACCCTCACTTCTCCCCTCCTTTCCCGTGCCGCACATTCACCAAGAACAACAGCCAAAGGTTTCGTCGGTGCAGCTCTTTTAGCGACACGGGGCAGCGGCCACTCCTGCTGCAGTACCTTGACAATATTTCTCATACCACTCTCTGTACTTTATTCCTCTCACACTTCCCAGCCTTTCCCGAGACACTTTTGAAGCAGCACCACCGCCCCGACGCTCCCTCGGTGCAGCTCTTTTCGTGACACGGGGCAGCGGCTACTCCTGCTGCAATACCATTATATTATTTCTTTGACCATTGCTCCATTTTACTCCGCTCACATTTCCCAGCCTTTCCTGTGACTCTCTTTAACCAGCACCACCGCTCCCACGGTCTCTGGATGCCGGTCTTTTAGTGACACGGTGCAGCGGCCACTCCTGCTGCGGTACTTTTAGATTATTTCTTAGACCATTCTCTCTATTTTAGTTCCCTCACTTCTCCCCTCCTTTCCCGTGCCGCACGTTCACCAAGAACAACAGCCAAAGGTTTCGTCGGTGCAGCTCTTTTAGCGACACGGGGCAGCGGCCACTCCTGCTGCAGTACCTTGACAATATTTCTCATACCACTCTCTGTACTTTATTCCTCTCACACTTCCCAGCCTTTCCCGAGACACTTTTGAAGCAGCACCACCGCCCCGACGCTCCCTCGGTGCAGCTCTTTTCGTGAAACGGGGCAGCGGCTGCGCCTATTGCAGTACCTTGACAATATTTCTCATACCATTCTCTCTGTTTTATTCCCTTCACAGTTCCGACCTTTCCCGTGACACTTTTCAAGCAGCACCCCTGCCTCACGTGTGCCTCGGTGCAGTTCTTTTTGCCGCATGGCAGCGGCCACGCCTGCTGCGGTTCTTTTATTATTTCTTAGACCATTCTCTCTATTTTAATACCCTCACTTCTCCCCTCCTTTCCCGTGCCGCACATTCACCAAGAACAACAGCCAAAGGTTTCGTCGGTGCAGCTCTTTTAGCGACACGGGGCAGCGGCCACGCCTATTGCAGTACCTTGACAATATTTCTCATACCATTCTCTCTGTTTTATTCCCTTCACAGTTCCGACCTTTCCCGTGACACTTTTCAAGCAGCACCCCTGCCTCACGTGTGCCTCGGTGCAGTTCTTTTTGCCGCATGGCAGCGGCCACGCCTGCTGCGGTTCTTTTATTATTTCTTAGACCATTCTCTCTATTTTAATACCCTCACTTCTCCCCTCCTTTCCCGTGCCGCACATTCACCAAGAACAACAGCCAAAGGTTTCGTCGGTGCAGCTCTTTTCGTGACACGGGGCAGCGGCTACTCCTGCTGCAATACCATTATATTATTTCTTTGACCATTGCTCCATTTTACTCCGCTCACATTTCCCAGCCTTTCCTGTGACTCTCTTTAACCAGCACCACCGCTCCCACGGTCTCTGGATGCCGGTCTTTTAGTGACACGGTGCAGCGGCCACTCCTGCTGCGGTACTTTTAGATTATTTCTTAGACCATTCTCTCTATTTTAGTTCCCTCACTTCTCCCCTCCTTTCCCGTGCCGCACGTTCACCAAGAACAACAGCCCAAAGGTTCCTCGGTGCAGCTCTTTTAGCGACACGGGGCAGAGGTACTCCTGCTGCAATACTTTGACAATATTTTACACCGTTCTCAATATTTTATTCTATTCACACTTCCGAGCCCTGCCCCTGGCGCACTTTGACCAGCACCAGAGCCCCGACGGTGCCTCCGTATAGCTTTTTAGTGACACGATGCAGCGGCCACTCCTGCTGCAGTACCTTGACAATATTTCTCATACCACTCTCTGTACTTTATTCCTCTCACACTTCCCAGCCTTTCCCGTGACTCTTTTGAAGCAGTACCCGTGCCCCACGTGTGCCTCGGTGCAGCTATTCTAGTGCCAGGGGCCACTGGCCACTCCTGCTGCAGCGCTTTTAGAACATTTTTTAGCAGTCTCTCGATTTTATTCCCTTTACACCCCCTCAGCTTTTCCCGTGACTCTCTTTAACCAGCGCCGCTGCCCCGACGCTCCCTCGGTGCAGCTCTTTTCGTGAAACGGGGCAGCGGCTGCTCCTGGTGCAGTACCTTTACTACATTTCATGGACCATTCTCAGTATTTTATTCGCTTTGCAACTCTCGGCCTTTCCCATGCCGCCCTTTCAGCACCACTGCCGCACCGACGGTCTCTGGCTGCAGCTCTTTTAGCGACACGGGGCAGCGGCTGCTCCTGCTGCATTTCTTTTAGAACATTTTATACCGTTCTCTGTATTTTATTCCCTTTACACCTAGCAAGCGCTCCCGTGCCGCTCTTTACCCGGCACCGCCGCCCCGACGCTCCCTCGGTGCAGCTCTTTTCGTGACACGGGGCAGCGGCCACTCCTCCTGCAGTACCTTTCGAATATTTCTTCAACCATTTCTCTGTATTTTATTCCGTTCGCAGCTCCGAGCCTTTCCAGTGACTCTCTTTAACCAGCATCTCCGCCCCGACGCTCCCTCGGTGCAGCTCTTTTCGTGACACGGGGCAGAGGCCGAGAGCCCTCTAGGTGCGGCTCTTCTGCTGCGCTTTATTGTGTTCTGCTCGATCGCATTCGCACCGCGCGCGTTGCGCGGGGCGGCTCATTCAGGGACGTGCGCCGGCTCCCACAGCGCCCCGCCCGCCGCCGCTCCCCGGGGGCCTCCCCGCTGCTCTCGGCACACCGCGCACCGCAGGCGGCCCAAGCCCCGGGGCGCCCACGCCATTCGCCGCCCTCCGCCCGCCGCCGCCTTCTCCCGCTCCTTACCGGCACGGAGCGGCGCTGCCCACGGCGGAGCCGGAGCGCGGCTGCCACGCCGCTTCCCCGCGCCTCAGGGCCGAAGCCGGCCAGCCCGCGGAGCTCCTGCCGCCGCCGCCGCCGCCCCCCGACTGAGGGGCCGCGACGCCGGCGGCCCCTTTTATACTCCGCACCCCTTTTCCCGCCACTGCCGCCACGGGCTCCCCCCGCCTCACAAGGGCCCACAAGCGCCAGAGGCGGGAACGGCGCAGCCCCGACGCTGCCTCGGAGAAGCTCTTTTAGTGCCACGGGGCAGCGGCCCCTCCTGCTGCACTACCTTTCGAGTATTTCTTAGACCATGCTCTCTATTTTATTCCGCGCACACTTCCCAGCCGTTCCCGTGATTCTTTTGAAGCAGCACCGCTGCCCCGACGCTCCCTCCGTGCAGCTCTTTTAGCGACACGGGGCAGCGGCCACGCCTATTGCAGTACCTTGACAATATTTCTCATACCATTCTCTCTGTTTTATTCCCTTCACAGTTCCGACCTTTCCCGTGACACTTTTCAAGCAGCACCCCTGCCTCACGTGTGCCTCGGTGTAGTTCTTTTTGCCGCATGGCAGCGGCCACGCCTGCTGCGGTTCTTTTATTATTTCTTAGACCATTCTCTCTATTTTAGTTCCCTCACTTCTCCCCTCCTTTCCCGTGCCGCACGTTCACCAAGAACAACAGCCCAAAGGTTTCGTCGGTGCAGCTCTTTTAGCGACACGGGGCAGAGGTACTCCTGCTGCAATACTTTGACAATATTTTACACCGTTCTCAATATTTTATTCTATTCACACTTCCGAGCCCTGCCCCTGTTGCACTTTGACCAGCACCAGAGCCCCGACGGCGCCTCCGTGCAGCTTTTTAGTGACACGACGCAGCGGCCACTCCTGCTGCAGTACCTTGACAATATTTCTCATACCACTCTCTGTACTTTATTCCTCTCACACTTCCCAGCCTTTCCCGAGACACTTTTGAAGCAGCACCACCGCCCCGACGCTCCCTCGGTGCAGCTCTTTTCGTGACACGGGGCAGCGGCTGCGCCTATTGCAGTACCTTGACAATATTTCTCATACCATTCTCTCTGTTTTATTCCCTTCACAGTTCCGACCTTTCCCGTGACACTTTTCAAGCAGCACCCCTGCCTCACGTGTGCCTCGGTGCAGTTCTTTTTGCCGCATGGCAGTGGCCACGCCTGCTGCGGTTCTTTTATTATTTCTTAGATCATTCTCTCTATTTTAATACCCTCACTTCTCCCCTCCTTTCCCGTGCCGCACATTCACCAAGAACAACAGCCAAAGGTTTCGTCGGTGCAGCTCTTTTAGCGACACGGGGCAGCGGCCACGCCTATTGCAGTACCTTGACAATATTTCTCATACCATTCTCTCTGTTTTATTCCCTTCACAGTTCCGACCTTTCCCGTGACACTTTTCAAGCAGCACCCCTGCCTCACGTGTGCCTCGGTGCAGTTCTTTTTGCCGCATGGCAGCGGCCACGCCTGCTGCGGTTCTTTTATTATTTCTTAGACCATTCTCTCTATTTTAATACCCTCACTTCTCCCCTCCTTTCCCGTGCCGCACATTCACCAAGAACAACAGCCAAAGGTTTCGTCGGTGCAGCTCTTTTCGTGACACGGGGCAGCGGCTACTCCTGCTGCAATACCATTATATTATTTCTTTGACCATTGCTCCATTTTACTCCGCTCACATTTCCCAGCCTTTCCTGTGACTCTCTTTAACCAGCACCACCGCTCCCACGGTCTCTGGATGCCGGTCTTTTAGTGACACGGTGCAGCGGCCACTCCTGCTGCGGTACTTTTAGATTATTTCTTAGACCATTCTCTCTATTTTAGTTCCCTCACTTCTCCCCTCCTTTCCCGTGCCGCACGTTCACCAAGAACAACAGCCCAAAGGTTCCTCGGTGCAGCTCTTTTAGCGACACGGGGCAGAGGTACTCCTGCTGCAATACTTTGACAATATTTTACACCGTTCTCAATATTTTATTCTATTCACACTTCCGAGCCCTGCCCCTGGCGCACTTTGACCAGCACCAGAGCCCCGACGGTGCCTCCGTATAGCTTTTTAGTGACACGATGCAGCGGCCACTCCTGCTGCAGTACCTTGACAATATTTCTCATACCACTCTCTGTACTTTATTCCTCTCACACTTCCCAGCCTTTCCCGTGACTCTTTTGAAGCAGTACCCGTGCCCCACGTGTGCCTCGGTGCAGCTATTCTAGTGCCAGGGGCCACTGGCCACTCCTGCTGCAGCGCTTTTAGAACATTTTTTAGCAGTCTCTCGATTTTATTCCCTTTACACCCCCTCAGCTTTTCCCGTGACTCTCTTTAACCAGCGCCGCTGCCCCGACGCTCCCTCGGTGCAGCTCTTTTCGTGAAACGGGGCAGCGGCTGCTCCTGGTGCAGTACCTTTACTACATTTCATGGACCATTCTCAGTATTTTATTCGCTTTGCAACTCTCGGCCTTTCCCATGCCGCCCTTCAGCACCACTGCCGCACCGACGGTCCTCTGGCTGCAGCTCTTTTAGCGACACGGGGCAGCGGCTGCTCCTGCTGCATTTCTTTTAGAACATTTTATACCGTTCTCTGTATTTTATTCCCTTTACACCTAGCAAGCGCTCCCGTGCCGCTCTTTACCCGGCACCGCCGCCCCGACGCTCCCTCGGTGCAGCTCTTTTCGTGACACGGGGCAGCGGCCACTCCTCCTGCAGTACCTTTCGAATATTTCTTCAACCATTTTCTCTGTATTTTATTCCGTTCGCAGCTCCGAGCCTTTCCAGTGACTCTCTTTAACCAGCATCTCCGCCCCGACGCTCCCTCGGTGCAGCTCTTTTCGTGACACGGGGCAGAGGCCGAGAGCCCTCTAGGTGCGGCTCTTCTGCTGCGCTTTATTGTGTTCTGCTCGATCGCATTCGCACCGCGCGCGTTGCGCGGGGCGGCTCATTCAGGGACGTGCGCCGGCTCCCACAGCGCCCCGCCCGCCGCCGCTCCCCGGGGCCTCCCCGCTGCTCTCGGCACACCGCGCACCGCAGGCGGCCCAAGCCCCGGGGCGCCCACGCCATTCGCCGCCCTCCGCCCGCCGCCGCCTTCTCCCGCTCCTTACCGGCACGGAGCGGCGCTGCCCACGGCGGAGCCGGAGCGCGGCTGCCACGCCGCTTCCCCGCGCCTCAGGGCCGAAGCCGGCCAGCCCGCGGAGCTCCTGCCGCCGCCGCCGCCGCCCCCCGACTGAGGGGCCGCGACGCCGGCGGCCCCTTTTATACTCCGCACCCCTTTTCCCGCCACTGCCGCCACGGGCTCCCCCCGCCTCACAAGGGCCCACAAGCGCCAGAGGCGGGAACGGCGCAGCCCCGACGCTGCCTCGGAGAAGCTCTTTTAGTGCCACGGGGCAGCGGCCCCTCCTGCTGCACTACCTTTCGAGTATTTCTTAGACCATGCTCTCTATTTTATTCCGCGCACACTTCCCAGCCGTTCCCGTGATTCTTTTGAAGCAGCACCGCTGCCCCGACGCTCCCTCCGTGCAGCTCTTTTAGCGACACGGGGCAGCGGCCACGCCTATTGCAGTACCTTGACAATATTTCTCATACCATTCTCTCTGTTTTATTCCCTTCACAGTTCCGACCTTTCCCGTGACACTTTTCAAGCAGCACCCCTGCCTCACGTGTGCCTCGGTGCAGTTCTTTTTTGCCGCATGGCAGCGGCCACGCCTGCTGCGGTTCTTTTATTATTTCTTAGATCATTCTCTCTATTTTAATACCCTCACTTCTCCCCTCCTTTCCGTGCCGCACATTCACCAAGAACAACAGCCAAAGGTTTCGTCGGTGCAGCTCTTTTAGCGACACGGGGCAGCGGCCACGCCTCTCATACCATTCTCTCTGTTTTATTCCCTTCACAGTTCCGACCTTTCCCGTGACACTTTTCAAGCAGCACCCCTGCTCACGTGTGCCTCGGTGTAGTTCTTTTTGTCGCATGGCAGCGGCCACGCCTGCTGCGGTTCTTTTATTATTTCTTTAGACCATTCTCTCTATTTTTAGTTCCTCACTTCTCCCCTCCTTTCCCGTGCCGCACGTTCACCAAGAACAACAGCCCAAAGGTTTCGTCGGTGCAGCTCTTTTAGCGGACACGGGGCAGAGGTACTTCCTGCTGCAATACTTTGACAATATTTTACACCGTTCTCAATATTTTATTCTATTCTCACCTTCCGAGCCCTGCCCCTGTCGCACTTTGACCAGCACCAGAGCCCCGACGGCGCCTCCGTGCAGCTTTTTAGTGACACGACGCAGCGGCCACTCCTGCTGCAGTAACCTTGACAATATTTCTCATACCACTCTCTGTACTTTATTCCTCTCACACTTCCCAGCCTTTCCCGAGACACTTTTGAAGCAGCACCACCGCCCCGACGCTCCCTCGGTGCAGCTCTTTTCGTGAAACGGGGCAGCGGCTGCGCCTATTGCAGTACCTTGACAATATTTCTCATACCATTCTCTCTGTTTTATTCCCTTCACAGTTCCGACCTTTCCCGTGACACTTTTCAAGCAGCACCCCTGCCTCACGTGTGCCTCGGTGCAGTTCTTTTTGCCGCATGGCAGCGGCCACGCCTGCTGCGGTTCTTTTATTATTTCTTAGACCATTCTCTCTATTTTAATACCCTCACTTCTCCCCTCCTTTCCCGTGCCGCACATTCACCAAGAACAACAGCCAAAGGTTTCGTCGGTGCAGCTCTTTTAGCGACACGGGGCAGCGGCCACGCCTATTGCAGTACCTTGACAATATTTCTCATACCATTCTCTCTGTTTTATTCCCTTCACAGTTCCGACCTTTCCCGTGACACTTTTCAAGCAGCACCCTGCCTCACGTGTGCCTCGGTGCAGTTCTTTTTGCCGCATGGCAGCGGCCACGCCTGCTGCGGTTCTTTTATTATTTCTTAGACCATTCTCTCTATTTTAATACCCTCACTTCTCCCCTCCTTTCCCGTGCCGCACATTCACCAAGAACAACAGCCAAAGGTTTCGTCGGTGCAGCTCTTTTAGCGACACGGGGCAGCGGCCACTCCTGCTGCAGTACCTTGACAATATTTCTCATACCACTCTCTGTACTTTATTCCTCTCACACTTCCCAGCCTTTCCCGAGACACTTTTGAAGCAGCACCACCGCCCCGACGCTCCCTCGGTGCAGCTCTTTTCGTGACACGGGGCAGCGGCTACTCCTGCTGCAATACCATTATATTATTTCTTTGACCATTGCTCCATTTTACTCCGCTCACATTCCCAGCCTTTCCTGTGACTCTCTTTAACCAGCACCACCGCTCCCACGGTCTCTGGATGCCGGTCTTTTAGTGACACGGTGCAGCGGCCACTCCTGCTGCGGTACTTTTAGATTATTTCTTAGACCATTCTCTCTATTTTAGTTCCCTCACTTCTCCCCTCCTTTCCCGTGCCGCACGTTCACCAAGAACAACAGCCAAAGGTTTCGTCGGTGCAGCTCTTTTAGCGACACGGGGCAGCGGCCACTCCTGCTGCAGTACCTTGACAATATTTCTCATACCACTCTCTGTACTTTATTCCTCTCACACTTCCCAGCCTTTCCCGAGACACTTTTGAAGCAGCACCACCGCCCCGACGCTCCCTCGGTGCAGCTCTTTTCGTGAAACGGGGCAGCGGCTGCGCCTATTGCAGTACCTGTGACAATATTTCTCATACCATTCTCTCTGTTTTATTCCCTTCACAGTTCCGAACCTTTCCCGTGACACTTTTCAAGCAGCACCCCTGCCTCACGTGTGCCTCGGTGCAGTTCTTTTTGCCGCATGGCAGCGGCCCGCCTGCTGCGGTTCTTTTATTATTCTTAGGACCATTCTCTCTATTTTAATACCCTCACTTCTCCCCTCCTTTCCGTGCCGCACATTCACCAAGAACAACAGCCAAAGTTTCGTCGGTGCAGCTCTTTTAGCGAACGGGCGCGGCCACGCTATGCAGTACCTTGACATATTTCTCATACCATTCTCTCTGTTTTATTCCCTTCACAGGTTCCGACCTTTCCCCGTGACACTTTTCAAGCAGCACCCCTGCCTCACGTGTGCCTCGGTGCAGTTCTTTTTGCCGCATGGCAGCGGCCACGCCTGCTGCGGTTTTTTATTATTTCTTAGACCATTCTCTCTATTTTAATACCCTCACTTCTCCCTCCTTTCCCGTGCCGCACATTCACCAAGAACAACAGCCAAAGGTTTCGTCGGTGCAGCTCTTTTCGTGACACGGGGCAGCGGCTACTCCTGCTGCAATACCATTATATTATTTCTTTGACCATTGCTCCATTTTACTCCGCTCACATTTCCCAGCCTTTCCTGTGACTCTCTTTAACCAGCACCACCGCTCCCACGGTCTCTGGATGCCGGTCTTTTAGTGACACGGTGCAGCGGCCACTCCTGCTGCGGTACTTTTAGATTATTTCTTAGACCATTCTCTCTATTTTAGTTCCCTCACTCTCCCCTCCTTTCCCGTGCCGCACGTTCACCAAGAACAACAGCCCAAAGGTTCCTCGGTGCAGCTCTTTTAGCGGACACGGGGCAGAGGTACTCCTGCTGCAATACTTTGACAATATTTTACACCGTTCTCAATATTTTATTTCTATTCACACTTCCGAGCCCTGCCCTGGCGCACTTTGACCAGCACCAGAGCCCCGACGGTGCCTCCGTATAGCTTTTTAGTGACACGATGCAGCGGCCACTCTGCTGCAGTACCTTGACAATATTTCTCATACCACTCTCTGTACTTTATTCCTCTCACACTTCCCAGCCTTTCCCGTGACTCTTTTGAAGCAGTACCCGTGCCCACGTGTGCTCGGTGCAGCTATTCTAGTGCCAGGGGCCACTGGCCACTCCTGCTGCAGCGCTTTTTTTAGCAGTCTCTCGATTTTATTCCCTTTACACCCCCTCAGCTTTCCCGTGACTCTCTTTAACCAGCGCCGCTGCCCCGACGCTCCCTCGGTGCAGCTCTTTCGTGAAACGGGCAGCGGCTGCTCCTGGTGCAGTACCTTTACTACATTTCATGGACCATTCTCAGTATTTTATTCGCTTTGCAACTCTCGGCCTTTCCCATGCCGCCCTTTCAGCACCACTGCCGCACCGACGGTCTCTGGCTGCAGCTCTTTTAGCGACACGGGGCAGCGGCTGCTCCTGCTGCATTTCTTTTAGAACATTTTATACCGTTCTCTGTATTTATTCCCTTTACACCTAGCAAGCGCTCCCGTGCGCTCTTTACCCGCACCGCCGCCCCGACGCTCCCTCGGTGCAGCTCTTTCGTGACACGGGCAGCGGCCACTCTCCTGCAGTACCTTTCGAATATTTCTTCAACCATTTCTCTGTATTTTATTCCGTTCGCAGCTCCGAGCCTTTCCAGTGACTCTCTTTAACCAGCATCTCCGCCCCGACGCTCCCTCGGTGCAGCTCTTTTGACACGGGCGAGGCCGAGAGCCCTCTAGGTGCGGCTCTTCTGCTGCGCTTTATTGTGTTCTGCTCGATCGCATTCGCACCGCGCGCGTTGCGCGGGGCGGCTCATTCAGGACGTGCGCCGCTCCCACAGCGCCCCGCCCGCCGCCGCTCCCGGGGCCTCCCGCTGCTCTCGGCACCGCGCACCGCAGGCGGCCCAAGCCCGGGGCGCCCACGCCATTCGCCGCCCTCCGCCGCCGCCTTCTCCCGCTCCTTACCGCACGGAGCGGCGCTGCCCACGCGGAGCCGGAGCGCGGCTGCCACGCCGCTTCCGCGCCTCAGGGCGAAGCCGGCCCAGCCGCGGAGCTCCTGCCGCCGCCGCCGCCGCCCCCGACTGAGGGCCGCGACGCCGGCGGCCCCTTTTATACTCCGCACCCCTTTTCCCGCCACTGCCGCCACGGCTCCCCCCGCCTCACAAGGGCCCACAAGCGCAGAGGCGGGAACGGCGCAGCCCCGACGCTGCCTCGGAGAAGCTCTTTTAGTGCCACGGGCAGCGGCCCCTCCTGCTGCACTACCTTCGAGTATTTCTTTAGACCATGCTCTCTATTTATTCCGCGCACACTTCCCAGCCGTTCCCGTGATTCTTTTGAAGCAGCACCGCTGCCCCGACGCCCTCCGTGCAGCTCTTTTAGCGACACGGGCAGCGGCCA
>JACSVZ010000004.1:12313634-12343483 GCA_014706295.1 Lycocorax pyrrhopterus obiensis
GAAATATTGTCAAGGTACTGCAATAGGCGTGGCCGCTGCCCCGTGTCGCTAAAAGAGCTGCACCGACGAAACCTTTGGCTGTTGTCTGGTGAATGTGCGGCACGGGAAAGGAGGGAAGTGTGAGATAAAATAGAGAGAATGGTCTAAGAAATATAAAAGAACCGCAGCAGGCGTGGCCGCTGCCATGCGTGTCAAAAGAATGCACCGACAACGTGGGCTGCTGCTTGGTGAAGTCGCACGGGAAAGGAGGGAGAAGTGAGGGAATAAAATAGAGAGAATGGTATAAGAAATATAAGTACTGCAGCAGGCGTGCCGCTGCCCGTGTCAAAAAGCTGCACCGAGACCGTGGGCGGGTGCTGCTTCAAAAGTGTCACGGGAAAGGCTGGAATGTGAGGGAATAAAAGAGAGAATGGTATGAGAAATAATTGTAAGGTACTGCAGCAGGAGTGCCGCTGCCCCGTGTCGCTAAAAGAGCTGCACCGACGAACTGGCTGTGTGCTTGTGAATGTGTCACGGGAAAGGTGAATGTGAAAAGGGAAGAGGGAAGGTGATGAGTATGAGAAGCTTGGGCACGGGAAAGGAGGGAGAAGTGAGGGTATTAAAATAGAGAGAATGGTCTAAGAAATAATAAAAAACCGCAGCAGGCGTGGCCGCTGCCATGCGGCAAAAAGAACTGCACCGAGGCACACGTGAGGCAGGGGTGCTGCTTGAAAAGTGTCACGGGAAAGGTCGGAACTGTGAAGGGAATAAAACAGAGAGAATGGTATGAGAAATATTGTCAAGGTACTGCAATAGGCGTGGCCGCTGCCCCGTGTCGCTAAAAGAGCTGCACCGACGAAACCTTTGGCTGTTGTTCTTGTGAATGTGCGGCACGGGAAAGGAGGGGAGAAGTGAGGGTATTAAATAGAGAGAATGGTCTAAGAAATAATAAAAGAACCGCAGCAGGCGTGGCCGCTGCCATGCGGCAAAAAGAACTGCACCGAGGCACACGTGAGGCAGGGGTGCTGCTTGAAAAGTGTCACGGGAAAGGTCGGAACTGTGAAGGGAATAAAACAGAGAGAATGGTATGAGAAATATTGTCAAGGTACTGCAATAGGCGCAGCCGCTGCCCCGTTCACGAAAAGAGCTGCACCGAGGGAGCGTCGGGGCGGTGGTGCTGCTTCAAAAGTGTCTCGGGAAAGGCTGGGAAGTGTGAGAGGAATAAAGTACAGAGAGTGGTATGAGAAATATTGTCAAGGTACTGCAGCAGGAGTGGCCGCTGCGTCGTGTCACTAAAAAGCTGCACGGAGGCGCCGTCGGGGCTCTGGTGCTGGTCAAAGTGCGACAGGGGCAGGGCTCGGAAGTGTGAATAGAATAAAATATTGAGAACGGTGTAAAATATTGTCAAAGTATTGCAGCAGGAGTACCTCTGCCCCGTGTCGCTAAAAGAGCTGCACCGACGAAACCTTTGGGCTGTTGTTCTTGGTGAACGTGCGGCACGGGAAAGGAGGGGAGAAGTGAGGGAACTTAAAATAGAGAGAATGGTCTAAGAAATAATAAAAGAACCGCAGCAGGCGGTGGCCGCTGCCATGCGACAAAAGAACTACACCGAGGCACACGTGAGGCAGGGGTGCTGCTTGAAAAGTGTCACGGGAAAGGTCGGAACTGTGAAGGGAATAAAACAGAGAAGAATGGTATGAGAAATATTGTCAAGGTACTGCAATAGGCGTGGCCGCTGCCCCGTGTCGCTAAAAGAGCTGCACGGAGGGAGCGTCGGGGCAGCGGTGCTGCTTCAAAAGAATCACGGGAACGGCTGGGAAGTGTGCGCGGAATAAAATAGAGAGCATGGTCTAAGAAATACTCGAAAGGTAGTGCAGCAGGAGGGGCCGCTGCCCCGTGGCACTAAAAGAGCTTCTCCGAGGCAGCGTCGGGGCTGCGCCGTTCCCGCCTCTGGCGCTTGTGGGCCCTTGTGAGGCGGGGGGAGCCCGTGGCGGCAGTGGCGGGAAAAGGGGTGCGGAGTATAAAAGGGGCCGCCGGCGTCGCGGCCCCTCAGTCGGGGGGCGGCGGCGGCGGCGGCAGGAGCTCCGCGGGCTGGCCGGCTTCGGCCCTGAGGCGCGGGGAAGCGGCGTGGCAGCCGCGCTCCGGCTCCGCCGTGGGCAGCGCCGCTCCGTGCCGGTAAGGAGCGGGAGAAGGCGGCGGCGGGCGGAGGGCGGCGAATGGCGTGGGCGCCCGGGGCTTGGGCCGCCTGCGGTGCGCGGTGTGCCGAGAGCAGCGGGAGGCCCCCGGGGAGCGGCGGCGGGCGGGGCGCTGTGGGAGCCGGCGCACGTCCCTGAATGAGCCGCCCCGCGCAACGCGCGCGGTGCGAATGCGATCGAGCAGAACACAATAAAGCGCAGCAGAAGAGCCGCACCTAGAGGGCTCTCGGCCTCTGCCCCGTGTCACGAAAAGAGCTGCACCGAGGGAGCGTCGGGGCGGAGATGCTGGTTAAAGAGAGTCACTGGAAAGGCTCGGAGCTGCGAACGGAATAAAATACAGAGAAATGGTTGAAGAAATATTCGAAAGGTACTGCAGGAGGAGTGGCCGCTGCCCCGTGTCACGAAAAGAGCTGCACCGAGGGAGCGTCGGGGCGGCGGTGCCGGGTAAAGAGCGGCACGGGAGCGCTTGCTAGGTGTAAAGGGAATAAAATACAGAGAACGGTATAAATGTTCTAAAAGAAATGCAGCAGGAGCAGCCGCTGCCCCGTGTCGCTAAAAGAGCTGCAGCCAGAGACCGTCGGTGCGGCAGTGGTGCTGAAAGGGCGGCATGGGAAAGGCCGAGAGTTGCAAAGCGAATAAAATACTGAGAATGGTCCATGAAATGTAGTAAAGGTACTGCACCAGGAGCAGCCGCTGCCCCCGTTTCACGAAAAGAGCTGCACCGAGGGAGCGTCGGGGCAGCGGCGCTGGTTAAAGAGAGTCACGGGAAAAGCTGAGGGGGTGTAAAGGGAATAAAATCGAGAGACTGCTAAAAAATGTTCTAAAAGCGCTGCAGCAGGAGTGGCCAGTGGCCCCTGGCACTAGAATAGCTGCACCGAGGCACACGTGGGGCACGGGTACTGCTTCAAAAGAGTCACGGGAAAGGCTGGGAAGTGTGAGAGGAATAAAGTACAGAGAGTGGTATGAGAAATATTGTCAAGGTACTGCAGCAGGAGTGGCCGCTGCATCGTGTCACTAAAAAGCTATACGGAGGCACCGTCGGGGCTCTGGTGCTGGTCAAAGTGCGACAGGGGCAGGGCTCGGAAGTGTGAATAGAATAAAATATTGAGAACGGTGTAAAATATTGTCAAAGTATTGCAGCAGGAGTACCTCTGCCCCGTGTCGCTAAAAGAGCTGCACCGAGGAACCTTTGGGCTGTTGTTCTTGGTGAACGTGCGGCACGGGAAAGGAGGGGAGAAGTGAGGGAACTAAAATAGAGAGAATGGTCTAAGAAATAATCTAAAAGTACCGCAGCAGGAGTGGCCGCTGCACCGTGTCACTAAAAGACCGGCATCCAGAGACCGTGGGAGCGGTGGTGCTGGTTAAAGAGAGTCACAGGAAAGGCTGGGAAATGTGAGCGGAGTAAAATGGAGCAATGGTCAAAGAAATAATATAATGGTATTGCAGCAGGAGTAGCCGCTGCCCCGTGTCACGAAAAGAGCTGCACCGACGAAACCTTTGGCTGTTGTTCTTGGTGAATGTGCGGCACGGGAAAGGAGGGGAGAAGTGAGGGTATTAAAATAGAGAGAATGGTCTAAGAAATAATAAAAGAACCGCAGCAGGCGTGGCCGCTGCCATGCGGCAAAAAGAACTGCACCGAGGCACACGTGAGGCAGGGGTGCTGCTTGAAAAGTGTCACGGGAAAGGTCGGAACTGTGAAGGGAATAAAACAGAGAGAATGGTATGAGAAATATTGTCAAGGTACTGCAATAGGCGTGGCCGCTGCCCCGTGTCGCTAAAAGAGCTGCACCGACGAAACCTTTGGCTGTTGTTCTTGGTGAATGTGCGGCACGGGAAAGGAGGGGAGAAGTGAGGGTATTAAAATAGAGAGAATGATCTAAGAAATAATAAAAGAACCGCAGCAGGCGTGGCCACTGCCATGCGGCAAAAAGAACTGCACCGAGGCACACGTGAGGCAGGGGTGCTGCTTGAAAAGTGTCACGGGAAAGGTCGGAACTGTGAAGGGAATAAAACAGAGAGAATGGTATGAGAAATATTGTCAAGGTACTGCAATAGGCGCAGCCGCTGCCCCGTGTCACGAAAAGAGCTGCACCGAGGGAGCGTCGGGGCGGTGGTGCTGCTTCAAAAGTGTCTCGGGAAAGGCTGGGAAGTGTGAGAGGAATAAAGTACAGAGAGTGGTATGAGAAATATTGTCAAGGTACTGCAGCAGGAGTGGCCGCTGCCCCGTGTCGCTAAAAGAGCTGCACCGACGAAACCTTTGGCTGTTGTTCTTGGTGAATGTGCGGCACGGGAAAGGAGGGGAGAAGTGAGGGTATTAAAATAGAGAGAATGGTCTAAGAAATAATAAAAGAACCGCAGCAGGCGTGGCCGCTGCCATGCGGCAAAAAGAACTGCACCGAGGCACACGTGAGGCAGGGGTGCTGCTTGAAAAGTGTCACGGGAAAGGTCGGAACTGTGAAGGGAATAAAACAGAGAGAATGGTATGAGAAATATTGTCAAGGTACTGCAATAGGCGTGGCCGCTGCCCCGTGTCGCTAAAAGAGCTGCACGGAGGGAGCGTCGGGGCAGCGGTGCTGCTTCAAAAGAATCACGGGAAAGGCTGGGAAGTGTGCGCGGAATAAAATAGAGAGCATGGTCTAAGAAATACTCGAAAGGTAGTGCAGCAGGAGGGGCCGCTGCCCCGTGGCACTAAAAGAGCTTCTCCGAGGCAGCGTCGGGGCTGCGCCGTTCCCGCCTCTGGCGCTTGTGGGCCCTTGTGAGGCGGGGGGAGCCCGTGGCGGCAGTGGCGGGAAAAGGGGTGCGGAGTATAAAAGGGGCCGCCGGCGTCGCGGCCCCTCAGTCGGGGGGCGGCGGCGGCGGCGGCAGGAGCTCCGCGGGCTGGCCGGCTTCGGCCCTGAGGCGCGGGGAAGCGGCGTGGCAGCCGCGCTCCGGCTCCGCCGTGGGCAGCGCCGCTCCGTGCCGGTAAGGAGCGGGAGAAGGCGGCGGCGGGCGGAGGGCGGCGAATGGCGTGGGCGCCCCGGGGCTTGGGCCGCCTGCGGTGCGCGGTGTGCCGAGAGCAGCGGGGAGGCCCCCGGGGAGCGGCGGCGGGCGGGGCGCTGTGGGAGCCGGCGCACGTCCCTGAATGAGCCGCCCCGCGCAACGCGCGCGGTGCGAATGCGATCGAGCAGAACACAATAAAGCGCAGCAGAAGAGCCGCACCTAGAGGGCTCTCGGCCTCTGCCCCGTGTCACGAAAAGAGCTGCACCGAGGGAGCGTCGGGGCGGAGATGCTGGTTAAAGAGAGTCACTGGAAAGGCTCGGAGCTGCGAACGGAATAAAATACAGAGAAATGGTTGAAGAAATATTCGAAAGGTACTGCAGGAGGAGTGGCCGCTGCCCCGTGTCACGAAAAGAGCTGCACCGAGGGAGCGTCGGGGCGGCGGTGCCGGGTAAAGAGCGGCACGGGAGCGCTTGCTAGGTGTAAAGGGAATAAAATACAGAGAACGGTATAAAATGTTCTAAAAGAAATGCAGCAGGAGCAGCCGCTGCCCCGTGTCGCTAAAAGAGCTGCAGCCAGAGACCGTCGGTGCGGCAGTGGTGCTGAAAGGGCGGCATGGGAAAGGCCGAGAGTTGCAAAGCGAATAAAATACTGAGAATGGTCCATGAAATGTAGTAAAGGTACTGCACCAGGAGCAGCCGCTGCCCCGTTTCACGAAAAGAGCTGCACCGAGGGAGCGTCGGGGCAGCGGCGCTGGTTAAAGAGAGTCACGGGAAAAGCTGAGGGGGTGTAAAGGGAATAAAATCGAGAGACTGCTAAAAAATGTTCTAAAAGCGCTGCAGCAGGAGTGGCCAGTGGCCCCTGGCACTAGAATAGCTGCACCGAGGCACACGTGGGGCACGGGTACTGCTTCAAAAGAGTCACGGGAAAGGCTGGGAAGTGTGAGAGGAATAAAGTACAGAGAGTGGTATGAGAAATATTGTCAAGGTACTGCAGCAGGAGTGGCCGCTGCATCGTGTCACTAAAAAGCTATACGGAGGCACCGTCGGGGCTCTGGTGCTGGTCAAAGTGCGACAGGGGCAGGGCTCGGAAGTGTGAATAGAATAAAATATTGAGAACGGTGTAAAATATTGTCAAAGTATTGCAGCAGGAGTACCTCTGCCCCGTGTCGCTAAAAGAGCTGCACCGAGGAACCTTTGGGCTGTTGTTCTTGGTGAACGTGCGGCACGGGAAAGGAGGGGAGAAGTGAGGGAACTAAAATAGAGAGAATGGTCTAAGAAATAATCTAAAAGTACCGCAGCAGGAGTGGCCGCTGCACCGTGTCACTAAAAGACCGGCATCCAGAGACCGTGGGAGCGGTGGTGCTGGTTAAAGAGAGTCACAGGAAAGGCTGGGAAATGTGAGCGGAGTAAAATGGAGCAATGGTCAAAGAAATAATATAATGGTATTGCAGCAGGAGTAGCCGCTGCCCCGTGTCACGAAAAGAGCTGCACCGACGAAACCTTTGGCTGTTGTTCTTGGTGAATGTGCGGCACGGGAAAGGAGGGGAGAAGTGAGGGTATTAAAATAGAGAGAATGGTCTAAGAAATAATAAAAGAACCGCAGCAGGCGTGGCCGCTGCCATGCGGCAAAAAGAACTGCACCGAGGCACACGTGAGGCAGGGGTGCTGCTTGAAAAGTGTCACGGGAAAGGTCGGAACTGTGAAGGGAATAAAACAGAGAGAATGGTATGAGAAATATTGTCAAGGTACTGCAATAGGCGTGGCCGCTGCCCCGTGTCGCTAAAAGAGCTGCACCGACGAAACCTTTGGCTGTTGTTCTTGGTGAATGTGCGGCACGGGAAAGGAGGGGAGAAGTGAGGGTATTAAAATAGAGAGAATGATCTAAGAAATAATAAAAGAACCGCAGCAGGCGTGGCCACTGCCATGCGGCAAAAAGAACTGCACCGAGGCACACGTGAGGCAGGGGTGCTGCTTGAAAAGTGTCACGGGAAAGGTCGGAACTGTGAAGGGAATAAAACAGAGAGAATGGTATGAGAAATATTGTCAAGGTACTGCAATAGGCGCAGCCGCTGCCCCGTGTCACGAAAAGAGCTGCACCGAGGGAGCGTCGGGGCGGTGGTGCTGCTTCAAAAGTGTCTCGGGAAAGGCTGGGAAGTGTGAGAGGAATAAAGTACAGAGAGTGGTATGAGAAATATTGTCAAGGTACTGCAGCAGGAGTGGCCGCTGCGTCGTGTCACTAAAAAGCTGCACGGAGGCGCCGTCGGGGCTCTGGTGCTGGTCAAAGTGCGACAGGGGCAGGGCTCGGAAGTGTGAATAGAATAAAATATTGAGAACGGTGTAAAATATTGTCAAAGTATTGCAGCAGGAGTACCTCTGCCCCGTGTCGCTAAAAGAGCTGCACCGACGAAACCTTTGGGCTGTTGTTCTTGGTGAACGTGCGGCACGGGAAAGGAGGGGAGAAGTGAGGGAACTAAAATAGAGAGAATGGTCTAAGAAATAATAAAAGAACCGCAGCAGGCGTGGCCGCTGCCATGCGGCAAAAAGAACTACACCGAGGCACACGTGAGGCAGGGGTGCTGCTTGAAAAGTGTCACGGGAAAGGTCGGAACTGTGAAGGGAATAAAACAGAGAGAATGGTATGAGAAATATTGTCAAGGTACTGCAATAGGCGTGGCCGCTGCCCGTGTCGCTAAAAGAGCTGCACGGAGGGAGCGTCGGGGCAGCGGTGCTGCTTCAAAAGAATCACGGGAAAGGCTGGGAAGTGTGCGCGGAATAAAATAGAGAGCATGGTCTAAGAAATACTCGAAAGGTAGTGCAGCAGGAGGGGCCGCTGCCCCGTGGCACTAAAAGAGCTTCTCCGAGGCAGCGTCGGGGCTGCGCCGTTCCCGCCTCTGGCGCTTGTGGGCCCTTGTGAGGCGGGGGGAGCCCGTGGCGGCAGTGGCGGGAAAAGGGGTGCGGAGTATAAAAGGGGCCGCCGGCGTCGCGGCCCCTCAGTCGGGGGGCGGCGGCGGCGGCGGCAGGAGCTCCGCGGGCTGGCCGGCTTCGGCCCTGAGGCGCGGGGAAGCGGCGTGGCAGCCGCGCTCCGGCTCCGCCGTGGGCAGCGCCGCTCCGTGCCGGTAAGGAGCGGGAGAAGGCGGCGGCGGGCGGAGGGCGGCGAATGGCGTGGGCGCCCCGGGGCTTGGGCCGCCTGCGGTGCGCGGTGTGCCGAGAGCAGCGGGGAGGCCCCCGGGGAGCGGCGGCGGGCGGGGCGCTGTGGGAGCCGGCGCACGTCCCTGAATGAGCCGCCCCGCGCAACGCGCGCGGTGCGAATGCGATCGAGCAGAACACAATAAAGCGCAGCAGAAGAGCCGCACCTAGAGGGCTCTCGGCCTCTGCCCCGTGTCACGAAAAGAGCTGCACCGAGGGAGCGTCGGGGCGGAGATGCTGGTTAAAGAGAGTCACTGGAAAGGCTCGGAGCTGCGAACGGAATAAAATACAGAGAAATGGTTGAAGAAATATTCGAAAGGTACTGCAGGAGGAGTGGCCGCTGCCCCGTGTCACGAAAAGAGCTGCACCGAGGGAGCGTCGGGGCGGCGGTGCCGGGTAAAGAGCGGCACGGGAGCGCTTGCTAGGTGTAAAGGGAATAAAATACAGAGAACGGTATAAAATGTTCTAAAAGAAATGCAGCAGGAGCAGCCGCTGCCCCGTGTCGCTAAAAGAGCTGCAGCCAGAGACCGTCGGTGCGGCAGTGGTGCTGAAAGGGCGGCATGGGAAAGGCCGAGAGTTGCAAAGCGAATAAAATACTGAGAATGGTCCATGAAATGTAGTAAAGGTACTGCACCAGGAGCAGCCGCTGCCCCGTTTCACGAAAAGAGCTGCACCGAGGGAGCGTCGGGGCAGCGGCGCTGGTTAAAGAGAGTCACGGGAAAAGCTGAGGGGGTGTAAAGGGAATAAAATCGAGAGACTGCTAAAAAATGTTCTAAAAGCGCTGCAGCAGGAGTGGCCAGTGGCCCCTGGCACTAGAATAGCTGCACCGAGGCACACGTGGGGCACGGGTACTGCTTCAAAAGAGTCACGGGAAAGGCTGGGAAGTGTGAGAGGAATAAAGTACAGAGAGTGGTATGAGAAATATTGTCAAGGTACTGCAGCAGGAGTGGCCGCTGCATCGTGTCACTAAAAAGCTATACGGAGGCACCGTCGGGGCTCTGGTGCTGGTCAAAGTGCGACAGGGGCAGGGCTCGGAAGTGTGAATAGAATAAAATATTGAGAACGGTGTAAAATATTGTCAAAGTATTGCAGCAGGAGTACCTCTGCCCCGTGTCGCTAAAAGAGCTGCACCGAGGAACCTTTGGGCTGTTGTTCTTGGTGAACGTGCGGCACGGGAAAGGAGGGGAGAAGTGAGGGAACTAAAATAGAGAGAATGGTCTAAGAAATAATCTAAAAGTACCGCAGCAGGAGTGGCCGCTGCACCGTGTCACTAAAAGACCGGCATCCAGAGACCGTGGGAGCGGTGGTGCTGGTTAAAGAGAGTCACAGGAAAGGCTGGGAAATGTGAGCGGAGTAAAATGGAGCAATGGTCAAAGAAATAATATAATGGTATTGCAGCAGGAGTAGCCGCTGCCCCGTGTCACGAAAAGAGCTGCACCGACGAAACCTTTGGCTGTTGTTCTTGGTGAATGTGCGGCACGGGAAAGGAGGGGAGAAGTGAGGGTATTAAAATAGAGAGAATGGTCTAAGAAATAATAAAAGAACCGCAGCAGGCGTGGCCGCTGCCATGCGGCAAAAAGAACTGCACCGAGGCACACGTGAGGCAGGGGTGCTGCTTGAAAAGTGTCACGGGAAAGGTCGGAACTGTGAAGGGAATAAAACAGAGAGAATGGTATGAGAAATATTGTCAAGGTACTGCAATAGGCGTGGCCGCTGCCCCGTGTCGCTAAAAGAGCTGCACCGACGAAACCTTTGGCTGTTGTTCTTGGTGAATGTGCGGCACGGGAAAGGAGGGGAGAAGTGAGGGTATTAAAATAGAGAGAATGATCTAAGAAATAATAAAAGAACCGCAGCAGGCGTGGCCACTGCCATGCGGCAAAAAGAACTGCACCGAGGCACACGTGAGGCAGGGGTGCTGCTTGAAAAGTGTCACGGGAAAGGTCGGAACTGTGAAGGGAATAAAACAGAGAGAATGGTATGAGAAATATTGTCAAGGTACTGCAATAGGCGCAGCCGCTGCCCCGTGTCACGAAAAGAGCTGCACCGACGAAACCTTTGGCTGTTGTTCTTGGTGAATGTGCGGCACGGGAAAGGAGGGGAGAAGTGAGGGTATTAAAATAGAGAGAATGGTCTAAGAAATAATAAAAGAACCGCAGCAGGCGTGGCCGCTGCCATGCGGCAAAAAGAACTGCACCGAGGCACACGTGAGGCAGGGGTGCTGCTTGAAAAGTGTCACGGGAAAGGTCGGAACTGTGAAGGGAATAAAACAGAGAGAATGGTATGAGAAATATTGTCAAGGTACTGCAATAGGCGTGGCCGCTGCCCCGTGTCGCTAAAAGAGCTGCACGGAGGGAGCGTCGGGGCAGCGGTGCTGCTTCAAAAGAATCACGGGAAAGGCTGGGAAGTGTGCGCGGAATAAAATAGAGAGCATGGTCTAAGAAATACTCGAAAGGTAGTGCAGCAGGAGGGGCCGCTGCCCCGTGGCACTAAAAGAGCTTCTCCGAGGCAGCGTCGGGGCTGCGCCGTTCCCGCCTCTGGCGCTTGTGGGCCCTTGTGAGGCGGGGGGAGCCCGTGGCGGCAGTGGCGGGAAAAGGGGTGCGGAGTATAAAAGGGGCCGCCGGCGTCGCGGCCCCTCAGTCGGGGGGCGGCGGCGGCGGCGGCAGGAGCTCCGCGGGCTGGCCGGCTTCGGCCCTGAGGCGCGGGGAAGCGGCGTGGCAGCCGCGCTCCGGCTCCGCCGTGGGCAGCGCCGCTCCGTGCCGGTAAGGAGCGGGAGAAGGCGGCGGCGGGCGGAGGGCGGCGAATGGCGTGGGCGCCCCGGGGCTTGGGCCGCCTGCGGTGCGCGGTGTGCCGAGAGCAGCGGGGAGGCCCCCGGGGAGCGGCGGCGGGCGGGGCGCTGTGGGAGCCGGCGCACGTCCCTGAATGAGCCGCCCCGCGCAACGCGCGCGGTGCGAATGCGATCGAGCAGAACACAATAAAGCGCAGCAGAAGAGCCGCACCTAGAGGGCTCTCGGCCTCTGCCCCGTGTCACGAAAAGAGCTGCACCGAGGGAGCGTCGGGGCGGAGATGCTGGTTAAAGAGAGTCACTGGAAAGGCTCGGAGCTGCGAACGGAATAAAATACAGAGAAATGGTTGAAGAAATATTCGAAAGGTACTGCAGGAGGAGTGGCCGCTGCCCCGTGTCACGAAAAGAGCTGCACCGAGGGAGCGTCGGGGCGGCGGTGCCGGGTAAAGAGCGGCACGGGAGCGCTTGCTAGGTGTAAAGGGAATAAAATACAGAGAACGGTATAAAATGTTCTAAAAGAAATGCAGCAGGAGCAGCCGCTGCCCCGTGTCGCTAAAAGAGCTGCAGCCAGAGACCGTCGGTGCGGCAGTGGTGCTGAAAGGGCGGCATGGGAAAGGCCGAGAGTTGCAAAGCGAATAAAATACTGAGAATGGTCCATGAAATGTAGTAAAGGTACTGCACCAGGAGCAGCCGCTGCCCCGTTTCACGAAAAGAGCTGCACCGAGGGAGCGTCGGGGCAGCGGCGCTGGTTAAAGAGAGTCACGGGAAAAGCTGAGGGGGTGTAAAGGGAATAAAATCGAGAGACTGCTAAAAAATGTTCTAAAAGCGCTGCAGCAGGAGTGGCCAGTGGCCCCTGGCACTAGAATAGCTGCACCGAGGCACACGTGGGGCACGGGTACTGCTTCAAAAGAGTCACGGGAAAGGCTGGGAAGTGTGAGAGGAATAAAGTACAGAGAGTGGTATGAGAAATATTGTCAAGGTACTGCAGCAGGAGTGGCCGCTGCATCGTGTCACTAAAAAGCTATACGGAGGCACCGTCGGGGCTCTGGTGCTGGTCAAAGTGCGACAGGGGCAGGGCTCGGAAGTGTGAATAGAATAAAATATTGAGAACGGTGTAAAATATTGTCAAAGTATTGCAGCAGGAGTACCTCTGCCCCGTGTCGCTAAAAGAGCTGCACCGAGGAACCTTTGGGCTGTTGTTCTTGGTGAACGTGCGGCACGGGAAAGGAGGGGAGAAGTGAGGGAACTAAAATAGAGAGAATGGTCTAAGAAATAATCTAAAAGTACCGCAGCAGGAGTGGCCGCTGCACCGTGTCACTAAAAGACCGGCATCCAGAGACCGTGGGAGCGGTGGTGCTGGTTAAAGAGAGTCACAGGAAAGGCTGGGAAATGTGAGCGGAGTAAAATGGAGCAATGGTCAAAGAAATAATATAATGGTATTGCAGCAGGAGTAGCCGCTGCCCCGTGTCACGAAAAGAGCTGCACCGACGAAACCTTTGGCTGTTGTTCTTGGTGAATGTGCGGCACGGGAAAGGAGGGGAGAAGTGAGGGTATTAAAATAGAGAGAATGGTCTAAGAAATAATAAAAGAACCGCAGCAGGCGTGGCCGCTGCCATGCGGCAAAAAGAACTGCACCGAGGCACACGTGAGGCAGGGGTGCTGCTTGAAAAGTGTCACGGGAAAGGTCGGAACTGTGAAGGGAATAAAACAGAGAGAATGGTATGAGAAATATTGTCAAGGTACTGCAATAGGCGTGGCCGCTGCCCCGTGTCGCTAAAAGAGCTGCACCGACGAAACCTTTGGCTGTTGTTCTTGGTGAATGTGCGGCACGGGAAAGGAGGGGAGAAGTGAGGGTATTAAAATAGAGAGAATGATCTAAGAAAAAAGAACTGCACCGAGGCACACGTGAGGCAGGGGTGCTGCTTGAAAAGTGTCACGGGAAAGGTCGGAACTGTGAAGGGAATAAAACAGAGAGAATGGTATGAGAAATATTGTCAAGGTACTGCAATAGGCGCAGCCGCTGCCCCCGTGTCACGAAAGAGCTGCACCGAGGGAGCGTCGGGGCGGTGGTGCTGCTTCAAAAGTGTCTCGGGAAAGGCTCGGAAGTGTGAAGGAATAAATACAGAGAATGGTATGAGAAATATTGTCAAGGTACTGCAGCAGGAGTGGCCGCTGCCCCGTGTCGCTAAAAGAGCTGCACCGACGAAACCTTTGGGCTGTTGTTCTTGGTGAATGTGCGGCACGGGAAAGGAGGGGAGAAGTGAGGGTATTAAAATAGAGAGAATGGTCTAAGAAATAATAAAAGAACCGCAGCAGGCGTGGCCGCTGCCATGCGGCAAAAAGAACTGCACCGAGGCACACGTGAGGCAGGGGTGCTGCTTGAAAAGTGTCACGGGAAAGGTCGGAACTGTGAAGGGAATAAAACAGAGAGAATGGTATGAGAAATATTGTCAAGGTACTGCAATAGGCGTGGCCGCTGCCCCGTGTCGCTAAAAGAGCTGCACGGAGGGAGCGTCGGGGCAGCGGTGCTGCTTCAAAAGAATCACGGGAAAGGCTGGGAAGTGTGCGCGGAATAAAATAGAGAGCATGGTCTAAGAAATACTCGAAAGGTAGTGCAGCAGGAGGGGCCGCTGCCCCGTGGCACTAAAAGAGCTTCTCCGAGGCAGCGTCGGGGCTGCGCCGTTCCCGCCTCTGGCGCTTGTGGGCCCTTGTGAGGCGGGGGGAGCCCGTGGCGGCAGTGGCGGGAAAAGGGGTGCGGAGTATAAAAGGGGCCGCCGGCGTCGCGGCCCCTCAGTCGGGGGGCGGCGGCGGCGGCGGCAGGAGCTCCGCGGGCTGGCCGGCTTCGGCCCTGAGGCGCGGGGAAGCGGCGTGGCAGCCGCGCTCCGGCTCCGCCGTGGGCAGCGCCGCTCCGTGCCGGTAAGGAGCGGGAGAAGGCGGCGGCGGGCGGAGGGCGGCGAATGGCGTGGGCGCCCCGGGGCTTGGGCCGCCTGCGGTGCGCGGTGTGCCGAGAGCAGCGGGGAGGCCCCCGGGGAGCGGCGGCGGGCGGGGCGCTGTGGGAGCCGGCGCACGTCCCTGAATGAGCCGCCCCGCGCAACGCGCGCGGTGCGAATGCGATCGAGCAGAACACAATAAAGCGCAGCAGAAGAGCCGCACCTAGAGGGCTCTCGGCCTCTGCCCCGTGTCACGAAAAGAGCTGCACCGAGGGAGCGTCGGGGCGGAGATGCTGGTTAAAGAGAGTCACTGGAAAGGCTCGGAGCTGCGAACGGAATAAAATACAGAGAAATGGTTGAAGAAATATTCGAAAGGTACTGCAGGAGGAGTGGCCGCTGCCCCGTGTCACGAAAAGAGCTGCACCGAGGGAGCGTCGGGGCGGCGGTGCCGGGTAAAGAGCGGCACGGGAGCGCTTGCTAGGTGTAAAGGGAATAAAATACAGAGAACGGTATAAAATGTTCTAAAAGAAATGCAGCAGGAGCAGCCGCTGCCCCGTGTCGCTAAAAGAGCTGCAGCCAGAGACCGTCGGTGCGGCAGTGGTGCTGAAAGGGCGGCATGGGAAAGGCCGAGAGTTGCAAAGCGAATAAAATACTGAGAATGGTCCATGAAATGTAGTAAAGGTACTGCACCAGGAGCAGCCGCTGCCCCGTTTCACGAAAAGAGCTGCACCGAGGGAGCGTCGGGGCAGCGGCGCTGGTTAAAGAGAGTCACGGGAAAAGCTGAGGGGGTGTAAAGGGAATAAAATCGAGAGACTGCTAAAAAATGTTCTAAAAGCGCTGCAGCAGGAGTGGCCAGTGGCCCCTGGCACTAGAATAGCTGCACCGAGGCACACGTGGGGCACGGGTACTGCTTCAAAAGAGTCACGGGAAAGGCTGGGAAGTGTGAGAGGAATAAAGTACAGAGAGTGGTATGAGAAATATTGTCAAGGTACTGCAGCAGGAGTGGCCGCTGCATCGTGTCACTAAAAAGCTATACGGAGGCACCGTCGGGGCTCTGGTGCTGGTCAAAGTGCGACAGGGGCAGGGCTCGGAAGTGTGAATAGAATAAAATATTGAGAACGGTGTAAAATATTGTCAAAGTATTGCAGCAGGAGTACCTCTGCCCCGTGTCGCTAAAAGAGCTGCACCGAGGAACCTTTGGGCTGTTGTTCTTGGTGAACGTGCGGCACGGGAAAGGAGGGGAGAAGTGAGGGAACTAAAATAGAGAGAATGGTCTAAGAAATAATCTAAAAGTACCGCAGCAGGAGTGGCCGCTGCACCGTGTCACTAAAAGACCGGCATCCAGAGACCGTGGGAGCGGTGGTGCTGGTTAAAGAGAGTCACAGGAAAGGCTGGGAAATGTGAGCGGAGTAAAATGGAGCAATGGTCAAAGAAATAATATAATGGTATTGCAGCAGGAGTAGCCGCTGCCCCGTGTCACGAAAAGAGCTGCACCGACGAAACCTTTGGCTGTTGTTCTTGGTGAATGTGCGGCACGGGAAAGGAGGGGAGAAGTGAGGGTATTAAAATAGAGAGAATGGTCTAAGAAATAATAAAAGAACCGCAGCAGGCGTGGCCGCTGCCATGCGGCAAAAAGAACTGCACCGAGGCACACGTGAGGCAGGGGTGCTGCTTGAAAAGTGTCACGGGAAAGGTCGGAACTGTGAAGGGAATAAAACAGAGAGAATGGTATGAGAAATATTGTCAAGGTACTGCAATAGGCGTGGCCGCTGCCCCGTGTCGCTAAAAGAGCTGCACCGACGAAACCTTTGGCTGTTGTTCTTGGTGAATGTGCGGCACGGGAAAGGAGGGGAGAAGTGAGGGTATTAAAATAGAGAGAATGATCTAAGAAATAATAAAAGAACCGCAGCAGGCGTGGCCACTGCCATGCGGCAAAAAGAACTGCACCGAGGCACACGTGAGGCAGGGGTGCTGCTTGAAAAGTGTCACGGGAAAGGTCGGAACTGTGAAGGGAATAAAACAGAGAGAATGGTATGAGAAATATTGTCAAGGTACTGCAATAGGCGCAGCCGCTGCCCCGTGTCACGAAAAGAGCTGCACCGAGGGAGCGTCGGGGCGGTGGTGCTGCTTCAAAAGTGTCTCGGGAAAGGCTGGGAAGTGTGAGAGGAATAAAGTACAGAGAGTGGTATGAGAAATATTGTCAAGGTACTGCAGCAGGAGTGGCCGCTGCGTCGTGTCACTAAAAAGCTGCACGGAGGCGCCGTCGGGGCTCTGGTGCTGGTCAAAGTGCAACAGGGGCAGGGCTCGGAAGTGTGAATAGAATAAAATATTGAGAACGGTGTAAAATATTGTCAAAGTATTGCAGCAGGAGTACCTCTGCCCCGTGTCGCTAAAAGAGCTGCACCGACGAAACCTTTGGGCTGTTGTTCTTGGTGAACGTGCGGCACGGGAAAGGAGGGGAGAAGTGAGGGAACTAAAATAGAGAGAATGGTCTAAGAAATAATAAAAGAACCGCAGCAGGCGTGGCCGCTGCCATGCGGCAAAAAGAACTACACCGAGGCACACGTGAGGCAGGGGTGCTGCTTGAAAAGTGTCACGGGAAAGGTCGGAACTGTGAAGGGAATAAAACAGAGAGAATGGTATGAGAAATATTGTCAAGGTACTGCAATAGGCGTGGCCGCTGCCCCGTGTCGCTAAAAGAGCTGCACGGAGGGAGCGTCGGGGCAGCGGTGCTGCTTCAAAAGAATCACGGGAACGGCTGGGAAGTGTGCGCGGAATAAAATAGAGAGCATGGTCTAAGAAATACTCGAAAGGTAGTGCAGCAGGAGGGGCCGCTGCCCCGTGGCACTAAAAGAGCTTCTCCGAGGCAGCGTCGGGGCTGCGCCGTTCCCGCCTCTGGCGCTTGTGGGCCCTTGTGAGGCGGGGGGAGCCCGTGGCGGCAGTGGCGGGAAAAGGGGTGCGGAGTATAAAAGGGGCCGCCGGCGTCGCGGCCCCTCAGTCGGGGGGCGGCGGCGGCGGCGGCAGGAGCTCCGCGGGCTGGCCGGCTTCGGCCCTGAGGCGCGGGGAAGCGGCGTGGCAGCCGCGCTCCGGCTCCGCCGTGGGCAGCGCCGCTCCGTGCCGGTAAGGAGCGGGAGAAGGCGGCGGCGGGCGGAGGGCGGCGAATGGCGTGGGCGCCCCGGGGCTTGGGCCGCCTGCGGTGCGCGGTGTGCCGAGAGCAGCGGGGAGGCCCCCGGGGAGCGGCGGCGGGCGGGGCGCTGTGGGAGCCGGCGCACGTCCCTGAATGAGCCGCCCCGCGCAACGCGCGCGGTGCGAATGCGATCGAGCAGAACACAATAAAGCGCAGCAGAAGAGCCGCACCTAGAGGGCTCTCGGCCTCTGCCCCGTGTCACGAAAAGAGCTGCACCGAGGGAGCGTCGGGGCGGAGATGCTGGTTAAAGAGAGTCACTGGAAAGGCTCGGAGCTGCGAACGGAATAAAATACAGAGAAATGGTTGAAGAAATATTCGAAAGGTACTGCAGGAGGAGTGGCCGCTGCCCCGTGTCACGAAAAGAGCTGCACCGAGGGAGCGTCGGGGCGGCGGTGCCGGGTAAAGAGCGGCACGGGAGCGCTTGCTAGGTGTAAAGGGAATAAAATACAGAGAACGGTATAAAATGTTCTAAAAGAAATGCAGCAGGAGCAGCCGCTGCCCCGTGTCGCTAAAAGAGCTGCAGCCAGAGACCGTCGGTGCGGCAGTGGTGCTGAAAGGGCGGCATGGGAAAGGCCGAGAGTTGCAAAGCGAATAAAATACTGAGAATGGTCCATGAAATGTAGTAAAGGTACTGCACCAGGAGCAGCCGCTGCCCCGTTTCACGAAAAGAGCTGCACCGAGGGAGCGTCGGGGCAGCGGCGCTGGTTAAAGAGAGTCACGGGAAAAGCTGAGGGGGTGTAAAGGGAATAAAATCGAGAGACTGCTAAAAAATGTTCTAAAAGCGCTGCAGCAGGAGTGGCCAGTGGCCCCTGGCACTAGAATAGCTGCACCGAGGCACACGTGGGGCACGGGTACTGCTTCAAAAGAGTCACGGGAAAGGCTGGGAAGTGTGAGAGGAATAAAGTACAGAGAGTGGTATGAGAAATATTGTCAAGGTACTGCAGCAGGAGTGGCCGCTGCATCGTGTCACTAAAAAGCTATACGGAGGCACCGTCGGGGCTCTGGTGCTGGTCAAAGTGCGCCAGGGGCAGGGCTCGGAAGTGTGAATAGAATAAAATATTGAGAACGGTGTAAAATATTGTCAAAGTATTGCAGCAGGAGTACCTCTGCCCCGTGTCGCTAAAAGAGCTGCACCGAGGAACCTTTGGGCTGTTGTTCTTGGTGAACGTGCGGCACGGGAAAGGAGGGGAGAAGTGAGGGAACTAAAATAGAGAGAATGGTCTAAGAAATAATCTAAAAGTACCGCAGCAGGAGTGGCCGCTGCACCGTGTCACTAAAAGACCGGCATCCAGAGACCGTGGGAGCGGTGGTGCTGGTTAAAGAGAGTCACAGGAAAGGCTGGGAAATGTGAGCGGAGTAAAATGGAGCAATGGTCAAAGAAATAATATAATGGTATTGCAGCAGGAGTAGCCGCTGCCCCGTGTCACGAAAAGAGCTGCACCGACGAAACCTTTGGCTGTTGTTCTTGGTGAATGTGCGGCACGGGAAAGGAGGGGAGAAGTGAGGGTATTAAAATAGAGAGAATGGTCTAAGAAATAATAAAAGAACCGCAGCAGGCGTGGCCGCTGCCATGCGGCAAAAAGAACTGCACCGAGGCACACGTGAGGCAGGGGTGCTGCTTGAAAAGTGTCACGGGAAAGGTCGGAACTGTGAAGGGAATAAAACAGAGAGAATGGTATGAGAAATATTGTCAAGGTACTGCAATAGGCGTGGCCGCTGCCCCGTGTCGCTAAAAGAGCTGCACCGACGAAACCTTTGGCTGTTGTTCTTGGTGAATGTGCGGCACGGGAAAGGAGGGGAGAAGTGAGGGTATTAAAATAGAGAGAATGATCTAAGAAATAATAAAAGAACCGCAGCAGGCGTGGCCACTGCCATGCGGCAAAAAGAACTGCACCGAGGCACACGTGAGGCAGGGGTGCTGCTTGAAAAGTGTCACGGGAAAGGTCGGAACTGTGAAGGGAATAAAACAGAGAGAATGGTATGAGAAATATTGTCAAGGTACTGCAATAGGCGCAGCCGCTGCCCCGTGTCACGAAAAGAGCTGCACCGAGGGAGCGTCGGGGCGGTGGTGCTGCTTCAAAAGTGTCTCGGGAAAGGCTGGGAAGTGTGAGAGGAATAAAGTACAGAGAGTGGTATGAGAAATATTGTCAAGGTACTGCAGCAGGAGTGGCCGCTGCCCCGTGTCGCTAAAAGAGCTGCACCGACGAAACCTTTGGCTGTTGTTCTTGGTGAATGTGCGGCACGGGAAAGGAGGGGAGAAGTGAGGGTATTAAAATAGAGAGAATGGTCTAAGAAATAATAAAAGAACCGCAGCAGGCGTGGCCGCTGCCATGCGGCAAAAAGAACTGCACCGAGGCACACGTGAGGCAGGGGTGCTGCTTGAAAAGTGTCACGGGAAAGGTCGGAACTGTGAAGGGAATAAAACAGAGAGAATGGTATGAGAAATATTGTCAAGGTACTGCAATAGGCGTGGCCGCTGCCCCGTGTCGCTAAAAGAGCTGCACCGACGAAACCTTTGGCTGTTGTTCTTGGTGAATGTGCGGCACGGGAAAGGAGGGGAGAAGTGAGGGTATTAAAATAGAGAGAATGGTCTAAGAAATAATAAAAGAACCGCAGCAGGCGTGGCCGCTGCCATGCGGCAAAAAGAACTGCACCGAGGCACACGTGAGGCAGGGGTGCTGCTTGAAAAGTGTCACGGGAAAGGTCGGAACTGTGAAGGGAATAAAACAGAGAGAATGGTATGAGAAATATTGTCAAGGTACTGCAATAGGCGTGGCCGCTGCCCCGTGTCGCTAAAAGAGCTGCACCGACGAAACCTTTGGCTGTTGTTCTTGGTGAATGTGCGGCACGGGAAAGGAGGGGAGAAGTGAGGGTATTAAAATAGAGAGAATGGTCTAAGAAATAATAAAAGAACCGCAGCAGGCGTGGCCGCTGCCATGCGGCAAAAAGAACTGCACCGAGGCACACGTGAGGCAGGGGTGCTGCTTGAAAAGTGTCACGGGAAAGGTCGGAACTGTGAAGGGAATAAAACAGAGAGAATGGTATGAGAAATATTGTCAAGGTACTGCAATAGGCGCAGCCGCTGCCCCGTGTCACGAAAAGAGCTGCACCGAGGGAGCGTCGGGGCGGTGGTGCTGCTTCAAAAGTGTCTCGGGAAAGGCTGGGAAGTGTGAGAGGAATAAAGTACAGAGAGTGGTATGAGAAATATTGTCAAGGTACTGCAGCAGGAGTGGCCGCTGCCCCGTGTCGCTAAAGAGCTGCACCGACGAAACCTTTGGCTGTTGTTCTTGGTGAATGTGCGGCACGGGAAAGGAGGGGAGAAGTGAGGGTATTAAAATAGAGAGAATGGTCTAAGAAATAATAAAAGAACCGCAGCAGGCGTGGCCGCTGCCATGCGGCAAAAAGAACTGCACCGAGGCACACGTGAGGCAGGGGTGCTGCTTGAAAAGTGTCACGGGAAAGGTCGGAACTGTGAAGGGAATAAAACAGAGAGAATGGTATGAGAAATATTGTCAAGGTACTGCAATAGGCGTGGCCGCTGCCCCGTGTCGCTAAAAGAGCTGCACCGACGAAACCTTTGGCTGTTGTTCTTGGTGAATGTGCGGCACGGGAAAGGAGGGGAGAAGTGAGGGTATTAAAATAGAGAGAATGGTCTAAGAAATAATAAAAGAACCGCAGCAGGCGTGGCCGCTGCCATGCGGCAAAAAGAACTGCACCGAGGCACACGTGAGGCAGGGGTGCTGCTTGAAAAGTGTCACGGGAAAGGTCGGAACTGTGAAGGGAATGAAACAGAGAGAATGGTATGAGAAATATTGTCAAGGTACTGCAATAGGCGCAGCCGCTGCCCCGTGTCACGAAAAGAGCTGCACCGGAGGGAGCGTCGGGGCGGTGGTGCTGCTTTCAAAAGTGTCTCGGGAAAGGCTGGGAAGTGTGAGAGGAATAAAGTACAGAGAGTGGTATGAGAAATATTGTCAAGGTACTGCAAGCAGGAGTGGCCGCTGCCCGTGTCGCTAAAAGAGCTGCACCGACGAAACCTTTGGCTGTTGTTCTTGGTGAATGTGCGGCACGGGAAAGGAGGGGAGAAGTGAGGGTATTAAAATAGAGAGAATGGTCTAAGAAATAATAAAAGAACCGCAGCAGGCGTGGCCGCTGCCATGCGGCAAAAAGAACTGCACCGAGGCACACGTGAGGCAGGGGTGCTGCTTGAAAAGTGTCACGGGAAAGGTCGGAACTGTGAAGGGAATAAAACAGAGAGAATGGTATGAGAAATATTGTCAAGGTACTGCAATAGGCGTGGCCGCTGCCCCGTGTCGCTAAAAGAGCTGCACGGAGGGAGCGTCGGGGCAGCGGTGCTGCTTCAAAAGAATCACGGGAAAGGCTGGGAAGTGTGCGCGGAATAAAATAGAGAGCATGGTCTAAGAAATACTCGAAAGGTAGTGCAGCAGGAGGGGCCGCTGCCCCGTGGCACTAAAAGAGCTTCTCCGAGGCAGCGTCGGGGCTGCGCCGTTCCCGCCTCTGGCGCTTGTGGGCCCTTGTGAGGCGGGGGGAGCCCGTGGCGGCAGTGGCGGGAAAAGGGGTGCGGAGTATAAAAGGGGCCGCCGGCGTCGCGGCCCCTCAGTCGGGGGGCGGCGGCGGCGGCGGCAGGAGCTCCGCGGGCTGGCCGGCTTCGGCCCTGAGGCGCGGGGAAGCGGCGTGGCAGCCGCGCTCCGGCTCCGCCGTGGGCAGCGCCGCTCCGTGCCGGTAAGGAGCGGGAGAAGGCGGCGGCGGGCGGAGGGCGGCGAATGGCGTGGGCGCCCCGGGGCTTGGGCCGCCTGCGGTGCGCGGTGTGCCGAGAGCAGCGGGGAGGCCCCCGGGGAGCGGCGGCGGGCGGGGCGCTGTGGGAGCCGGCGCACGTCCCTGAATGAGCCGCCCCGCGCAACGCGCGCGGTGCGAATGCGATCGAGCAGAACACAATAAAGCGCAGCAGAAGAGCCGCACCTAGAGGGCTCTCGGCCTCTGCCCCGTGTCACGAAAAGAGCTGCACCGAGGGAGCGTCGGGGCGGAGATGCTGGTTAAAGAGAGTCACTGGAAAGGCTCGGAGCTGCGAACGGAATAAAATACAGAGAAATGGTTGAAGAAATATTCGAAAGGTACTGCAGGAGGAGTGGCCGCTGCCCCGTGTCACGAAAGAGCTGCACCGAGGGAGCGTCGGGGCGGCGGTGCCGGGTAAAGAGCGGCACGGGAGCGCTTGCTAGGTGTAAAGGGAATAAAATACAGAGAACGGTTATAAAATGTTCTAAAAGAAATGCAGCAGGAGCAGCCGCTGCCCCGTGTCGCTAAAAGAGCTGCAGCCAGAGACCGTCGGTGCGGCAGTGGTGCTGAAAGGGCGGCATGGGAAAGGCCGAGAGTTGCAAAGCGAATAAAATACTGAGAATGGTCCATGAAATGTAGTAAAGGTACTGCACCAGGAGCAGCCGCTGCCCCGTTTCACGAAAAGAGCTGCACCGAGGGAGCGTCGGGGCAGCGGCGCTGGTTAAAGAGAGTCACGGGAAAAGCTGAGGGGGTGTAAAGGGAATAAAATCGAGAGACTGCTAAAAAATGTTCTAAAAGCGCTGCAGCAGGAGTGGCCAGTGGCCCCTGGCACTAGAATAGCTGCACCGAGGCACACGTGGGGCACGGGTACTGCTTCAAAGAGTCACGGGAAAGGCTGGGAAGTGTGAGAGGATAAAGTACAGAGAGTGGTATGAGAAATATTGTCAAGGTACTGCAGCAGGAGTGGCCGCTGCATCGTGTCACTAAAAAGCTATACGGAGGCACCGTCGGGGCTCTGGTGCTGGTCAAAGTGCGACAGGGGCAGGGCTCGGAAGTGGTGAATAGAATAAATATTGAGAACGGTGTAAAATATTGTCAAAGTATTGCAGCAGGAGTACCTCTGCCCCGTGTCGCTAAAAGAGCTGCACCGAGGAACCTTTGGGCTGTTGTTCTTGGTGAACGTGCGGCACGGGAAAGGAGGGAGAAGTGAGGGAACTAAAATAGAGAGAATGGTCTAAGAAATAATCTAAAAGTTACCGCAGCAGGAGTGGCCGCTGCACCGTGTCACTAAAGACCGGCATCCAGAGACCGTGGGAGCGGGTGGTGCTGGTTAACGAGAGTCACAGGAAAGGCTGGGAAATGTGAGCGGAGTAAAATGGCAGCAATGGTCAAAGAAATAATATAATGGTATTGCAGCAGGAGTAGCCGCTGCCCCGTGTCACGAAAAGAGCTGCACCGACGAAACCTTTGGCTGTTGTTCTTGGTGAATGTGCGGCACGGGAAAGGAGGGGAGAAGTGAGGGTATTAAAAAAGAGAGAATGGTCTAAGAAATAATAAAAGAACCGCAGCAGGCGTGGCCGCTGCCATGCGGCAAAAAGAACTGCACCGAGGCACACGTGAGGCAGGGGTGCTGCTTGAAAAAGTGTCACGGGAAAGGTCGGAACTGTGAAGGGAATAAAACAGAGAGAATGGTATGAGAAATATTGTCAAGGTACTGCAATAGGCGTGGCCGCTGCCCCGTGTCGCTAAAAGAGCTGCACCGACGAAACCTTTGGCTGTTGTTCTTGGTGAATGTGCGGCACGGAAAGGAGGGGAGAAGTGAGGGTATTAAAATAGAGAGAATGATCTAAGAAATAATAAAAGAACCGCAGCAGGCGTGGCCACTGCCATGCGGCAAAAAGAACTGCACCGAGGCACACGTGAGGCAGGGGTGCTGCTTGAAAAGTGTCACGGGAAAGGTCGGAACTGTGAAGGGAATAAAACAGAGAGAATGGTATGAGAAATATTGTCAAGGTACTGCAATAGGCGCAGCCGCTGCCCCCGTGTCACGAAAAGAGCTGGGCACCGAGGGAGCGTCGGGGCGGTGGTGCTGCTTCAAAAGTGTCTCGGGAAAGGCTGGGGAAGTGTGAGAGGAATAAAGTACAGAGAGTGGTATGAGAAATATTGCAAGGTACTTGCAGCAGGAGTGCCGCTGCGTCGATGTCACTAAAAAGCTGCACGGAGGCCCGTCGGGGCTATGGTGCTGTCAAAGTGCACAGGGGCAGGGCTCGGAAGTGTGATAGAATAAAATATTGAGAACGGTGTAAAATATTGTCAAGTACTGCAGCAGGAGTACCTCTGCCCGTGTCGCTAAAAGAGCTGCACCGAGAAACCTTTGGGCTGTTGTTCTTGGTGAACGTGCGGCACGGGAAAGGAGGGGAGAAGTGAGGGAACTAAAATAGAGAGAATGCTAAGAAATAATAAAAGAACCGCAGCAGGCGTGGCCGCTGCCATGCGACAAAAAAGAACTACACCGAGGCACACGTGAGGCAGGGGTGCTGCTTGAAAAGTGTCACGGGAAAGGTCGAACTGTGAAGGGAATAAAACAGAGAGAATGGTATGAGAAATATTGTCAAGGTACTGCAATAGGCGTGGCCGCTGCCCCGTGTCGCTAAAAGAGCTGCACGGAGGGAGCGTCGGGGCAGCGGTGGCTGCTTCAAAAGAATCACGGGAACGGCTGGGAAGTGTGCGCGGAATAAAATAGAGAGCATGGTCTAAGAAATACTCGAAAGGTAGTGCAGCAGGAGGGGCCGCTGCCCCGTGGCACTAAAAGAGCTTCTCCGAGGCAGCGTCGGGGCTGCGCCGTTCCCGCCTCTGGCGCTTGTGGGCCCTTGTGAGGCGGGGAGCCCGTGGCGGCAGTGGCGGAAAAGGGGTGCGGAGTATAAAAGGGGGCCGCCGGCGTCGCGGCCCCTCAGTCGGGGGGCGGCGGCGGCGGCGGCAGGAGCTCCGCGGGCTGGCCGGCTTCGGCCCTGAGGCGCGGGGAAGCGGCGTGGCAGCCGCGCTCCGGCTCCGCCGTGGGCAGCGCCGCTCCGTGCCGGGTAAGGAGCGGAGAAGGCGGCGGCGGGCGGAGGGCGGCGAATGGCGTGGGCGCCCCGGGGCTTGGGCCGCCTGCGGTGCGCGGTGTGCCGAGAGCAGCGGGGAGGCCCCCGGGGAGCGGCGGCGGGCGGGGCGCTGTGGGAGCCGGCGCACGTCCCTGAATGAGCCGCCCCGCGCAACGCGCGCGGTGCGAATGCGATCGAGCAGAACACAATAAAGCGCAGCAGAAGAGCCGCACCTAGAGGGCTCTCGGCCTCTGCCCCGTGTCACGAAAAGAGCTGCACCGAGGGAGCGTCGGGGCGGAGATGCTGGTTAAAGAGAGTCACTGGAAAGGCTCGGAGCTGCGAACGGAATAAAATACAGAAGAAATGGTTGAAGAAATATTCGAAAGGTACTGCAGGAGGAGTGGCCGCTGCCCCGTGTCACGAAAAGAGCTGCACCGAGGGAGCGTCGGGGCGGCGGTGCCGGGTAAAGAGCGGCACGGGAGCGCTTGCTAGGTGTAAAGGGAATAAAATACAGAGAACGGTATAAAATGTTCTAAAAGAAATGCAGCAGGAGCAGCCGCTGCCCCGTGTCGCTAAAAGAGCTGCAGCCAGAGACCGTCGGTGCGGCAGTGGTGCTGAAAGGGGCGGCATGGGAAAGGCCGAGAGTTGCAAAGCGAATAAAATACTGAGAATGGTCCATGAAATGTAAGTAAAGGTACTGCACCAGGAGCAGCGCCGCTGCCCCGTTTCACGAAAAAGAGCTGCACCGAGGGAGCGTCGGGCGCAAGCGGCGCTGGTTGTTAAGAGAGTCACGGGAAAAGCTGAGGGGTGTAAAGGGAATAAAATCGAGGAACTGCTAAAAAATGTTCTAAAAGCGCTGCAGCAGGAGTGGGCCAGTGCCCCTGGGCACTAGAATAGCTGCACCGAGGCACACGTGGGGCACGGGTACTGCTTCAAAGAGTCACGGGAAAGGCTGGGAAGTGTGAGAGGAATAAAGTACAGAGAGTGGTATGAGAAATATGTCAAGGGTACTGCAGCAGAGTGGCCGCTGCATCGTGTCACTAAAAAGCTATACGGAGGCACCGTCGGGCTCTGGTGCTGGTCAAAGTGCGACAGGGGCAGGGCTCGGAAGTGTGAATAGAATAAAATATTGAGAACGGTTGTAAAATATTGTCAAAGTATTGCAGCAGGAGTACCTCTGCCCCGTGTCGCTAAAAGAGCTGCACCGAGAACCTTTGGGCTGTTGTTCTTGGTGAACGTGCGGCACGGGAAAGGAGGGGAGAAGTGAGGGAACTAAAATAGAGAGAATGGTCTAAGAAATAATCTAAAAGTACCGCAGCAGGAGTGGCCGCTGCACCGTGTCACTAAAAGACCGGCATCCAGAGACCGTGGGAGCGGTGGTGCTGGTTAAAGAGAGTCACAGGAAAGGCTGGGAAATGTGAGCGGAGTAAAATGGAGCAATGGTCAAAGAAATAATATAATGGTATTGCAGCAGGAGTAGCCGCTGCCCCGTGTCACGAAAAGAGCTGCACCGACGAAACCTTTGGCTGTTGTTCTTGGTGAATGTGCGGCACGGGAAAGGAGGGGAGAAGTGAGGGTATTAAAATAGAGAGAATGGTCTAAGAAATAATAAAAGAACCGCAGCAGGCGTGGCCGCTGCCATGCGGCAAAAAGAACTGCACCGAGGCACACGTGAGGCAGGGGTGCTGCTTGAAAAGTGTCACGGGAAAGGTCGGAACTGTGAAGGGAATAAAACAGAGAGAATGGTATGAGAAATATTGTCAAGGTACTGCAATAGGCGTGGCCGCTGCCCCGTGTCGCTAAAAGAGCTGCACCGACGAAACCTTTGGCTGTTGTTCTTGGTGAATGTGCGGCACGGGAAGGAGGGGAGAAGTGAGGGTATTAAAATAGAGAGAATGATCTAAGAAATAATAAAAGAACCGCAGCAGGCGTGGCCACTGCCATGCGGCAAAAAGAACTGCACCGAGGCACACGTGAGGCAGGGGTGCTGCTTGAAAAGTGTCACGGGAAAGGTCGGAACTGTGAAGGGAATAAAACAGAGAGAATGGTATGAGAAATATTGTCAAGGTACTGCAATAGGGCGCAGCCGCTGCCCCGTGTCACGAAAAGAGCTGCACCGAGGGAGCGTCGGGCGGTGGTGCTGCTTCAAAAGTGTCTCGGGAAAGGGCTGAAGTGTGAGAGGAATAAAGTACAGAGAGTGGTATGAGAAAATATTGTCAGGTACTGCAGCAGGAGTGGCCGCTGCTCCTGCCCCGTGTCGCTAAAAGAGCTGCACCGACGAAACCTTTGGCTGTTGTTCTTGGTGAATGTGCGGCACGGGAAAGGAGGGGAGAAGTGAGGGTATTAAAATAGAGAGAATGGTCTAAGAAATAATAAAAGAACCGCAGCAGGCGTGGCCGCTGCCATGCGGCAAAAAGAACTGCACCGAGGCACACGTGAGGCAGGGGTGCTGCTTGAAAAGTGTCACGGGAAAGGTCGGAACTGTGAAGGGAATAAAACAGAGAGAATGGTATGAGAAATATTGTCAAGGTACTGCAATAGGCGTGGCCGCTGCCCCGTGTCGCTAAAAGAGCTGCACGGAGGGAGCGTCGGGGCAGCGGTGCTGCTTCAAAAGAATCACGGGAAAGGCTGGGAAGTGTGCGCGGAATAAAATAGAGAGCATGGTCTAAGAAATACTCGAAAGGTAGTGCAGCAGGAGGGGCCGCTGCCCCGTGGCACTAAAAGAGCTTCTCCGAGGCAGCGTCGGGGCTGCGCCGTTCCCGCCTCTGGCGCTTGTGGGCCCTTGTGAGGCGGGGGGAGCCCGTGGCGGCAGTGGCGGGAAAAGGGGTGCGGAGTATAAAAGGGGCCGCCGGCGTCGCGGCCCCTCAGTCGGGGGGCGGCGGCGGCGGCGGCAGGAGCTCCGCGGGCTGGCCGGCTTCGGCCCTGAGGCGCGGGGAAGCGGCGTGGCAAGCCGCGCTCCGGCTCCGCCGTGGGCAGCGCCGCTCCGTGCCGGTAAGGAGCGGGAGGAAGGCGGCGGCGGGCGGAGGGCGGCGAATGGCGTGGGCGCCCCGGGCTTGGGCCGCCTGCGGTGCGCGGTGTGCCGAGAGCAGCGGGGAGGCCCCCGGGGAGCGGCGGCGGGCGGGGCGCTGTGGGAGCCGGCGCACGTCCCTGAATGAGCCGCCCCGCGCAACGCGCGCGGTGCGAATGCGATCGAGCAGAACACAATAAAGCGCAGCAGAAGAGCCGCACCTAGAGGGCTCTCGGCCTCTGCCCCGTGTCACGAAAAGAGCTGCACCGAGGGAGCGTCGGGGGCGGAGATGCTGGTTAAAGAGAGTCACTGGGAAAGGCTCGGAGCTGCGACGGAATAAAATACAGAGAAATGGTTGAAGAAATATTCGAAAGGTACTGCAGGAGGAGTGGCCGCTGCCCCGTGTCACGAAAAGAGCTGCACCGAGGGAGCGTCGGGGCGGCGGTGCCGGGTAAAGAGCGGCACGGGAGCGCTTGCTAGGTGTAAAGGGAATAAAATACAGAGAACGGTATAAAATGTTCTAAAAGAAATGCAGCAGGAGCAGCCGCTGCCCCGTGTCGCTAAAAGAGCTGCAGCCAGAGACCGTCGGTGCGGCAGTGGTGCTGAAAGGGCGGCATGGGAAAGGCCGAGAGTTGCAAAGCGAATAAAATACTGAGAATGGTCCATGAAATGTAGTAAAGGTACTGCACCAGGAGCAGCCGCTGCCCCGTTTCACGAAAAGAGCTGCACCGAGGGAGCGTCGGGGCAGCGGCGCTGGTTAAAGAGAGTCACGGGAAAAGCTGAGGGGGTGTAAAGGGAATAAAATCGAGAGACTGCTAAAAAATGTTCTAAAAGCGCTGCAGCAGGAGTGGCCAGTGGCCCCTGGCACTAGAATAGCTGCACCGAGGCACACGTGGGCACGGGTACTGCTTCAAAAGAGTCACGGGAAAGGCTGGAAGTGTGAGAGGAATAAAGTACAGAGAGTGGTATGAGAAATATTGTCAAGGTACTGCAGCAGGAGTGGCCGCTGCATCGTGTCACTAAAAAGCTATACGGAGGCACCGTCGGGGCTCTGGTGCTGGTCAAAGTGCGCAGGGGCAGGGCTCGGAAGTGTGAATAGAATAAAATATTGAGAACGGTGTAAAATATTGTCAAAGTATTGCAGCAGGAGTACCTCTGCCCCGTGTCGCTAAAAGAGCTGCACCGAGGAACCTTTGGGCTGTTGTTCTTGGTGAACGTGCGGCACGGGAAAGGAGGGGAGAAGTGAGGGAACTAAAATAGAGAGAATGGTCTAAGAAATAATCTAAAAGTACCGCGCAGGCAGCGCAGCGGCCGCACTGCACACTGTCATAAAAGACCGGCATCCAGAGACCGTGGGAGCGGTGGTGCTGGTTAAAGAGAGTCACAGGAAAGGCTGGGAAATGTGAGCGGAGTAAAATGGAGCAATGGTCAAAGAAATAATATAATGGTATTGCAGCAGGAGTAGCCGCTGCCCCGTGTCACGAAAAGAGCTGCACCGACGAAACCTTTGGCTGTTGTTCTTGGTGAATGTGCGGCACGGGAAAGGAGGGAGAAGTGAGGGTATTAAAATAGAGAGAATGGTCTAAGAAATAATAAAAGAACCGCAGCAGCGTGGCCGCTGCCATGCGGCAAAAAGAACTGCACCGAGGCACACGTGAGGCAGGGGTGCTGCTTGAAAAGTGTCACGGGAAAGGTCGGAACTGTGAAGGGAATAAAACAGAGAGAATGGTATGA
>JACSVZ010000004.1:14980089-15240399 GCA_014706295.1 Lycocorax pyrrhopterus obiensis
AGAATGAGAGGGCTGTGAGATACAGCAAGAAAGATAACCAGGAAAAATCAAACTCTCCCATTTTATTTTGCAGCCTTGCTTACACTCAGCATTAGAATCCTTGCTTCTGTGCTTCCGAGGATGCACTTGCCCACGTTCACTGATGTGTAGCTTGCTCTGGCCATTCAGAACTTCTTCTAAAAGGGCCTTTGCACAAAAGAATGCTTCTGGCATGACCTTAGCACCATCTCCAAACCAGTGACCTTGGCACCACCGGAAATAGCCAAGCAATTGCTCTGTAGCTGTCAAATACATTCCCAAGAGAATCCCCATGCCCCAAGAGTGGAAGACTATGATTTTCAGGGACATTGTGGGCCAAGCAGTAAGCAGTCCCTGGAAAGGAAGTCTGCTCATCCCTGTCTTTATCCCTCACCTTTCCAAAGCCATCCTTCAGGGCTTCGTCACTCGTAAGGCCAGGACCGGTGGGATGATCCGTCTGCTTGGCCTGGCTCAGTGGGAGGCCAATTCCTGTTAATGGAAGCAAAGGTTCCTGTAAATCTCTGGCACACCTCAAGCCCCCAACAACGCCACGCTGGGCAACAGGCAAGACAGCTTCCAGATTGCAGAGCTCGGATAAGACCCCGGAGATTGTGTATGAGAGCAGCAAGGCACATGTGCCTAGAACCTCTCCCAATGGATGGGCTACTGCCACAGTGCGCTGGCAGCAGACACGGCATTACTCTGTTGGCCAGCAGAGTGAAACCTCCTGCATGATGAAGGCCTCAGCCCCTGGATGCTGGAGAGCCGCTGTGTTTGATAGAGAAGGGCAGAGATGGAGCTTACTCTTGACAGAGATTCTTATCTGCCCTAATTCATGCTGATTTTAGTAAACATCTTCTTCTTTCTGGCTCCTAAAAGAACTCCCGCGATCTAATACCTGTATGCATTTAGATCAACATTTTCTTCTCTTTGGTGCAATATTTTAGAGGACATGAAAAGAAAAGCTTAGGATTGCAGGAGTGTTAGCCAAACTTGAATTGTGTTCTTGAAACTGGATAATTCGCTTTCCCCAAGGATTTTCATTCTAGACTCTATGAGATTGGGCCACTTTTGGGCCAGCCTGACTAAAGGCTGATTTTCTTAAGGGAAGTAGAACAATGTAGCTCATTCTGAAATACTGTCCAACGGAGCTGTAAAAACTCAGAGAGCTAATCCTTCTATACATGGCTTCACAGAGGATAAAATCATGTGGCAGCAAAGTAGCAAAAAAACCAATGTCTTAAATTAGGATTTTTTGCCCCTGCAAAATGGTCAGCTTAATAATACAAAAGAGTAAGATATGGGCTTTGAGGAAGGAGGGCTATTCTGGATGGCAGGTGAGGCCTTGGAAGGTAAGAGCATCTGGGAAGTTGACAGGGAAACTACTGACTCCAGGGTAACCTCCTTGGGAACACTGCAGTCAGTCAGGCCTGCAAAGTGGAGACGCAAAATATAACAGAGGCTGCAATGCAAACCTAAAGCATCTGAAGCTACAATATTTCGTTGGACAGACTTCCTGGAAACTTCTAAAGAGCTGCACAGGGAAACATGCTCCTGCCAGCAGCCCCTTGGGGCAGGCCAGGGGGACACCCTGACCCACTTGCACAGAGCTAGCACAGGAACAGCCTGGCCTCTGGGCTGCCCTGGGACAGCAGGGAACCCAGAGCCCTGTGCTTTCCAGGAATGGGTCAGCTGCACATGCAGCCTCCTGCTCCTCTCCCTGCCCCACACCTGAGCAGCCCTACAGCTACACGGGGCACTGGGAGCAGCACAGCTCATTGCAGGGGGCACACGCAGGGCAGAAGTGTGTCCCTGGCAATGTGCCCAGGCTCTCTGGGCTGGCACAAGAGCCTTCCTCCCGCCAGAGAGCGGCCCAGCTCCCGCCTTACCTCTTTGTGAGGCTGAGCCATGCTCGGCCTGCACCTTGTCCTCCCTGGCAGTGATCCTGGGGCAGCGCTGCTCAGCTGCCTCTGCCGGGGCTCCTGGGCCAAGGCCCCCTGAGCAGGCTGCGAGCGGAGACCTGCACTGCCGAGCCTGGGGGTCTGCACAGCATCCTTGCAGCCAGGCAGGGGAGGGAGGGCACCTGGGCGGGGAGGCCGCACAGGGCCCTCCTTAGGCATGGTCTCCATCCACTTCTTCTTGTAGGTTTTGTCCATAGAAGAAGCTGTAGATCAGGTACAAGGGAAGCAGTGAGTTTGTTCAGCTCCCACCTTTACAATCAACACATCTAATGGGTGAGGCACTCGAGAGGATTTTAATAATTGAGAAGATCACTTTGTTTATATTTTTCATGAAACTAGCATCACTGTAATTCCTCTGAACAGTATGGAGCTGGCAAGCCAGCTGGAGAGAGAGGTTCTGCTACTCTGCTTATGTCCAGCTCATTGCTCATCCACTACTTTGGGATCCCTTTCCTTCCAAACAGTTGGCAACCCACAGTGGTCTCTAGAATTTGACAGTTCCACCTAGGAAGTAATTGCTTTCCAAAGCTAGTTTTTCAAGGCCTTTGTTTCTGTAACTCCCACTCAGTTCTGGGTTGGGTTTTGTTGGTTGTTTTTATTTCCCTTTACAACAAAGGAAGTGCTGACACGTGAACAATGGCAGGACCTGTTAGAAGTAAAAGAAGCTTTGCACTCCCCAGTAGGTGTCCCAAGTATTCAAGCAGCCCATATCTGTAGGGAACACATTGATCATCCAAACATTGCACTCTTTCTCTGCTTCCTTGCTCCAGGGGTTTTTTCCCTGCTTTCTTTCCTGCAGACACACCCAAACCCAACATAAACATGACCTGCCTCAAAATATTTCTGATCTTGGCTAATCCTGACAATTCAAAATTTTCTTAATGGAAATAGCACGGGGCAGGTCATTCTGAAATGCTCTCCAACCGGGCTTTTAAAACTCAGAGAACTAGTCTTTCTTTACAGCCTCCACCGAAGATAAAATCATGTGGCAGCCAAGCGGTAAAGAAGGAATAACTGTCTTGAATCAGGATTTATTTCCCCTGTAAGAATGGGTCAGGACAATTATAAAAGCGTAAACAGGTGGGGTTAATGAGATAGCTCATTTCTAGGCCAGAATTAATCCAGAAAAAATGTCACCTTACCTACTGAGCAATACTTCTCCCAGCTGTATTCAGCACTACAGCTGCATATCAGCAATCAAGGAATCATTCCAAAGGGGCCATGCCCAGGATTTGGCAGAACTAACCTGAGGCAAGGGACCAGTGGATCTGATCCCTTTTTTCTGCATCAGCAAAATTGTTTCTCCAAATCCCATCTCTCCTGTCTATTAAAAGAAGCTTTGCACTCTGCATTAGATGCCCCCACTATTCAATGGGCCAATATGATCAGTGTATCTGTAGGGTGTAAATTGGCCATGCAAATGTTCTCCTTCCTTGTGGCAGGGGTTTATTCCTGCTTTCTTTCCTGCAGACACACCCAAACCCAACATTAACATCACCTGCCTCAAAACAATTCTCATCTTGGCTGTCCCTGAAAATTCAAAACTACACACAGAGCGTTTCCCTGTCCCCAGGGTCAGGCTCTAAGGCTGGGCTCTCACTTGCACGGAATGAAGAAGAGCTGCTGCACTTGCCAGGTTTCTAGAAAGAAATTCTTTACTGTGAGGCTGGTGAGGCACTGGGAACAGGTTACCCAGAGAAGCTGTGGACGCCCCAAGCCTGGAAGCGTTCGAGGCCAGGTTGGATGGGGCCCTGAGCAACCTGGTCTAGTGGAAGGTGTCCCTGCCCACAGCCAGGGGTTTGGAAGTGGAGAATCTTTCAGGTCCTTTCCAATCTAAATCATTCTGTGATTCTATGATTTCACTGCAGTAGTCAGATTAAATGTGGGCTTTGTCCCTTCTAATTTTGTCCCTGCATAACCTCACGACATCCATAGAGCCCTCCTGAGTTGCCTGCCCCTTTCTCCAAAGATGATAAACTCTCCCATTCCCCTGAGTTCCAGACAAAGCCCTCTGTGGAACCCATTGTGAGTGGGACTAGTACATAAAGCAGGGAGTCAGGTATATCTTCCTAGGTCTCATTTCATAGGAATAATAGCTAGGAAATAGGTCAATGGCAATTCTTGGCTGGGTAAGACCACCTCCTAAACGAAGAGGACCATGCCCCGTTGCTTAAGGTATTAAAAATGCCCAAATGAAAGTTAAATACCAGAAATCGGTGTATCCTGTAGCTGCCTCTGCCATTGGCTTACCTGTAACACAAAGCCAGCTTTCACACGCCTCCGGTTTTTTCCTGTCCCAAGCAGTTCTACCTCCAAACTAGCTTGCTATACAGCGTCACCAGGAAGGGCTTTACTTATAGCACCTCCCTTCGTGGTGCCCAAAGGCTTAATTGCCTGAATTCAGCACAGAGAACCTAATTGAGCACAGCTGAGTGATACAGAAAACACCAAAAGTAAAGCCATGTAGAACCACCCCTTTCTCACTCGCAGCAAAACCACTGCAGCTGGAATGACCATGGCAAAGCAATATGCCTGCAGCCTGGGGGAGCCCTGGATGTGGAGGATTCACCTTCTGCCTGTGCTGATTGGAGCATGGAAAACGAGCTGGGGCGTTCTTGGTACAGAGGAGACCAGTGGCAGCCGTTCACTGGTGAGTGAAAAAGGTGTTACAAAATGATGTTCTGAAGAGGGAAAACCAAACACAGCTGCACTTGAACAGCTCCAGGCTCTGGTGATGTTTCAGTAGACAGGAACTGAACTCCTTGTCACCCTTCTGCTGGTTTCATCAAATGGAAATGAATCCTCTGGAATTTCCAGCTTCTTTCCAGGATCATTAGCACCCAGTAAATCAAAACAGAGACCTCAGGCCTGTGGGAGAATCCCAATGCAGATCCTTGTGCCACTGATTCCATCTCTCCCCACTTTTTTAAGTTCTTGGTGGCAAGGTCACTTAGGTTAGACACACAGCTCACAAGAATTGCTCCTCTATTTTTCTGCACAAAGAATAAAAGTGGGATTACACATCCTAAATCTGTGTTCCCTATTGTCAAACTGACTGATTTGAGGAATTTCTGAAGCAGCAAACTTGCTTCTGCAAATACTTATTGTGTGAGACAAGGAACACAGAGAAAAGATTTAATGTTAAAAGCATTGCCCACGCAATGCTCTTCTGACAAGTTCCGTCCTTAGCTTTCCTTAGGAAGATCTGAAAGGTTCAATGTCCCCAGCAAAAGCTCCTGCAGTGCCTGCTCGCCAGCAGAGCAGGGCTGCCAGCTGTGAAACAAGTGTTGCCACAAGCAGCAGCTCACCCAGGGCAGCAAATCAGGAGCTAGGAAGGAGCTGATCTGAAGGCCAAAGCTCCTTAGCTCCTTCCAAGAGCACTGCAACAATTGCTCATTCCAATGAGGTGCAGTGCTGGACACCACAGCTCTGTGTGAGGGCTGGACACAAGTTTGCTCCCACGGGCTGTGATGGTTTCTGCAGGAGCTGTGGGCTCCTGTGCCTGCCGCACACAATGAGCAGAGAAGGAGCCAAGTACACTGACACACCTTTGCCTTGAGCAGAACCCGGCCTGGACCAAACACACTGAAAGGTTTCCCCTTTGGCCCGTGTCTCGAAACGTCAGGTCAGCTGTTTGACAGCTCAGGTTGGTTTGTTGTCAGAGAATTTCCCTCAGAAATATGAGGGTGTCTTTCTGTCCTCTCCTTCCTCTCAGCAGCCTTGGGGCTGTTGCTGTGTGAAGCCATCATAGGGGACTACTAAAATATGATCGCTGGCCAGCATTTTTCTGCTAGGAGAGCCCTGCATACTGTTCCACACATCCTTCATAAAGGCCCAAACCAACTCCAGACACTCTGCCTACAGCAGCTTTCCACAAAGGGCTGCAGAAATCCAGGACAGCTACAAGTGAGCATCCAAAGCGTTTTGTCCTGTTCCTGGCAGCAGAATTCTCAGTGATCTGAAGCATTTTCATTCAGATGTAACACAGGATGTGGGTTTTGAATTGATGTGTTTCATGATGAGTAACAAGCCTTGGGAGCACGAGGTGCAGGGCTGACATGCGTAAGCCAGTTTAACTGTCCATTTTATTACTCTTCTATTTATTCCACTCAAGTCCCAGTACTGTTCTTAGCTCTGTTGAAACCTTAAGATATAACAGTTCCCACAGCTCAGCAGTTATTCCCTGCTCTTTACAGCAGTTAAGCACCTCTGTCTTTTTCAGGGCCTAGGTCCACCATTCAGGCATCCCTGACATATTTAAAGCCTCCATTCACCCAGACTACAAGGTATCACCTATCTCCACATGCACTGAAATCCCTAAAGAGCCTAAGTGTTCGTGGGCTGATGCCTGCAGAGCAGTCTTGCATCTGCCCTCATGCTCAGAGCTCCACACCATGGTGCCCGGAGGACCCAGTGCAGGACAAATGCCTATTTTCCAGTCAGTACCAGCCAGCTGGCAGCATCTGCCTTGGGTGAGCCAGAGGCCACGAAGAGGTAAAGGAGTAATAATAGTCTGTCTCTGCAGCAGACTGTAGTGCTTACAGGGAGGAAGACAGAAAAAGAGCCTCCAGATGTGAACATGCAACACATTGGAGCTGGCTGATGAAACCCTGTGATGGTTTGGCTCACTGACCTGACAGAAAACACCGTGTTTCCCAACTGCATTCACTTCCACTGTCCAAAAGTGAACAAAGCCAAAGAAGGGCATGAAAAGTGGAAGTCCGCAGAAACTGGGCTAGCTTTGCTGCCAATTCATTGCCTGTCCTGCAGAGAAATATAAATCTTAAGGCCAGAAAAAATGTTTAGGACCTCTGCAGGCCACAGATTTTGAGTAAGTGAACTTTAGTTTCTGACAGGGCACTATCTCCACCTGAAAATACAAATGATGACTGGAAGCTTTGCAAAGCTCTCAAAGGCCCTGGGGTGATAAAGAATACAGAAATAGGAGCGGCTACCATGTTCATTACAAGCAGCAGTCCCTGCAGCAGAACCCCAGCTTGCACAGGCCTCCTCAGCCACATCCCAGGAGCTGATTTATAAATACCTGCTCAGGTTTCATGCACAGTGCTGGCAGCTGGAAGTCACTGCTCCACAACCAGGTCCACCTCCACAGGCAGAGATGGGTGGCACAGCAGGGCCTCGTAAGGAGAGGCCACGCTGGTCAGGCAGACCTGCCACAGTTCCAATGGGAATTGGGATGTGATCTCCCTGTCTTTACCTCAGCCCATGAAGCTTTTTCCACCTTCTCCCCTTTTGTCCCATTGAGGAGGAGGAGGAGGAGGAGGAATAAGAGAGCAGCTGGGTGGCAGCCTGTAGCTGGCCAGGGTCAACCACCGTAGGCGACATTGCTCCACTGGAGTGACAAGGGGAGAATCAACAATAGAGCATCTCCACGTAAGCTCCAAGAGAACATGGGGGGACCAGACTTCACACAGCCCACTCTGGTTGCTACAAGATAGCTCAAATACAAAGGCAAGAGGCACCAGCATAAAACATTCTGATAACTCCTGGAAGCCGCCTTTGGCAGGGTCTGGAAAGCACGGGAAGGGAGCTGCAGCTGTTCTAAGGCCTCTCATTGCCTGCAGCTGAATTGATATTTCTAAAAGGAAAGTACAGGGCTGCACTCGAGTTCTTCCCTCGAGGCACACATCTGAGATGAACTTGCAGGGTGGTTCGGTTTTGTTTCCCCACCATCTCTTCTGAACACGGATTTCTTGCAAGCACACACACAGCTCCCAAGCACTCTGTCAGCTTTTCCACTCTTCACATACTGAGCTAGAATTGTTCCCTGTGAAATCAGCTGTTAAAACCTTTGGGAGTATGGAAATGCAGAATGCTACAGTTCAGACAGCTGGAGCAGGTGAAACCCTCCAAAGTTTCCCTCTCGCCGAGATAATAGAGCACTGGCATACAAATCAGCATCAAATGCTGGTTTTCTCAAACAGCTCTGTTTATTTGGCCCTGGCAAGTGAGAGGTGATAACCAACAGAAGGTCTGACAAATAAAGTGATGCTGAGAGGAGTAAGAGTTTGGTTCTCTTGGAAAGTGCTTTTTGAAGCCATGGAAACTCAAGGTACACTTAAAAAAGGAATCAATGAAAGATGAGGTTCTGCTCACACCAGCAAAGCTTCCTGCACCAGAGAAACACACTGTGCCAACTAACTGGGAAACACAGAGCATGCTTATTGAACTCCCATTTCCACAGACATCTTCTCACAAGGGTTGGATGGCATCCTTCATGGTCCTTGAGTGCACTTAAACTCCAGAAATGCTATCTCTGCCTTATTTAAAAAGTGATCATGAAGGTCAGTCTTTTTTTTCCTGCCATTCCAACATTTCCAGAACATGGCAGCATCCTTTCCCACAGAGAACACAGACCCATGCAGGGTGAGACAAAGGGCCAAAGGTCACATTCAAAGGAGCACATGCTGAGGCTTGTCTGTGTGATGGCCCACCAAGGCCTGGGAACAGGTCCCAGGCAGCGTGGATGGAGTAGGAATACCACAGCAGTTTTGTGTCCTCTGCATGTCCTCCACCATTTTGCAAAGCAATCAACGGCTTGGAGCTGCGGACTGAAAGACAAGAAGAAAAACCTGCCCTGATGGTCATTTTGTTTCTTCCAATCCCCAATATTTATATTCCCTCTTTGAAGGGTATTTAAGGTATTTTACTGTGTGGCCGAACAACAGAAGCAATCCGGAATTTGGTCACCTTTTCAAAATAGTTTGGATTGCAGCACTGCTATGAATACATCCCTCTTTAAATGCTGGACTATGACTAGTCCCAGGAACACCACTGCTTCCCAGAGCACTTCACAGAACATCTGCTGAGTGGCTCTGGAGCAGGATTTCACTCGCACTGCTGCCGCTGTACTACGCCTCAGCAGCTCTCATGGCCAGGACCGAGAGGGAAACAAAATGTTCCAGTTGAAGTCTGAATTCAAGATGGATGAATTCAATGGATTTGAATTTAAAAACAAAATCTACGGCAACAGAAACACCAAGAGCCAAAACTGACATAACTGGGGATTCTTTTGTGAGTACCTAAAGAGAGAAAAATTATCAAAGGCACTTTAAACCAAACAATTCTAAAGAAAAGATCAGCTTAAATTCTGTTGAAATGCATCAGCCTCTCCCCAATAAAAACTGCCAAAACCCTTCAACATTTCTTCAGTTTTCCCCTCCCTTATCATTCATTTCACCTCTCCCTTTTCTGTGCATCAAACTATTAGTCTGCTCAAAATGCATTTTGTCCTTCCACAAACGTACCATTTCCAAGTTGAATTGAAATCTCATTTAAACTTCAAGCTTCCAGGAGAGCAAAATACCCCACTTCTGAGCTAAGAGCCATCTTACATCAACACCAAGATACACTTCTCCTAAAAGACAGTGAGACTAAAAGGAGATGACCCACAAAGAGCACTGAGGGCTGTGGGTCTGACCGTGGTGAGGAGAAAAAGCTGGCCTTGCCCGCGACACCGGAGGAGGACATTCATCGGCCCACCAGCATGCACAGTGGGGTTTCTACTGGCAACATTTTGGAAGCACCAAGAAGGACCTGGGTGCCACCTACTGCTGTCTTACTCGGGCATTATTGTATAGAAATGCAAATGCTAATTATTCCCATCTTTTACAGGCTCAGCACACCATGCATCAGGCTGGCTTATCGTTGCTCCAGCAGGCACCTTTGGAACATCCAGGGATGTGTGCCAAACACCCCTGTGTACTCACAAGCATGCTGGGTGCTGAGCAGATGCACAGCACTACTACATGTTAAAAACCTATCTCGAATGAGCAAAGAGTGGCAAACCAAGTCAGAATTTATGAAACTGGGAAAGGGGGTGCGACAGCCCTTGGAAGCACCAAATTGTTATCATACTCCTTCATGAAGCAACAAGCAAGCACAGTTTCAGTGCCTTACAAAGGGAATCTTCTGTGGAATTACCTTAGAGAGTAATTGATTTACAGAGAGAGGGAAACCTTTCCCGTAACCATATTTCACTGGAATCAAGGAACTGTAGAACAAGAACTGTCACTTTGAAACTCCCTTTATTTAAAGGCAATTTAGCTTGAAGCATCCACCAGAGGTCATATTTTCTGGAACAGCCCTCCCTTCATTCCATTAGCTTCCTTCATTAAATGTACCCGTTTCCCAAATCTTTAATTGTCTCTACAAACTCCATTCAGCCATACACGTTACTTGAGGAGCCTGAAACACAGCATAGTTTCAGAGAACCACAGGTTTGGAGGACCCAAGCTCCTTCCAACTCACACGTTCTGCAGCCAGTCAGACCAACAGCCTCTACAACTGCCCGTGTTCCTGCAATTCCAGAGTTCACACCATGGATTTTTTGCATTACAGAAATCCCACCGCAGCTCCAGCCGCAAAAGCAGAGTCTACCAACCTTCAACTGTCAGCCCCGCTTCGCAGAAAGCCAGATTCACTAAGGGCAGGAAATGTTTCCTTGATCTGACAACAAGAACTTCCAACTTGAAGCAGCTGAAAGGTCATACATTCCTGTACCAGACAGTCTGTGAGGTCGTTCCATCTGCTTAGCGCTACACCAGCTTTTGGGAGGGTCACAAATGGTCTCACCCAATTCTGAGTGGGAAGATTTCAATTTCTGTTGATGTGGATGTGAAGAGTCCTGGTGATGCCAGTTGTCCTGCAAGGAAACAGAGTCTGCTCTAAGCATCTTCTCCAGTCCCCTCCTTCCAGGGAGCAGGGAACCAACACCTCAAAGGCCACGGATCAGTTTCCAGGAGACTTAATCTTGGTTTATGCAGGCTAAAGGGGCAAAGGGCAGGACTGCACAGAAAATGAGTTCCTTATCACAAAGCAATTCTCTTCCATGCAAGGAATGGTGAATACAATCCCAGCCGATGTTTCATTGCAAGACAGTCCAAACAAGAACTTGGCTATCAGGCTGTGTGCCACCTCCACAGTTTTTGGGTGCATTTCTCAAATGTCTACATGCTGATGTTGCCAGGAATCAGGAATTCTCTAAGAACTACTTGTGCATCCTAAATCTTTCCTTCTTTTCTCCCTTTCCACATCATCCTCCTCCTCTCCAACAGGACATTTTGCTTTGTTTGTTTCTACTTAAGCAAGGTCATTGAGTACTTGGTTGGACAGAGAAGCCATAGCAAAAGTCATTTAGAGGATGAACCCAAAAATGTGTTGTTGTTTTGTTGGGGTTTTTAAAACAAATTAATCACTTCCACAGCAAAGAGGGAGGCCAAAGCAAACATCCGTAACTCTAACACTGCACAGCGTTTAACGGCAAAGTGCTCATCCACACAGGCAACTCTTACTCCCCTATGAAACTTCCAAGCAGACACAACTGAAATCCTTAGAGAGAGGCAACACTTCTCGCCCCAAGTGCTGGTGGGGTACTAAGTCCCTTCGGAAGCAGAAGCATACGAGAGGCAAGAACGTGAACCACCCGCCTTACAGCAGGGTGCGTTTAGTAACGATGCGCTTACATCACCCTCAAAGGCGAGTCACAGGCTGCTCCTGCTGCCCGGTGATGCAAGGAATTTTTGGAGCCGGTCTGGCACCCGCGGCCATCTCTGGTATTGCTCCTTGCCACAGCCAATTTATCTACTGTAACTGGAAGGCCAGCGCATGAAACACAGCAAACAAAAATCCCAGAGGCCCTGCACGGGTGCCTGGACGGACATTAAACACTCACCTATGAGACACGATAATAGCTGGGCAAATAAAACCAAAAGTTACACCTGAGGTTTCCAGCCTATTGATTTCTTGGCTGCTTAGCTGCAGAGGTTTGCACTGGACACACTGGGCTTCTCACAAATTCTCATCCAGCCTCCACTGCTCCAAATGAGCAGCTGGTCTGTCCTCGTTCTCTTCATTGCTCCCAAACTACCAGGATTAGATTAGAAGGGAGGACCTATCCCGTTTCCAGTCTCTTTCTCTAGACAAAGGAGGACACACCAGTTTAATCCTTGACTGGCTGAGACCTTCCTTGGCTTTGCAGATACAGTTTTAAGGATTAGAAAGTGCACAGCACTGTCAGTTATCAGCTCTCAGGTGAGGGCAATTTCTGATCCAGGAGCCCAATTGCTTGCAGCTGCCACAGCCACACTGTCACACAGAGCAGCTGCTTGAGGGCTGAGGACAGGGTGACGTGGCTGTCCTAACCCCAGAACCCTGCCACCAGCTGGCTGGCACTGAAAGAGATACGCAGAATCTCAATGTCCCTGAGAACCGAGAATGAACAAAATGCTCTTAAGATCCCCTGCTCTTCCCAGTGCCAGGTTCTCTCCCAGCTCCACTCCTGGAAGTTTCTGGTGCATAGGAATGATGGACAGAGGCTGTGCCAACCTTACACACCCAAACAGTGCCAACAGGACACGGGGTGCCTGCTCTTTCACCCCAGTCCAGGGCTTCTGCTTCGCCTTCTGGAAAGGCTGGGATGCAGACACAGGTAGGACCTCGCAGGACCGAAACACCAGCTGGCTCCTTGCATTACTCCACACCTTCAAGAGCTCAGCAGACCAGCACTCACCCGGAAGAGAACACCCCTCCATTCACACCCCTCTCCTTGCCCAAGCCAAAGCCTGCCTGCACACAGTGACCAGCAGGATTGGTTAAAAACTGACACATCAGGTCCAGCCTGGTTTGGTGGCCTGAGTACAGACAACGTACAAGTGTTGGCACGTACTTTCACAGCATCTCAGAACTGAAACAAATAAAGCCCAGCTTTATACAGTAGTAACTTTGATTTACTGTCAGTTAAACCCTCTGAAGACTGAAAGCCTCCACCTGCTGCCCTTCTACCTCCAGCTCTCCAAACCCAAGAACATCTCTTCCGGCTTTGTCCGTGACATAATGCCCTGCACTTCCAGACAGTGCTGCAACCTCAGTGCAAGCCAAGCTGTGGACAAATCAATGGACACAACTAAAAGGGAGGGAGACAAGTAGTCTGGAACAACAGATGCTTTGCAGAACATCCATAACCTTTTAGGCTGCCTTCCTCCTCCACTACAAATCTGCCTTCTACAAGCAGCATTTCATCTTTAACCACCACCTGAAGCTACCTAAGGTCTCTCTCAACAACACCACAGGACAGGTATTTGGTAAAAGAGATGTATATTTATTCACTTTACAAAGAGGGTGGTATTTAGTTGCAACAGCTCCATTTATAGACAAATATATTATTGGTACATTATAGTGGTGAATGGCTCAAAACTTTACCTTGTTTTTGCTCTTAAAAACGTGTTTGCACCACTTCAGCTTCCATTAGCTGAGCAAATAGCTGTCCTGTTCTGCCACTGAGAGATTAAAAATCTGTAAGAAAGGTATAGCTCTGTGCTATGTATTCACAAGCATTCACCTTCTCCTTTCCCTGTGTCCACTCCCCTCTCCCCATCCAACTCAACACGGTCTGTCCTCTGGGTTAGCATTAAACTTAAATACAGCCTCCATTAAAACAAAATTAGGAGCCAGTGATAGTTCTAATGTCCTTTTAAAGCACAAGAAAAGTCATTGATTTGTACATATAAAAGTCTTGAGTTCCAAATTGTTTAAAAAAAAAAGAAAAATCCATTTGAAGTCGAGTTGGCATTTACATATGCCAAAAGTATGGCTAAGCCAATGGAAGGGGGGAAGAAAAGAATTTCAGGACAGAATTTAAATATTACAAAAATATCTTTTTCTTTTGTTTCCTTTTTTAGAAAAAAAAAATCAGCAGGATGCCCACTTGCTATTGCTAACTGAAGCATGGAAAGAAGGTATAGACCAGTTGTCTTTGATCCTTGAATATTTGAAACAAATTCAATGTAAAGCTGAACCAAGTTTCCCACACAAACAGCAGGTGGGCAGATTTATTTCACTTGAGATACAAATGCATGTCCACATGACAGGCATAATCTGACCAGGAGGTGGAGGAAATGTTTCTCTAAGTAAGCGCAGGGAAGGAGGGCGAGAGAAGGCTGGCACGGTTAAACATTCTGGATTCAGAAATGCAGTGCCCCACAGGTGCCTCTGCACACAGCTGTGCAATGCTCTGCACTCCTGATATGCAAATACAGCATCTTTCAGCAACAGAATCCAGAATCAAAGAGCTTGGTGGCCCACTTGTTCAAACTGGCTAAAATTACTCTTTCGTGCTGTTATTCTTCTTCACTTTCATTTTCTGGTTCCAAATCAGAATCACCATTGATTTCCTTTTCAACAGTCATGTCTTGTTCATCAGATTGCTCCTCTTTTTCTTCATCTTCATCCCAGTTTCCTAGGGAAAAAAATAAAACAGAAATGTTCGAACCTTTGTCAGTCATACCATTTCTGCTACAAGCAAATGGGAGATCTGGTCCGATTCCACTTACGTCAGAGTCTTTATCTGCAATCATCTCATCATCTGAGCCTTCCTCCTCCGAGGAGTCTGCAAAGAGAAAACAACCTCTCAGTCTGGGAAACAGGCTTTAAAAATATCATTGTGCAAACAAAGTCCAGTCCCACATGCTGCCAAGTCTTCAAACTGTGCTATTTCCATTACCAAAGCTAATTCTGCCTGGAGATGAGGTAACCAACATCGGTTAAGACCAGGTCACTTCCGTTACCAATACACAGGGTGAAGATGCAGTAGGGAAGAAGCCGAACTGGAAGCGTGCACTCACACACATGGACATCCCCTACACTGATGTCCTGCTGACTCAAACGTAGCAGTGCCTTCACTGTATCTACCTTAGCACAAGGGCAGGTAACACTAGAAATTTTAGGTTGCCAGGCAAGTTAAAGCAGCACACTGAACTTCCCAATTCACTGATTTCTTCATTTGTGAAGCAAGACTGGGAGGGAATTAAAGGAGATGAAGAGAAGGAAGGAGTAACTAACTACAAGATGTCCACATCATTAGCCACTGATTTTCTTGCCATGGGGTATCTTACAAAACCCCTCTACTTGCAGACCATACACTGGTAGATAAGCACAGGAGTATGATGAACAGCCATCACGAGTACACTGTCATGTGAATTCAGGAGCTGAGCTCCACTTAGCATACAACACTTACCATCCTCATAGACCAGCTTTGCAGTCTGATTAACCTCGGGTACATCCTGAACTGCTTGTGATGCTGCAACCTGAATGGAATTTGCAGATTAGCCTTACATTAAATCATATATTTCAACCTTAAAAGGCAGCAAAACTCTTTAACAATGTAAATGAAATCTACATTATGGGTAGCACACATTAATTCACTTATAGTGCTGGTTTAACAAAAAAAGTAAAAAATGACAAAGTAAAATCGGAGAGGCATCTGCTCCAAAGTGGCCCAGTGCCTCCTACTTATTCCTCTTTAAAACTCTGTGGGTGAGCAGACACATTTGGCAGGACAAAACACTCCCAGTGGGCAGGGACAGACAGGACAGTCCATCAAGGGGACTGCTCTGAGCGTTATCAGCGTCACTGAACAGTAGCTGCATTAAGGTGCCCAGGACAGATCCCATCAGATGCAATCCCAACAGGAAGTGAAGTCTGCAAACAATACACCTGCACATACCATGTTATGTAGTTGAAGCTCACCTGGGTGACAAGAATGAAGAGTCTTCCATGCAGACGGGAAAGCTTTTGCAAAGTTTTTACTCTGCTCTCCATCAACTGTATAACATTCCCAGCTGAGGAATAAGGTCTGGCAACTTGGGAGAAGAGAGGGATGAAAAAAATGAAGCTGTTAACAAACACATTCCAAAAGTTTTTGGTTTTTTAAACTACTTTTGTATGTTTGGGGCAAGCAACACTTGCTTACATTATTCTAGATAGAAGGGAGAGCTGAGGGTTCACAGGAACAACCTGCAGCCTGATCAATTAATGCTTAGCCATGTTTAGAAACATCATCTACTTTTAAAGCATGGCAATTCTTGGACTCCTTTTCCTTTCCACAGTCACTGCCACATGCAGGGGGCGAAGCACCGTTCAGAAAGCTGTGTAAGTGGGAACTGAACACACACCGGTGTCCGAATGCAGCCTCAGCAACGCGCGCAAGTTCTGCTGCTCAGCAATCCTACAACAAATGGCAGAAAGGACTGACAGTGCCCAAATGTCTTTTTCTTAACCCAGCAAGTGCCGTATCCATCACTTTTAAGGCAAGGCTGGACTTCCATCCAGAAGCTACAGCATTACTTCCTACCCTGCCAACTTTGGCACACCCTTACCCTATAAATCTGGCCATGCCCAAGACAGTCTCAATATGAGCATTACCAGAACAAAGAAAACTTAGCTCTGTAAGATCTAGTGACACAGGCTAGATTATTCTTTGGCAGTAATTTTGTTCCCTCTCACAGGTGTGACATAACTTATCTTGGTTTGACTTTGGGATGGCTATAATTATGTCAGGAATGACTGAGACAATTTATCAGCAATGTGCAGTAGGCTCAGCAAAAGTGGTGTAGGCCTAGCTCTCTATACATTGATTTGGGCACTGCCATATGCAGAGAGCAGATTCCTGAAGAAACAATATACATTTATTTAAGCATTTAAATCTAGTTTTACTTAAGTGCATTGGCATGAATGAAAAATACTTACTGTGGAAAGGTAGGATGCATGTAGGGTAAAAACAGACTTCAGCCATCGAACCATTACTGAGGCACTGGAAAAGCAAAATAAATTACATCCAAGAGATACTGGCTGAGAGACACCCACTTCACATTCTAGATGCTAAATAAATATATATAGATACTTCTATATAAAGTGTTCCTCTTTAATTAGACAGCAAGATAAATGCAGATGGAAATGTAAAGTTTGGCTATCCCCATGAGGTATGTAAGTTATTTGTTAGGAAAAGAACAGACATTTCAGTGATCGACTACAAGCTCAGGGGTCTGTACTTCTGAAATCTTTTATGGATGGTCTCAATGAATAAAAGATCAAAGCATGCTACTTTCTTCTCCACCTACAATGAGGGAATTTATATTTAGAAAAAAAAACCCAAACCCAAACCAACCTAACCCCTACAACTCAGCACAGCCCATCTCAACAAAGCTGTCCTTATGGCAACATCACAAGATGGAGGGGGGGAAGCTGGTTTTATTATTAAACACCACGCTACGAGATGTCTAAATACATTTGATAATTAAACAAGGTCTACACCTGAGAGTTATTTTACTTATTGATCAGGTCCATAATGTAAACGTTTGGGGCCTTCAGTTACATTCTCAGGATTACATGCTGATTTCAGGTATCCTTTTCTCTTTTTAATTTCACTTCAGCCACCCTGACAAAGCACTGCTTTAAGTGTTTTAAGTTCCTCTTTTCACCCACAATGAGGTGAGTTTTTACCTCCAGATGCTGCAGTTTAATTGCAGTTACTATGGAAATCTATCACATGCATGGTAGGAGGGACCATAACACACACGAAAAGTTTTAGGTGAATTAAACTGTAGCTGAGTTGTCTCTTACCTGTATGGGTTGCCCTGCAATCTCTTTGTAAGCTAAAAGGACAAAAAAAACCAGTCAGCAATAAATAACAAACATAATGAGTTTATAACCCCAACATTAGATCCATTTGACAGCCCCAATACCGGGGCAGGAAGTTCTCCAGGCATTTGACATTTGCTAGGATTAACCACTGCCAGGCTCCAGAAAATTACACTGCTGGCTCTACCACCCTACACACAGTCTGGTAACTTGCAGAAGCTGGGTTTCAGTATTACAAGAAAGCTGGAACTCTTAACATGCAAAATATCCACTGAAGCTTAAGCCTGGCAGGAATAAGTAGGAGGAAACCTCTTCTTTTTCATGTCTGTTTATCTGCTTAGCAGAGCAGTTGTTACAGGGTGGACAAGTTGCAGAAACAAGTGAAGGTAGTATCAGGTAAAGGCCATTTCACACAACAAATCTCAAGCCTGGGAGAAGACAGTTACACAAAGGTCTGACCATCCACTGAGATTACAGAGTTAAACACTTGCACTTAGATTCCCTGACAAGGATCCAGGGAAGAAACACAGCATCTCATTAACATAAGCCTAAGGAGATGCTGCAAGACCAGCCATTCAGCACCAGGCCATCTGCATAATTCAGTTAAGGTCAGTACCATAAATAAAAATTAAATCTTGTTTGTGGTCAGCACATTAAAATACAAAAGAAATTGAACCGTTAACTTACGTTATAGAATGTCATTCACATAACAAGAGCTACTAACCAATGTTCGGTTTTAAAAAGTAATGTCCAGTCAAGGCTAATCATTAAAATATTTCTGTCCAAATAAAGAGTTTATTTAATATCACTGAATAAGCAGTTCAGAAGCCAAATCCCTTTTAAAATTTCTACTAAGTGACGTTCAAGTTTTAAATACAGCAAATGGACTTTCTGATGCTTCCAATTATAGTCTATGTTAGTAGTTGAGAAGAAGATGTAATGGTGATTGCTTGCCATGGACTAAACAAGCTTTTGCTTAATCCCTTCCCGTTCTTTTTCCCACATAATCATTTAAGATAGTAATACACGATTTAATGCTCTTCCTAGCTTTGACAGTGACACTTGGTCCTTTGGTTAAGCTTCAGCCAGAAAAGATAAGAAGTGTATCAGAGATAAATTAAGAAACATTTCAGTCCTCTTACAGTACCAAACCAATATCAAAAATAAAGAGACATATCCTGGATTTTTAGTAGCTAGAAGGCAAACCACATGTGGCTTGTATGACAGTACAAGAAGTGCAGGCTCTCCTACCTCATGCAGCAGTGGAATGACAGCATGTATAGGCATTCTGGCTACTGTGTTCTTTACTATATTTTCTTTTCTTGTGTTAAGCACTTTCTGTTAAAATGAAAAACATATTATCAGAGAATAATTCTGCTTTAACATGTGTATGAGCAATCAGCAAAATCAAAAATTCCTGGCTGTAAACATTTTTCTACTCCACTACCTTTTTATGCTGAGGATAACGAGCAAAAGATTTGCTATGAAAAGGAGTTTCATTTTCCAAGTCAGCTATAATTAACAAAATTAAGACACTCAAACTCATCTAAAACAATCTTGCATTGCCTCTAGCCCACCTGTCCCATGTTAGAAATGATGCATTACAGGCACATGAAAATCTCCCTTGATATTTTGTTTGACTTCCATAAATAAATGCCTTTCACCAGCATCTGTGACAAGAAATTTCTATTCAGCATCAAATTCTTAACAGTTCTCCGCCCCACTACTATTACATCCCCCTAGTCCAAATGCAAAGGTAAGCTTTTCAAGTGAAACTTGTCATCAATTCATTTTTCAAACAGTATCTTGCTTGAAAAATATACTCTCAGGAGACTAAGCACAGATTATGCTCCAGCCCGAGCTAAAGGGAACACGGCTGCATTGGTAGCATCACTTGTAAAACATCTGAACTGTGACATAAATTCATCATAAACAAAGTGCCTCAAAGTTCATGGACTGACTCAAAGTAAGGCAGGTAACAACAGAAAAGTAACACCGCTACTATAACTCATAACAGCACTGCCTTGAGCAGCAAATCAGCAAAAAGCAGCTGGGAGAAACAACAGGTTCTGAACTGTTCAGCCTTCCCAGCTTTCAGGAAGGCTCTCCACCAGTGCCAGTGAACAGATTCAACAGCACACACTGAGCTTGCAAGACTTACATTTAAGATTTCTGCATCGTTGCTTTCCAAGCCCTGAACCAGCAGCACGGCAAAGCTGTCTGTTTGGGGAAGGCCACCTGGAGTTTTTACTTTGCTCACATCAATATCCAATGCCCCAAGGCGCTCCTCGATGCTCTCCTGCAGAGGGGAAATAAGGGCAGTGCTGTGTCACTGCAGCTTCTCACAAACATCAGCTGAAAGCAAAGTACCTAACTTAGAGCATTCCCTCTAATTCTGCTGGAAAAGAACACAAATTCTGCATATTCTTTTAAATGCGCTGACAGAAAATAGCATGAGAGAAGAAAAGCAGAGGAAGTTTTGGATGAAAAGCACTAATATATCTTGGCATAGGCAGCCACAAGCGTGGTTGCAAAAGCCTGGCGAAACTACAAGGCAATGCACAGAGGGCTCGAATAAAGGAAATGTTTTGAGCAGGGAGAAGTCTCTTTCATACAAAAAGATGGTATCATTAACCTTTCTTCCACAGCAAACAAAGCAAATTCAAGTTCACCTAAAGAAGGTATAGCGATGATTTATGATTATAGTTTCTCCACTCTTGCTGAGTTTGAAAGAGGAAGCCCTTTACCTCTGTCTCTCCTGGTTTCCTCTTGTTTTTCTTTTTCTCCTTTCCCGAGGCTGGAGTTTTGACAGCTGTACTATGTCCTGGAATGCCAGGCACTAGAACTTTGGTGTCCGAGTTCATGACAGGTGTCTTTACCTAGTACACAGAGATAACCACATATCCATGAATTGCTAATACCTTCAGCTTTCTTCCAATTTAAAATACCAATTTTATTCTGAGACTCTCACACATATGGTAAAACCAGCCTGACGCAACCCATTTTCTTGGCATAAATACTAGCCAAATCCAACATATTTAAGAGAATTAATAACATCAAGAAACAGACAGCAAATTTTCATCATTAACTAGAGCAATGGTCTCTTTGGAATCACCTGTGAATAATTTTTCTTACAAGCTTTTGCTGTAACATTCATAGAATTGTTTGTATCCAGCAACAAGTTTTTGGATGTTTGCTAGCAATAGATACCACCTGTGCTAAGTCAGCCCCATAAAACACATGCAGATTAATTCAGCATCCACTGGAAGGCAGTAACTGACCACAAAAAGCAGCACAATGCAACAGCAAAAGGTAGTCACTATTCACTTCAATCCCAACCCTTTTCTTCTAGGGAGTGCTCAGACACAGAGCTCAGCTGTCTGAATTAGGCTGTGACCACTGTGACAAAAAGAGGCACCTTAGTTTATAGCAAACAAGCTAAGGTACCATCTTCAATGAACACAAAGGAGATGGAATTTTCTATTTAACAACCAAATGCTCTTCTGACTCACAGAGGATGTAAGGCAGTATGCCACTTCCAGAATATCAAAAACGCTACCTGCTACTTCCAGAACACTTCTTTAACCATAGCACTTCTATGTAGGCCTTTTTTTCTGAAGTATCTTTTAAGTGATAAAAGTATCATCTACTACAATGAGCAAAGCAACTTCCAATTTCCAAAAAGTTGATTTTCTGCATCAAGAATTTTATCATAGAACACCAGTGGTGATAAAATACTATCCCCTTAGCTCACCACACTCATCACTGACCTTCTCCCCCCACAGCATGCTCAGACAGCCAAGAGAAAAGCGTCTTCACTGGAATTCGGCAAAAAGCGAAACCAAGATGGGTATCATCACTGCATGCCAGGGAGGCCCTACACCTGTCCCTGCAGTTCAGCTCTGCTACCCACCAGCTCCAGGACTGAGGAATCAGCACAAAACCCTGCCTGGCTGATGGAGCACCACATCCAGTAGGTAACTAAAGGGTCAGAATGACAGGGCTGTCTGCTCACTTCACTGATACTCCAAGCATTTCAAACCTTCAAGGCCTTGAATATGCACAATGATTAAGAACTTTACAGCCTCTAAACACCCAGGGGATCCCGCATGAGAGAACACAGTGGCAAGTGGCCTCAGTGGACACTGCTGCCATGTAAGTGCCAAGCTCACATTCCCAGGTCCCTGTGAGTAGGAACACACGAACGCCACATTAAAAAAGAGCAAAAAGGACGCGCCCCTTAAGGTTCCACCACATTTTATTTAGACTGTAAAACAAAGTCATCCCACCTTCACCCCAAACTATCAGTGTCGAAGAGGCTGTACAAACCAACAGACTCTAAGGGAAGGACTGATCTTAGGCAGAAAAACCAATCAGTCCTGTCTCTCAAGCAGACCTGCTGAGCTACAGGAGGGCCACCATGTGTTCTCGCACACGCCAGGACACGCAGCAGCCATGAAGATCTCTTTACCCACAGCTGCCTGAGTGCTATGGACATCTACAGCTACCTCTGCAGCTCTGAACAGGTCCATCCAGAAATCCAATCTCACTTTTAGAGAGCAGTGAATTCTACCTACTTCATTTCTGAAGTAAAACAAGAGAAGCAACAAAATCACATTTCATGCAAAGCTCACCTTTGTTAGAGCAGCATCTGTTTTAAGTGACAGCACTTTCTGGATATCCCGTACCAAACATATGTGGGATTCACTGGTGTTCAAAGACTAGGAGGACAGGAATAAAACCAGTTAATATATTTGACACTCACACCTGTTGATTCATTATGCTACTGAAAGATGAGAACAAATTCCACTGGTATAAATTAGAATGAACTTTCTTTTCACTCTAGAATAGCAGCTCCTTTGCATATCACCCTTTTGTTACTAGATCTCTGTACTCTCCATGGAAGTTTACACAGGTAAACCGGAACTGTATTAAAACCAGTATCAGTGGCCCAACTCAGCAACAGCTGAAATGGCAAGAAACAGTCAGCAATTGATGTCAACCTGTATTCCAGCTGAAAAAATGGAAGAATACAAATCACCTTTCCAAACAGCGCCAGGACAACAGTCACACCTCCCAAAACAAGCGCAAGGAATATGTTTTGTACTGTTATACAATTCCAAAGCAGTAAAAACAAAAATAATAAAACTAAAAATTTCTCCAACTGAAAGCAGTATGCAGTCCGTATTACAGAATCCAAACCCTCTATGGTTAAGTTCTACATACCACTTTCTCTATGATGGGCTGTAAGTTGTTTCCATACACCAGCAGCAGAGATTGTTTGTCTGTGCAAAACGCAGCTGCGAGAATAGGGACTGGTTTCGGTGTGGAGTCCCCATCGTTCCCAGGTGTTGCTATCTGGATAGTACAGTTTGATGTTAAGGGTTTTTTGCAATAACTGGGGAAAAAAAGAAAGAAATTTAAAAATTCCAAGATGTTTAGCTTGAACACTTCAGTATCTTGTAAATCTAAGCATCTTTCATTAGCAGGTCCTCAGCCATTTTACACCTTATACGGATGGCTAAGACGAGGCACAGACACAAAAAATCTGGGTTAAAGCCACACGTAATACCGAAGTGCAACACAGTCCTCAGCAAGTGAGTTCTCCAAAAATGTGTCCAGTAACCCAAGACAAAGCAGCAGCTGGAACCTGGTTCACGAGCACATAAAAGAGCTTAAAGGCAGCAGTATAACAAAAGTGAACTTTGCCTTACAGTAACCCCAGACCTTTCCCAAAGACACCCTCAAGATGAACCCTAACTTACCCATTCAAGATATGTTCGAATAAATGCAACTGCCCATCTCTGCACACAACTGCTAACTTCACAGGCTGAAAGAAGGCACAGTAAGAGAGTTTCATTAGATCAAAGAAAAACCCTCCTGGAAGTTCAGGACATCAAGAGACAGTTGTATGGCTATAATTTGACTTTTTTCAGTATTTAAGAATATTACACTAAATCTGTAAGGAAGATCAAAGACATAACAACTCAGGAACATTCAGTACAAGTGTTAGAAGATTAAAAAGATAACTCACAACTGTACTTTATCACTAGTAATGTATCCTGAGTCAAACAGTTTGCACAGTAGTGGACATGCCTAGAGGCACAGGTCTGCAAAGGCGCTGACACTGAATACGCTTAGAGGAAAGAAACTGACATGACTCCTGTGAGAAACTGAATGACAGGGGTACATTAGAGAATACTCTCCAATACATGCAGGAAGAGGGAACTGGAAACATTAGAAAAATATAGCACGAAATACTGCTTTGAGAAATGGAATTTAAAGACGGCAGGAGAAAACTGTTTTAAATCATTACAGAAACAGGTTGTGAACATGTTTCACATTCACACATTTTTCACAAGGCAACTACTTCAAAAGACTTGTGCTTGTTAAAACTGAGAGACTTGGCAAATGCACACTGCTACTTTAACTCATCCAAGGCTAGTTAATTCCAAGTGCATTTACACTGCCAAAACCACTTGAAATCAGAAAAAAAACAGGACCACACAGAACCAGATTTTTAGAAATAATTTCTTTTGTGGTTTTTTTTGCTGCCAAGTTCTAACAATCATTTTGATTACTAACTTGTTCTAAATAGGAAACAACTGACATTTCCGCCATCATGAACAAAATGTCTGAAAAAACCCACTGAATCTGCACTTAGTAGCTTTGAGAAGGAGTATTTCAAACTACCAGCTTTATAAATGCACCTGTAATAAATATCCTTATACCCATGAATTCGCATTTAGATCTCATCTCTGCATAACAGAACCCAAATACAAACCAAGCCTCTTTCTTTACACCCTTAAAAGGAAACGGGTAAGTGAAAATTGTTGAACATATTTGGTTACAAACTATGGCTCCTACCTCTTCTTTGACTTCTGATACAGCCAGGTCAACAAAAGTTGGTTCATCTGTTACTGTGAAAGACATCACAGCATTCTTTTCTTTCCTATCTGACCTGATCTGCCTGGAAGACACAAAAAGTACACATTATTTACCACAGCACAAACATCAACATTACCCTCTGCACCAGACAAGCATTACAAAGCCTATAAATCTCTAGTAAATGTGGTGCTATCTACCATATCCAAAAGCACCATGCTGACATTTCAGTGTTCAGCTTAGAAAATGTTCTAACTTCCAAGAGCAAACTAACTCCCAAGTGAAACTGAGCAAGAAAACTCTGCATAAACCTTAAAATAACTGCAAACAACAAGGAAGTTTATTACACAGTATGTTCTGGCACATAGAAATGATACAAATGGCAACTGGAAGCATGCTCAGACACAGCCAAGGAAAATCTCGTCTTCACTCAACAATCAGTGAGTCGAAACCACCATTAAAGAGATCATCACTGCATTTTTCCAGAATGCCCCTTCTGCTTTACCTTGTTTCATCACTATCACTTGGTGAGTCTATGCTCAATACTGATCACAGTCACAAATTATGAAAAGCTTACATACCACACACTCAATAATCGGTCGTGTATAGCTCCAGACAAGAAATAAAGTCCTGTAATTCCATCAAAGGGTTTACTTTCATTCATAGGTTTCACTGTGGTAAACATTAATGATGACACTGATGTAGCATGGCCTGTGAAATGCTAAGAGAAAAAACAGGATCTTTCTATCATTGTCATAAGCAGTCACATGGCAAAAATCAAAACATTAGTTAACAAAGAACATTAAGAAAGATTCAAGTGTTACTAAGTCAACAAGGACAGCTCAGTAGTTTTTAACTAGTGATCAGTTTCCTTGCATTTCTGTATGTCAAGGAAGCTTTTTCTGACCTGACAGATATTTATCAGCATTTTAAAAGTTAAATGGGGAATAAAAGGCAAATTCATGGGACTAAATCCATGCAAAAGAAATCATATCCACCTGTACTGCTGTTACCGTCACAAAGCACTCCCCTCTGCCCTCCCAATTTTACACTTCAACCTTTCCAACAGAACTAGATTCACAGTTTCATTCTTATCTTTAACAATGGACACACGTGTGCTGACACACTAAATTTGGGCAAAACACCACCCCCAAGGGCCCCCCAAAAACTGGTTCCTCAATCTACTTTTGCAAATAGTGGTTTTGGTCATTATAGAATGCAGACATACATGGTAGCTGCCATGTGCCAGCAAGCCCACAGTAACAGCACATGTGTACACACTCACCTGACAGCAAGTACCAGGAGATTCAGAGACTATCCCTGTCCTGTCTGCTAGCAGGCAAGAGAACACGGCAGCATTCACGGATCAGCTAAAGCATGGCCATTTGCTCAATGTCTGAGCCCTGCTCAGAGAACAATAAGGAGTTGCTCCTATGCCTTCCAACTGTTTCAACAGCAAAACTGATAATGCCACCAGTTACATGAAGTTTAGCAAGGAAACTCGAAGGCTTTGTGGAGGGACTTATATTAAAACCCATGCCAGCAATAACTGATACGGTGGTGAACTGAGTTCTCCTGACAGAAGGGTATCAGACAGGCACCCAGTTAAAAAGAACAGCATCCATCTTTCTCCTACAGCCTTGAGAAAGGATCCTGGCAGCATGCTCAGAAACAAAAATTTAAAGTCCTCATTCAATTATCAGCAAGTTGAAACCACAGTTTAGGGTACCATCACAGCAAAAACGTCCAGCAATCCCGAAACTGCCAATTATATCCTCACACACAGTGAAACTTCCAGATGTGTGATCAGGAAACACTAGATAGGTAGTGCCACCAATCAAGAAGGGCATATTTTTGCATCTAGTTTAACAGAGGTACAGAAGTACTTACTCTGTAGACTTCTTTGGTCTCCAAGTCCCACAGTTTTATAGTTCTACCGGCTGACAGCAGCATTTTTCCATCTGGACTGATGCATAGACAGGTGACACTGCTAGTGTCGCCTTTCCACTTACTAGCATTGGGATGGAGAGTTTTTGTACAAAAGGAGAAAGATGGAGAAATAGAAAAAACAGTATTCATTAGGATAATCTCATCTCAAAACCACCATGATGGAAAATTTAAGGCAAAATTTAAAAACCAGCAATATAAGTAGTCAAAGAAGAGGTCAAAGCTATTCTGCTTCTGCACTTTGCCTTCGAATTAGTTTACAAAAAAACCACAACTCAAAAATATAAAGCCATTCAACACTGAACTGTTGACTTCTTTTTTGACATTTGCTTATTCTGTTCTGAATTCCTTTCAAAGTTTTCTACTTCTGAAAATAGGGCAAGAAGAGCCATACTATTTTCAAGACTTCTCTATTCACCAACCCATTCAGAAAGGCCTTCTCAATACTAAAATTCAGAGTTTCAAAGCCCAATCAGTTACTGGCCCTCCTCCCAAGTCTCTGAATGTCACTGACAATAATAAACCTCACCTTAATGGTCTATGGTTCAAAGCACTACTTAAAAAAACAAAAAAAAAAAAAAGGGGGGGGGGAAATGAAGATGCTGTCATGAAAAGCCTGAATGTGCTTTGAAGGAATATTGATACTATGTGTTTCTCACAGGACAAAATTGCAAGGAAAGCATTAACAAAAGCCCTTTACACTTAGGAGGTAGCCTGCAACACACCACGTTTTGACCGTAAACCGCCTTTCTGGAAATACTTCCGAATAACTTTCATGCGCTCAAGCAACATCTCTCCTGTTTTCTAAAACAGAGATCATTTACTGTATCACTTTTGATAGAAGCTGAAAATTTTACAGCCCACAAACCTGGAAAACAACATTGCACCTCACAGAGAGTATGACAAGATTTTGTATTCTCTTCCAAAGACAAGGTCATGACTAATAATTTAATAATGTAAACCAAGAAGGGATTTTTAAATGTAGTAAAGACACAAGTCTAAACTAGACTGCAGAATATAAAGCACAGCAAAAATCCCTTGGTTTTCACTTTGGATACTCTTTATGTAATTTTTAAACAGTATCTCAGAAAGGACATGTCCAGAATGCCTCTAAATAGTTAAAGAGTATTTAAGATGTGAAAAAGCTACAGAGAGACAAGAAGTCATCCAGAATGCTTCAGTCTACCTCTCTACAACACTTTGTCTTGCCTCTTCAGAGACTCTCTTCCTCAACAGCTTGTCCCTCTGCCAGAGGTTTCATGCGTGCTGCACATACCTCCTGAAGTGCCCCTGTGGAGTACTCCTACAGAAGTTAAGAAAGTCAAACCTAAAGGCACATGGTTTCAATTCCCTTTCTAGCAGTCCATACCTCTATAGAAACATGTCTAGAAGCCTGCAAAGCAAATTTTAAAAAATTTAATACCACTTCTCTGCCTCAGGAGCAACCATCCAGATTTCCTCTGTGGGTTACACAAATATTAATTTCCAGGTCCCGACAGGTGTTAAGGAATGAAGGCACTCTCACATGTACGTTGGGTGTGAGCAATTATTGTGGATAATTTGTTCCTTCTGGTAGGTAAAATTTTAAGAGAACTGATTTCTTCTACTCTTTCAAACTTGAGTTACCTTAGGGATGACTTGTAACATTACCACAGAAAATTTTCAGGTACAAACCATGATGTTACACTGTTCATGTACTTTCAATCTATACACTCTGGGAATGATTTTCCGTTGCCATCTTTAAAATGAAAGAACACAATGCCTCAAATTACATTTCATAACCACATCCCCCCCACTCCATGGTCCCCGGTATGGGACAGGGGCAGAGGGAAACATCCAAGAAGTATGACAGCAAAAACACTCATTTTTCCTGAGAAAGCAGCATGGTTGGGACCCATCTCCAGTACTTGTACATGAACACACATGCTATGGGATACAATCAGGGTGAATGAGATGTCCATGGGCAGCTTCAGAGCTTTGCTCTCACTGGGCTCACAGAACAGCAGTGAGATGCCTTGCAAGACAAGGATCTTCAGGAAGACACTTCAGCAATGACATGCCAGGAAGGCAAAAAGAAGAGGGGTTTCTCCACAGAAAAGCATACCATGAATGCATCGAACTTTCCTTTGCAACAGGGAAAGGGACAGAACTTATATATGCACAGAAGGAGAATCCAGGAAACAACAGGGAAGGTTATACGACAAATCCACCTGGAAACTATTTCCAGGCACTAAAAGGTCAAAAGTGTCTGGGCACACCCAGCATAGAATTACAAATGGCAAATGGTGTTTAACCAACCTGATTGCCTTCTTAATGAGACAACTGCCTTGGCTGATGAGGAGAGATATGTCTAAGTTGACTTCAGCAATGCTTTTGACAAGGTCTCACATAGTATCCTTGCAGCCAAATTGGAGATATATAGCCTTAATGGATGGTCTCTAAGGAGAGTATGATCTGGCTGCATCACTGAGTTCAAACAGTTCTAATCACTGGTATGGAGTCCAGCTGGTGGCCAGGTGCTGGTGTTACTCCCTAAGGACATCCCAATACTGCTTAATATCCTCCATAACTGCCCAGGTCTTCATTAATGATCTCAAAACAGGACACAATGCACACATAACTTCACACTCAATCCCACATTAGGGAGAGCAGTTGATATCCTGGAGGACAAGGCTGCTACTCAGGGGCATCTCAGCAGGCCTGAGAAGAAACAGGCTATCAGAATCTCAAAGCTTAAGAGGAAAATGTAAAGTCCTGCAGGTGAGATGGAAAAATTCCAGTACAGGTGGGGGACAAATAGCTAGAAAGTAGCTTTGCAGAAAAGAGACCTGCAGTCCTCACAGTAAAGCTGAGCACAAGCAAGCAGGGAGTCCTTGTGGCAATGAGGTCAGCTGTGTATAATCTGCATTAGCCAGAGTGCTATCAGCAGGTCAAGGAATGTGACTCCTCTGCTCTGTGCAAGTCTTGGACCTGCACCTGAGCACTACGTTCAGTGGGACAGTACAACAAAGTCACTGACAATGCAGAATAAATCCAGTGGAGGGCCATGAAGGCACCTTAGGCACTAGAGCACATAATGGAAGAGGGAAGGGTGAGGGAACTGGGAGTGTTCTATTCTAATAAAGAGGGCTAGAGGGAGATTTTACAGCCATCTTCTGCTACTTTACCTACGGTCTCAACATAATACAACTTAAGAATGCATCTCTCTCCCAGGGATACCAAAGAGGCCACTGATGATGGGCTGCCTGCCATGCCCATGCCAACCTTAATAAAACCAAGAGCACTGCAGGAATAACCCAGCAGTGGGAAATGTCACAAGAAAAGAAACAATATCAAGAGAAGGATCAATGGGCCATCACACAGTAGGCTTTTATTGAAGAAATGTAACCAAGATTGTTAATAGAAATCTTGGTTTCTTCTTGGTTGACTTTATTACAAAAGAATATAAATGCCTACACCAGACATTTTGTTACTGTGCACGAAGCTCAATTTTGCTCAACAGTAGCAGCCTGCTCAGACAGCCAAGTGGAAGTGTCCCCACTGCACATCAGTAGCAAGCGAAACCAAGTGGGTTATCATCACAGCAAGACCCTTTGAGCAAAGCTGGGTGCATGTAGCAGGCTTTACTGGAATGAGGTCTTCCAGTATCTGCTTTAGGATTTTTTTTCTAGAATTTAGATTTTTCAGCATTTAGTGGGACTTTTAGTCTTCCAGTCTCACTAAAAGTTAGCATGGAGGGATCCAAACCCCTCTAAGAAGTTTCATCTAGCCTTTCCAATACACAGAGGAAGATACCCAACTATGACAATTATGCTTTCGTCCCTTAATAAAACCACTTCCAATCTCAGAAAAATAATAGCCAACAGTCACTTTGTGGGCATGAAGCCTGGAAAGCAGAGCGCAGCATTTCCAAAACCTGCAAGGGAGAAAACACACAAAAGCAAGTGTGAAAAAATTCCACCAAAAAGCAGCACTACTCACCACTTTACTTTGCAGGTCTGTGTGCTCCATTCCACGATGTGTTTGTCGTCTGAACAGCTATACAAGCAGCAGTTGTCTTGATGCCATCTCACACAGTTTACTCTACTGTCGTGACCACCATCCTACAAAAGGTAACAGAGGGTCTTGACAACTGAGTCTTCCCCACATCAAGAATGTCAACAAGGTGCTCTTTCGAGAACTAAATTCCAATCATTGGCATCTTGAAGAGTGTGTGTGGTTTTAAAGAACATAAATATACAGTTATGTAAATTAAAGATATTTCATATTTTGATACATACACTTAAGTATTTTGGCTTGGCTTACACAGCCTAGAGAAGAGGAGATGCTGTCTACAGCTTCCTCACACAGGGAAGCAGAGGGGCAGGCACTGATCTCTTCTCTCTGGTGGACAGTGACAGAACCAAAGAGAATGGCAAGAAGCTGTGTTGGGAGAGGGGGAGTCAGGGTGGATATTAGGAAAAAGTTCTTCACCCATAGAGCACAGGCTCCCCAAGGAAGTGGTCACAGCCCCAAGCCTGCCAGAGTTCAAGAAGCATTTGGACCATGCCCTCAGGCACACAGTGTGATTCCTGGGGCTGTCCTGTGCAGGGCCATGTAGAAGCCTAGAAGATAATCTAATGTGTACGTCTCAAACACTGACAGCCGGCCAGCCATGGAACCAACCAAGGATTGTTGGTAAGAACCCACTGTGGGATAGAATAGGATGTGGCTGGAGGAGGGGACCATGCGAAGGCAGGACAGCACTTGCCTGGTCCATCCTTGTTCTGGCTCCCGGTGATCAGCACAACATAGCACAGCACAAGTGCAGGACTGACTCAAGAAGTGGGCCTGGACTGCTGACAAAAGGCACCCCCAGTAAGGGGGGGATCAAGACCACCAAAGACCCCCAAAGCCCTCCAGCCCATTTCCAGAAAGGTCTAAAACAAACTGCACACAGTAAGTAATTCACATAAAAAGTGAGAAACTTTGCTCCAGAGTGGGCAGAACTTGTCTATAAAAAAGTACCCCCACAAAGCCTGAGTGACACCCCAAGACACTGGACACTCCATCAGCTGGTTTGATGCTGGAGCCAGGACTGGTGATTTTCTCTCTTTATCTTTTTTTCTCTCTCCCTTCTCTTTTACCCCTTATTCAAAACCCACCACTGTGCATTTATAGTAGAAGACACCAATTTCCACACCAAGTGTGTAATTTACTAATACAACTTTGTAGATTTTGTAGGGCCTGTGACTTTTGTCATTCATTCTTGACCACGAGCATCTACACACCTGCATGTTCCCTTCAGTTTCAGGGTGGGATGCCACCAGAGAGGAGTTGGACTTTGATGACCCCTTCCAACTGAGGATATTCTATGTTTCTATGATTTTTCTAGCACCTCAGAGTAAAAAAAAAAAAAAATTGTCCTGTCTGCTATTTTTATACACACAGCCAAATAGGCTCAAAAGTGTTGCACAGCCATTCATATGGATTCATTTTGCTTGTTATGCAACCCACAACTAAAATGGAGGTACTTGGGAGCTTGGAAAGGCAAAATGAAAGCCACTGTGTATCATTCAAAAAGTATCATGTGCTGAGAGCTCAAGAGCTTCCACAAGGGAGGTAAATTTACAGAAGAGTCCAACAGTGTGACACCTTCCCAAGCGTTGATGAGTTCTGCCCTTCTCCCCCACAATGCTGTGCAGGAACTGAGGGTATGACAGTCCCACTGATGATTTAACCCTCCAGTTAAATGCCAGTGAGGCATTTAATCATTACTGTTTTCAGCCTAAACTGACTGAAACCGTCAGTGTTTGATAGCATGTGAAGAAGAGTGCATTACTTACTAGCTTGCTCTGTAATTCTCCTTTTACTGTGCTGTACAACAAAATGCTACCAACTGCTGTACCAATAGCCAGGATATCTAACTGCGTGTCCACTTCTCCAACGTCAGACTTCCGTTTTTTCCTCTGGGGGCCATCCTGGAAAATCAAAAGAGAGAAACTGTGAAATAAATCAGTCTGACTGGCTAATGTCAGTGTTAAAGCAGACGGAAGAAAAACCTTAAGAGAAGTCTGAGACCCAGACAGCCAGCACAAACTCTGCTAAGACACAAACACTGAAGTATACAGAAACCTAGAAACTCATCTTGTACCTCCATGTACAAGGTAACAAACTTGCCATGAGTCACCTGGAAACACCTGCTGGAGACCATTTTTCTACCCTCCCAACCATATGCATGTGGGAAAAAACACACTTAAGTTTTTCACAAACTTCCTGTCCCAGAGGCAGAAGCAAAGATTAACACATTCAGAATACTTCATCCACAAAATGCAGACGCTTGACCATCATCACTTTATTTTTTTCTCAAAAGGTAATCAAAAGAGTCTTGCAACTCTGAAACATTCATAATGCTTCTTAAAAAGAAAGTGCTACCCCATTCCACAGAGGAAAGTGACTTGGACTCAAAGGAAAGTGCTCTGCCCAAGTCCTGTTGTTTGCACCAGAGGCCCTCAATAGATCAGGAAATTCTTAAGTCTTCACTCTCTTGCTCTGCAAGTGCTATCAGCCACTTCAAGGAAGGGATTTCACTTTGTCTCCCTTAACCAAGAACTTGAGAATGCAGATCACTGGGAAGGGGAGAAGGAATTAAACTGGTTCTTAAACATGTGAAACTAAAATAAACAGGGCAGAAGAAGCCATTACATCTATTCTCACTGGGTTAATCACTAATTGCACACACACAAATAAAAAAAAGAAAATATAAAAACTGTTCAAGGACATGAAAAGAAAAAAAAAATCACTAATGCTACTGATTAGTTTTTGAATTGGACCTTGGTAAGTCTCCTTACATTTGTTACATCACAGCAAAGCATTCTCTCCAATTTAAAAATTACACACATCCTAATGCTTCCTCTACACAATAAATCTATTTGCACTGACAAGCAGCCCAAGGAGACTGATAAAATGTGAGCAACCAGCTCTGTTCAAGTTCCATGTGGTGTAGCCAATCTGTTTTACAACAGACACGACACAGTGAACACAAATAATTTCTACTCGGGTCCAGAAATATAATGATAATCAGTTGTGGTAGTTTTCAGCACAACTAAGATATAAAAGTTTGATAGTGAAGGATAAATAGTTTGGTTCTTTGAAGCAGGATTTTCTGTTCCTTCTGTATTTAACAGAGATAACACCTTCTGTAAAGAAAAGTGTTTTGGTTTAGGCCAAGAAATACCAAATTGCCATAAAGATAACTTTTACATCAAAAGCAGACTCCTGAGAAAAGAGATTACACTAGGGGTTTTTGCAAGTGCTTTTTTAGGCTTTATCTTTCCTGGGAAAGAAAAGTATTTATAAAATATTAAAAAAACAGATGCTGAGAAACCATCAGAGTCACAAAGCACAACCGAGTAAATCAAGTAGGTTTTAAGACCAAAAATGATGAAACACTAAACCAGTACGTTTTTGGCAGCAATGGCAACTAATTGAAACTGCTGTCTGATATGCAAAGACAAAGGCCACAGAGGGGAGATGCAAGTACAATTCATGTGTTTGCTGGTACTTTTCAATCTCTTTATGTAGTTTTACTAATTACCCCACACACCCCCGCTGCAAAGCAAAACCAAACTTAGTAAAAGGCTTTATTCTTTTCCTGAATAAATCTTTCAACTAAATTTTTTCCCCCTCCATTTCAGTTTGCTATAGCAAATTTCCTTGGAACAACTCAAAGGCACAACAGAATTCCCACAAGTGCACAGTTATTTCCAGGGTCAAGAGAAAGCAAGGAGCACTGAAGGCTTCTCCAGTTTTTTTCCCCACATGCATTTCTCTACTGACCACCCCTTATCAGGAATATGAGTGGAGCACTTTGTCAAAAAGTTCTGCATGAAGAAATGCCAGTGGAAAATTCAGACACCTGTTAATGTTTGAGAGGATTTGAAAAAATACTCTAAGAACTTAAAAAAAAAAAAAAAATCAAATTTCTCTACCCTGCATTAGATTAGTACACAGAGAGACTGACAACTGCACTTAACATCCATGTGGCATTCACTTGTGGATCAGGGTCTTAAGTAGAAGAGCACCCTGTTGTCATGGACAGGACAGGATAAATATCAGCTTCCTTGTCATTTGATTTCTTTTTCAGATTTATGGAAACCCAAGCTTATTTAGAAATCCTTCAATTTTGCCTGAAAAAGCACAATGTTTTAATTAGTAGAGATGGTTAAAAGAAGTTACTTGAAAAGGAACGGTGCACACATTTTTCCATAATGTTCTTCCTTGACTAGGTAAGCCTCTGAGACTTTCTGAATAGAAATCTGCTGCTCACATGTGAAGTAAAGCACTTTGAACACTGAAATGGGGAGAAATCTAAAGGTCTTGACAGTTGACAGTGACAGAGCAGTTGCAGCTTATGAGGAAGAAAGTGGAAGAAGGTGTTTTGAATGTTGGAGGTCCAGTCTTGCACAAGACACCACACGGAGCAGGAGGTGATGAACACCACACACAGGAAGCACTGACACTGGAAGCACGTGGGCAGGGAGCATCCCAGTAAAGCCACCCCTGCATCAGCAATTCCAGAGCCTGCAGTTCAAAACGTGATTTCTAATATTCCCTAGAACACATGGCCTCCATTAACATGGCAGCAGTCCAAAACACACGGAGTTTAAGTGTAATTTGACCAAACACCATTTAGAGCTATCTACTGGCAGAGTTCTACCCCTGAACACCAGATACTGGAACTGCCTAGACAGATGTCAACTCTCCAGGAACAAAACAAAACAAAACAAAACAAAAAAAAAAAAAAAAAAAAAAAAAAAAAAAAAAAGACTAAATAACAACAGAAAAAACACATTTAATAAAATGTTTTTGGCAGAACTATCACAGTTTTAGTTCTACAACTCAGTCTGAGGAAAAAACCAATGACTTACAAAGGGTTTATGGAAAAATTATTCCAAGAAACTATGTTTCCTACCACCACTTTAAAATGTATCAGCTTGCAAGCAGGGGACATGATTCAAACTACTGAAATAACTAGAAAGCACTGAGAGGTAGCTAAGTGCTGTCTGGTGAAGTCCACTTTCATATAACCTTAAACCAGGTTAAATTCAAAGACCTGTGGGGCTTAGGAGTGTGACTTTAGAAAAGGTTATCTTAAAAAAAGTTTTAAAAGCCCCTCAGAAACCTCCTGTGCTTGACTTACAGCACCACAGCAGCGCAGTGTGTCAACTTTAGTTTTATTCCACACAGGACAGATTAACCCCATTTTCACATGCCAGTTTCAGTGAATTTAAGAGCAAAGAACCCACAGCTTTGCAACTAAAGCACGGATCCTTTTTACTTCAAACTTACATGACAAAGGAACAGGTTCAGGCCCATCTAAAACTGACTCTTTCTACCTCATTCTTCGCATGTCCTGGGAGTTTCCAAATTTCAGGGACTAAGCTGCTCAACTGTGCAAAACAAGACAACAAAGCCCTCCTTTGGGTTGATAATCTGTGTTTTAAGTATTTTGAAATAGCCTTGACAGCATTTCAAATACACTGAATTGCTGAAATACCGAAACACACTTCAAAAAGCACCCCCTACTTATGATAAAGAGGGTGGGTTTCACATATTTTATCCAAGTTTTGCATTCCTTTTTCCCCATGAAATGGTATGTTCCAACTGAAGAAAATGGCATTACTTCAACATAAAGAGGATAAAAAGGTACCCCAGTATACGCTCCAGGTATTTTGAGGTTCAGTGTTGACGTGAGGTGAAGTTAACTAAAATTCGATCAAGGTGGAGAACATCCAAGCACTCCTGATGGCATGCTGTGAATAAAACTACTGAATACCTTCTTGCACGATTACTGGACTCAGGAAGATGAATCGCAGACAGTGTAACAGCTTGCACGGAAGTACTTCCAAGGCTAAGGAAGTGTGGAGAGATACTGCCTTTACCGTAAAGTGAACTAAGTGGGCGCACAGCAGCCGACCTGCTCTGCAGCATCACCTTTTCAATTAAGGCAAGACGTGCCAGCAAGTAACATACCTCGCTCCTCCAAGGAAGGCTTCTTCCACGCAGATAATATGAGAGACAAATAGTTTTAGACAATCAGTGCTTCTGCCGAATTTTTGTTTCAAAAAAACCACAAAACAAAGCCTCCAGAGCCGCTTTCCCCCACCAACACGTGAACTTTACCTTGCACAGCGCAATCCTGGGAGAGAGAGCGGCTCCCCCCGCGCCCCCCCCTCCCGGGGCGCGACACACGTGGCCATACCCCAAACCCCAGGATCACGAGGAGACGGGACGGGATGGTCCCCGAACCCCGCGGAGCCCACAGGACCCCTCACCTCGCTCCCCGGCCCGCCCGGCCACATGGCGCCGGGAGGGCGGGGTGAAGCCGAGCGGGCCGCGGCCACGCGTCAGGGCTGCCCGGCTCGCCGCCATCCCCATCCCACCCCTCACGTACGTCCCCCCCCCCGGGCTCCCCGCTCCCATCCCCTCACGCACCTTGCCGGGGGGCTGCCGCGCCCCCGCCGGGGCCCAGGCCAGGCATGTGCAGGCGGCGCTGAGGTGGGCGGAGGGCACGTACTCGTGCTGCAGGCGGCTGCCGGCCGTGTCCCACACGCGCAGCCGCCCGTCGGGCCCGGACGCGGCGAACAGGCGGCACCCGCGGGGCGAGAAGGCGCACGGAGGGGCCGCCATGGCGCGCGCTCCCCTCGGCTCTGCCCGGCCCGCACCGCGCGGCGCATGCACCGCCCGCGTGCTCGCCCCGCGCGCCTGCGCCGCCCGCCCCGATGACGCCGTACAGCGTCATCGGGGCGGGCGGCGCAGGCGCGCGGGGGCGGCCGTTGGGGAACGCGGGCTGCGCCCCGTTTTTCCCGCCTCCCGGCTGCTCCATGAGGGCCTGGCGCGCGCTGCGGCGGGTGGCCGCCTCCGCCTCCGCCTCCTCCTCCTCTTCTTCTTCTTTTCCTGCCGACGGGAAGCACCGGAGGCGGGTATGGGAGACCTCGCTGTCGCCGCTGGAGCGGGTGAGGCGGCTGCTGCCGCCCGAGGAAGCGGCGGCGGTAGCGCGGTGCGCGGCGGCGGCGGCGCCGCCTCAGGCTCCCCCTGAGGAGGAGAAGGAGGCGGAGGTGGCGGCGGCCGCCCCTCGTCAAGCGCTGGTTGAGGCGGCGGCTCCGCGTCCCGGCTGTTTCCGCGCCGGGGAGCTGGCGCTGGCGGAGGTGCGGAGGAAGCACAACAGGACGCTGAAGCTGCTGTGCCGGCTGGCGGCGGAGGCGGTGCTGACCAGCCTCGGCGGCGTCCTGCCCCACCGCGACATCATCGGGCAGCTGCCCGGGCAGGTGCTGCGCACGTCGGATGGGACGCGGCTGCTGCTGAGGCGGCCCTCGCTGGAGGAGTACGTGCTACTCATGCCTCGAGGACCCACCATCGCCTACCCCAAGGTACCGGCTGGTGACCGGGAGGTCGCTGGCCGAATGTCACCTTTAATTTTTCGCGAATAGTAACGTGCCGTGTTTTTCTCGCTCGCAGGACATAAGTGCTATATTAATGATGACGGATATCCACCCGGGAGACACTGTGTTGGAAACTGGCAGCGGGTCTGGTGCTATGAGCTTGTTTCTGTCAAGAGCAGGTGAGAACCTGGCTTTAGTTATTACCTTATCACAACTTGCTTTTTTTTTGCCCAGATACTTACGGGTCTCGTGGTCCTTAGTACTCAGCTCATAAAAGCTTTGCTGCAGTTCACATGTTCATGTATAGTTTGTTGACTTGAAGGAAAGTTACATCAGCACAGGGACTGCAAACCATTTTGACTGTGCTTAGAGGGCCGTAGTGTAAATGGCTACCGAAGGCCCCTCAGACAGCCGAGTTTCAGTCATCATTATTGTTGGCTTTTGCTTAAAAATATACGCTTTCATACTTGGCTCTCTCTCCAATCCCTCGCTTTTTTCGGTTTGTTTTTTCCTCGTCTTGATGCACCGAATGTGTAATCCAATTGCTGGGTACCAGTGAAAATGCCTATGAGGATACATACTGTTGTTTATCATGTTACAGCCAGCCTTGTTTGATCACGGTCTCCGTGCCCTGAAAGATAGAGAGCCTTTGCACTCAGCCATGTGAGTGAGAGTGAAACCACACTTAAAACTCATCTTGTTTGTAGGCATCCAGTTAGTGGACCACATTTCAGAATAATCTGATTTATGGGCTCCTGGTAGAACAGATTCCTTAGGAAAAGGAAACAAACCTGTCGTCATTGTTTGCAGTATTAAAGGACTTGGGAGGGTAAAGACAAGAACTTCATCACTGATCATCTTGATTGATAGAGCAGAAAAGCACAAGTTGTATGTCCTGAAGACATGTTCAAAGTCAGTGTTTGAGGGCATCCCACTGTCAGAGTAACTGTACCTGAGCTTCAGTGAAGCTAGCATTTCTTCTTTTACTATATCCTAGTGTTCATTAAAGCCACATTGTAGACTATGCTGTCTCTAGAATGTTTACAGTTTGATCTGCCTTCATGGATTTGCTCTGTATCCTCCAGCAATTCAAAATAGAACATTTCTGCTCCCACTTACAGCCAGATACATGTCTGTGGGAGGTGATGTGAGGGAGACAAACTCAACAAAGAAGCTGCTCTTTTTGTTCAAGACCACCAAATAGCCTTGGAACTAGCTCTTACTCTCCTGTGGAGCTGTGCTGGATACCTGCTGTCCCTTGGCATATGCTCCAGGGTAACAATACAAGGCTTCTTAGAAGTGTGAGTTTTCTGAGGAAATTCAGTATTCAGCAAGTATGTTACCAGAGCCATTGATCCAACCATGCTCTGGGGTGCCAGATCCAACTGCTGAGGAACTAGGAATGGTACAAGATAGAGTGCCGAGATCTATCAGGAGCTTTAAATTGGTGAGGGTGTGTAAGCAGCAGCAAGGGGAATCTGGAGGGTCCTTTTCTGGGATGAACAGGGCAGTTTGTTCTTCTTAGTCCTTGTTTTAGCTGTAACCCGCACCTGGCACACTGATCTCATTGAAGATGCTTGTGTCTGATCAGCCATTAAACATCACCCCAAGATCACTCAGCTGCACCTGGTCCTGATATGTTGGGCCCAAGTTTCAAGGTCAGCACTTGCACCTCTGCTCCCTCTCCCTCTTTCTGCCTCCTACTGCTATTCCTTGGCTTCTTCTGATCATCTTTCTGAAATAAACTACTTTTGGGGGTTTTTTAGTTCCATTGGGATTTTGAAGCTAGCATGGGATTATCCTCAAAGCAGCCATTGCTGCTGTAGGAGCTAGAAGCTGACAAAGCATAAGATAAACATCAACACTTCTCTTTCCATTTAGAGAGAGGGAAAGTAAGAGTTGTTAGCTTTCCCCGTCTTGCCCTACATGCAGACCTGAAACAAAGAGATGGAATACCTGCTACTGGATAAGGCAAAAGTTAGCTCTTGCTAAATTCAGCAACTGATTTTTCTGCCTTGGATACTCAGTCTAATGTGGCCATTTCCTACAAGCACACCTGAACTTGCCAATTATTCCTCTCATTTTTCAGTCTTGTCCAACAGTTTTTTTCTAATCACTTTAATTTAGCTGTAAATGGGCCAAGTCGGCAAAATCATTGGCATTACCAGGCTGTTAACCCTATCCGTGGGAAGAATGCAGTTGTTGTGTGCCAGATCAGCTCTATTTTGAGGAGTGGGAAAAAGGTATGAAATTGCATTGCTATTTTCAAATGTATTGAATTTAAATCGGCACCAAATACAGACAGTTTTAGTCACAGCTGAACACACTTTGGTGCTGACACAGAAATAAATAGATTTGTTTTGCTGTTTCCTAATGATGGCTGCTTTTGCCACCATTAAATATGCACCAGTGATACCCAACAAGGAAAACAGCTGCTACGTGGGTAAATGCTGGAATTCAAGTCTAGTGGACACCTTACCAATGTCCACGTAATTATTTAATTTCCAAAGTTCTCATTGATTTAACAGATTTCATTCATCTCTTCTCTTAATTATTATTCATTCCATGTTTTCTTTTCCATTATTTCTTTAATCATTCCTAGAAACTAGTGACATGCAACAGGATAAAGTTAAGAGAGTGGTATTTGCCATGACTTTTAAGATCTTTGAGAACTGGAAAATACGATGTATGCAAACTTGACATACTGTAGCTTCACAGTAGTGAAGTTTTGTCTAGCTATTTCACCTTGTTCTTATTTTTAAAAAAGTAGTTTTAAAAAGCAGGAATTACTTTGAATGAGCGGGGGTAAGACCTAGTGTGAAGAATTTTAGTTTTCTAATGTGTCTAAACTGATAATCTGAAGTAATAAAGAGGTGGCACTGTGACTCTACAACTGCTTTAGGTGATCAAAGGCAACATGCTGAAGCCTTCCCTTTCTTACAAGTTGTTTTTGGCCTTTGTCTGATCATCCCTTCTTTTGTTCAGTTACCTGAATGGATTTGCAGTGGAATCACATAGGTGAGGGAAGGACCCTGGTGACTTCAAACTGAAATGGCTTAGAAAGGCACAGAACCTGACCCAGGGAGCTGCTGCTTCCTGAAAGGTGCCTGCACCCATTCCAAATCAGCAAGCAGAGAGAAGAGAGCGGTGGGACAGGCTTGAGGAATTGGAGTAATACAAATATAGAATAATACAGCAGTGCACACACTGCTGTCTGCCTGGACAGCCTAGAAATGCTTCCTTTATGAGAAACATTGTACATTGGACTCGTGGTAAATTTCAGAATAGTAAATTTAGACTTAATAATTTATTACTGTTGCAGACAATAACAGGAAAATTACACAAACCTGTGTAAATCAAAGAGTACACCAGGAAACTTGTCTGTGGGGCTGACATCAGTGAGCAGGTCTGGGGGTTTTCTTAGCCTGTGAGCTGTGAGCACTGGTGCAGCATTCTCAGCTGGTACCTCTGGTTGCTCTAGCAGAAGGATCTGGGGCCACAGATGCTCAACTTGTCTTGCTGCAGGAGTGACTTCAGGAGAACATCTCAGGAACAGTCTGTACTACTATAACTACACTTTATTTCATCTGTGCATTGATGGATTTCTGTGAATGAACTAACACTGCACTTTTTCTGCATACGTTTGTTTTAAACGTAAAGAAAACATAGGTTGTCATTGATTGTTCCATAAGGATAATTTCCTTAAGTGGAGATGGAAAGGTGTACTTATGTTATAGACTATGCTTTTTGCTTTTTTCTGTTTGTTTTTCTCAAGTCTTTGTAACAGCAGTGTCAAGTGGCGAGTGGAGTGTCTTTTGTTTGTTTTCAGTTGGGCCCAAAGGACGTGTTCTAAGTTATGAAATCAGAGATGATCATCATAGCTTAGCTAAGAAGAATTACAGGCACTGGCGTTCTGCATGGGAAATAGGACACAGGGATGAGTGGCCAGATAACGTGGAGTTCATTCTTAAAGACATTTCAACAGCTGCTGCAGATATGAAATCTGTAACACTCGATGCAGTGAGTAAATCCAGACAATTCCCCTATTTGACACGTGTCTTTTCTCCATGAATGAAAACCTCTAGAGCTCACACTCACAGCAGGATTTCCATATCTAGTGTAACATGAGAAGTAACAATGAGGTCCTCATCAGTGAAAGACACATTGTAATTTTTTTGTCAGATACAAATATTTTCAAGGCTTCAGTTACAGGTTCTCAAATGAAAGAGTGATAAAGCCGTACTATAGAAATATTACAATTAATTACTGCTGTCTTGTAAGCAAAGACCAACTTACTTTTTCGTATTTTTGAGAAACTGATATTTTTATAACTGAGGTACATATTTCAAGCATTAAATTTCAGAAGAATACATAACCTTATTAAAAATGTAACCATGTGACCACATTGCTTTCAGCTATATAGAATGCACACTGTAACTACACCGTAATTTAAAGAATGCTATTCCTTGCTCTCCTGTCCTGCTTCTTTGTATCCAGATTTCCTAAAAGGAGACATGCTGGGAAAAATAGCTGGATGTTAACCACTCTTCCCTGTAAAGCAGACAAACTACTTACAACTACTTACTTACTAAATGCTTTAAACAAGTAGCAATTTTTTAAATGGTGCAAGCGAAGAAATATAATACATAGCATAAAAATACCATTTCAAGAAACGTTTGAAGTAACAGTCCTGCAGGAAGGATCAGGTATTGCTTATCCCGTTGTTTTACAATCTGAATAGCTTCCTAGCAGAAGATGGATAAATTGCCAGACAGCAGGTTTTTTTTAATCTTGAAACAAACAGCAAGTTCGACATTGAGACCATAATGTGCTCTTTTTATGCATTTGAGCAATCTTTTTTTTCCCCACATTTGAGAAATAGGTATTCAAATGTGTTAGTAAATGTAGTCTTCTAAAAGTTTTTATTACTGTTAGGATTATGGGATTTAATTACTAGGAGGTTTAACTTCCTAGTAACCTACTTAGTTGGTCAAATGCTACTTGCTGTTTTAATAGAAATTAATTTGGAAGTAGAGAGGACTTCATTTTGTGTAAGTGTGCACCTCAGGTTTTAAGAGGCAGTAATAAAACTGGTTGATGATTACATATTGCTGTTGTATGCATCTTTTTTCCATAACCTTTTTTTCCCCCCAAGCATTGTTGTATGTTACGTTGATAGATGTACATATGTTTTCCCAGTAAACATTAATATGTCTTTCTCTTGCAGGTAGTTCTGGATATGCTGAACCCTCAGTGTGCTCTGCCTGTTGTACACCCAAGCCTGAAGCCAGGTGGGGTGTGTGCTGTGTACTTAGCAAAGTAAGTATTTCCTTCTGGCACCTTTATTCAGCCATTACCTGGCCTTGGAACAAAACCAAGCATCTTCTGAAATACACATCCAGCATTAATGAAATGGTTAACAAAGTAAAGCTGGGTTTTTTCTCCATGTAACTTTTTTTGGGAAGTCACGCTCAGTGTAAATTACACTTGGCCAGATCCTTTGGCATCTGCTTTGGGAATGTTCTCATTCCCAAAGTTTGCGTTTCATGACATCCTCAAAGTAACTGCACTCTTCTGCAATGCAATAGTCAGGTTGCTCCTTTACCCTAAAACTGAAGGACTTGCGTAACCTCAAAGGTAAAGAATGGGCTAAAGTCAGTAGAAGTGAGACTGTGTGATTCGAGTTTTCAAAATACTACTTTATCCTTTGCATTTCTTCAAAAGCATCACACAGGTTATTGACCTTTTAGAAGGAATACGGAGCTGCAAGCTTCCTTTCATGTGTGAAAGGATAATTGAGGTAACTCAGAGAAGCTGGTCAGTGCTCCCTGCTAAAATCAAGCATTGCAAATCAAGCCAAACGGTGGAAACTCAAGAAAATATTGAAGAACCACCTCAAAATGAGTACGAAGAAATCCATATTCAGGATCAAGCAGTTCTTAAAGAAAACAAATACAATGGTAAGAACTTTACTGCTGATGAGATACCCTATTACTGCACTTTGATAATCCAGTGTAGGAAGCAGCAGTATTTTTTCTTAGGTCAGCTGAGAATAGGCAAGGTTTTGGACAGCCTAGACCTTGTCAGGTTTAAAAAAGACTATTAATTGTTATTTAAGTTTAAATATCTTATTAAAAATCTGGGCTAAATAGAAAATGAATTGCAATCTGCAATAAAGAATGACTGCCCTTCTACTACTGTTTTCAAATTTTTGGCTTTTAATAAAATTCAGTTCTTTATACTCATCCTATAGGTGCTTTAGAGGACGCTGATGGACTTAAGGATGCCTTAGGAGAAACGGTGCCAGTGTGCTCTGTTTCAAAATTATGCTGTTCTGGCAAATCCAAAAATTATGCCATATATATATTTATATGACAGATGTCAATATATATACAGTATAGATCTGTTAAATGCATACTAGAGCAAAGAGTTCTGAATATACTGATAGGTAACAACAAAAGAAAGAAAGCATGTCAGAGAAAAATATTCCATGCACATTGTCAACTCTAGTCTGCATGTAGGTCTTAAAGTTGTGGAAACGAAGTAAAAAAAAATGTCCTTCTCGCAGAATCATTTTGTGATGCTGCTGAAACAAACCGCTCAGTGCCTTACATTGCCCGACCATCCCACTGCCAGGAAGCTCATTCAGGTGAGACACTTGGAAAATGTTTATCTTAAATGTTTTGTGGTGTTTTTAAAAAAATACTTGGGTTTTTTTTTTGTACTAGCATTTGGTATGTTCCTATATCATGAAATCATAAAACTTACAATAATAAAATAATCATTGTATATTGAAACACTAAAGTAGTAACTTTTGTTTTTTAATTAGCATTCCTTACCAAGCTGAGAAAGTTTCGACCACTGCTTTCTTGATGCTGCTGCCTCCTTAGCTGCTAATTTGAATATTGTATCAGAATAAAATAAAACATTACAAAGTAGATGCTACATTTTGCAAGTTGTGTAACTTTTAAGTAATGACTGCTCTATCTACCTCACATCAAGTTTGAAACACCAATCATTACCCCACTATGTAAAGGGAGAAATTTTAAGTGAATCATCCCATCTGGTGTTGTGATGCAGCCCAGATTGTTCTGCAAGTCACAGTATCTGCTTCTGTCTTATCAGGTGTATTTCATTCTCCATTGCTTATAAACCAATCCATGGATTTATCCTGGTTCAGGGTGCTGCATGGTTGCCTTTTGCTGGACAGGCTCTGACAGTCTACCAGAAATAGGAAGAAAAGAAATTTAGTGAGACAATGCAGGATCAAAGGCTGCCCTTTGAAATGAATACTTTGCTGGCTTCCAACTGGTTACTATAGGTTTCTTTAAGAACAATGTTCTTAAAACATAACTTTATGAGATTCTGAAATTCACTGAATGTCTTCACTTGATAAGGCTGTGCTTATTTCAAGATCAAAACAGTTGTTGACAAGCACAGCTTTGGTTCCCTTCCAGCACTCATGCTGCAAGTTGCCTGGTTATTTGTGAACTTCACTGTATATAAAGTATTCTCAAACGGCTGGAGGAAACACAGTTTTTTCTGAACTTTGTCAGAGATGGGAAGCAAGGTCTCTCAAGTAAAAATTAAGTCATTTTGGGTCTCATCTGAGCAAGTGGTGATGTTTAACAAATATTAAGTTATGTTTTGTAAACACCTGACTTTTTTGTATCGCAGGAAAGATTCACATGCTAAATTTTTCAAAGTTAAGGGATCTCTTGAGAATCCCACTTGTACTAAAGCTGTCAAAAGCAGTAACAATCTTACTATACTAGTGAAAATTTGGATATTAGTGAGAACATATGCAAATAAAACATACAGAGCTATAACTACCCTTGTATTGAATAAGTATACTAGGACCTCTGCACTGGTTAAGTACATGAGAGTATCTTTGCAGAGCTGAGGCCTTACACAGATGCCCCAGGAAGTTTACATCTCAAGTGTGTTTCACTTTTAATAATAAATTTAATAATGGGTTTGCCCCATAACTGCTGTATGTAACGGAGGCCTCTAATACAAAGGCTGAGGATGCTGTTTTGAGTAGTTTAATGGGCAGAGATACAATTACATAAGCAATTTTCACATAAACTCATTTTCTACTCATATACAGTATTAAAACAGTCTTGTATAAATTGTCAATAAATGCGGTACACTTAGAGGAAAATGGGAATTGTGATTTAACCTATGTCCAAACTCATACCACAACTGAGCATCCTGCCCTTTCTCAAAACATGCTCTCAGCAAGAGTATTATAACTCACTTAACACACAGCAGCATTTTTATTGTTCCAGACAGGACTCTCAATTTCATTTATAATGCAAGAATAGTAATAAATGCCTAAATAGACTGGAATGCAACCCAAAATCTACTGTAGTAGAAGAAGGTAATAGGAAGGAACTCAATGTAAAGCAGTTGGTGCTTCCAGGAAGTCAAGATACAGTATATGAAAATGAATCCATGAGAGTAAAAGCACAGTTCTGCCAAGGTAACTGCATGTGTAATAGGGAGGGACAGAGCAGTCCCTGCAGCACTCTGAAGGGTATATATGGCCCCATATATAAACTCATGGAAAATTATTTGCAATCTTAAACCATACCTTGGGCTTTATAAGAAGGAGAGTCGATGAACATTTTTTCAGTTGAAAAGGTGTCCTTCGATTTCTGGGATGAATGTAATTCCATCATCTCCAAAGTGTCAGTAGATGAGGAGGAAGATGATAATCCGAGTCGTACAAATCTGCCTTTCTTACCGCAGAGCAGGCAGTCTGTAGGAGTAGCACTGGGTCCTCGGGGCAGCTGGACTTCATCATTGTAATTCCTCAGAGCTCCACTGTGGTGCACAGAGCGCTCTCGCTGCCATATGTAATGTGTGGGAGCGATAGCCATCACCTATGGGAACAGCCGTGGGATCAGGAAATGCAAGAATAACGGGAAAACATACAGCTGAAAACAAGAGATCCAATTAGTGTATGGCAGGGAATTAATGTAGCTGAAACGGGCATCATCTCTTATCTGTCTCATACAATCCCAGTACAAAGTTTGCTCCCTTTGGCAGGAGTAAGTAATCCCGATACCAGTCAGGTGTGGAAACATCCCAGCTTACAGGCCTGTATGTTCACAAGAGTCATCACAAACACCAGCTCATGCTTGGTATGTTGGAGACAAGATGGTGTCTTTGGCCAGCTACTAAACATCAACCAACAGTGTTCATCATCACAGAAATAATGACAGTGGGAAGCTGGGAGGGTATGCAAGGAAAAGCATCCTGCACTTGCCTTGTTCCTTGTGCTTTTCCCATAGCATGTAATCCCATCCCCAGAAATGGGCCTCTAAAGTAAATGAAATTTTCTTTTGCACCATCTGGAACTAAACATTATTTACTTAGAACATGACATGGGCTTTCCAGATACACATTTCACCTGAAAAGTGAGGAATATATTTTTTCCTAAAAATTGTAAAGCACACAAAATTATTTCTAAAGTGGATGAAGTGAAACAAATGAAAGTAGATTTTAAATAAAAAATATTTGCATAAAGCAGAGTCTAGCCAATAGAAACTTACTTTTAACAGTAGTGAAATATAAAATATTCTAGTTTACTTAAAAAACATGGTTTCAAACAACGTATTTTAAATGGAGAAGGAAAAAATATCATGGAGGATAAATGGACCATTACATTCTAGCAGCATCTTTTCTTTCCCATGGATTGTCTGTTTACTTTAGGGAAGAACTTGTACAGAGCTAAATTGCTAGCTGGTGTTAATTGTTGTGATTTCAGCATCTACAATATTAAATCTGCCTCCCTACCTCTTCACAGCAGCGTCTGCTTACAATAGCCCTGTAGTCAATTCTACTCCACAGCTGATCTCTTAACTTTAAGAAATCAGGGAAGAGCTTTCTCCAGGCTTTGCCCAAAGCCCATGGGAAAATGTCATACTTTGCTTCTTCATTGTCTTCTTCAACTGTGTTTGCCAGATACCTTCAAATATATATATGTTTATGTTTGTAAATATAATTAAATCTTAAGCCACTCTATTAGAATGATTTCTAATATAAAATAACAGACATATTGCGGTGGTTCTTTCTTCTAGTATTGTGAGGAAAAAACACTAACAAAATACAGCCTTCTCCCTGGAATACAGTATTTTCTTAATTAGTTCCATGTGCATCCTTTGGGAAAAAAACTCAAGATTTTATAAAAATTGCTTTACCCTAGAGTTTCCTAAATTACATAAGCAAGAACTAACATATCCTGAAATCTTGCTCCAAGCTGGCAAGAAACCTTTGAAATAAAATGAACAGTTTCTCATTGATTCTTCAAATTCTTTAAATAAAGCTTAACACTATCCTGTGAAATCTTAAACTTTACATTTTTTACTTTATGGATTTTAGCTATTCTTGGAAAATTACATTGCTCATATTAAATTAGGAGCAAACAACTAAATACAGGTCTACCTTCAGTTACAAATGAAAACCTTAAATAACTTTTTTTAATGTCCCTATTCCTCCCTCCCTTCACTATCTATTACCTTTAGTTTTGGATTGTCTTCTCAGACAACAGGAAAATATTTACTTCCTCTGGATCCACCTGATACTAAACTCCTGTCAATCACACTTGAAAAAATTAAGACTTTTAGTCTCCTCCCCAGTTTCCTCACTTGCTCCTGACCCCAGTATTCTCTCTAGTTCCAGTCTCACCAGACCCTTTGTCCCCTTCTAATCCTTTCACTGTTCTGGCCTGGCTTTTCCCCCTTCAGTGGAGTCAGAGGGCTCCCTCCTCCATGCTCTGTGGATGTCACCCACAGTACCAGTGACAGCAGAAGGAACAGCCACCTTTGCCCCTGCACTAGTGTGCAAATCAGAGCACCTGAGAAGTGATGTTACCGAAAAATATTACCTTAGCACCGTAACACTGTGAAAGAAAATGCAGAACCCTCTGTATTTGGCAGGTATAGCCAAATACAGAGAGATTATGTAGGCCTGGTAAAGATGGATTACTGATTCCACCACTGTTTCAAAGTATAGGCGTTTTACTGGTCAAAAAAGTTCTCAGAAATTCTCTAGCAACGTTTTTACAGTTGATTTAAATCATGTTGACAGAAACTTTAATAAAAAGATACTCCTGAGGTGCCTATCATGCTGAAATGTTTTGGTACAAATGACTTAAAGGCTGGCTAAGATATGAAATAGGGTCTTGTAAGAGCACCTGTGAGCCACATATATGTTGCTGTGTATTGTCCTGCATATATTTCTCATAATGCTTAAAAAGCTCCCAGATTCAGTTTGGTAGGCAGAATGCCACTCTGTGTATCACTACACCAGTGCAAGCATCCCCTGTCTGCTGCTCAAGCTTGTTCCGTCAGAGGAAAAATGTTGAATTTGCATTATTTGTGCATAGTATGTAGATGATCATAGAACCACAGAATGGTTTGGGTTGGAAGGGACTTTAAAGTCCACCTAGTTCCAGCCTCCCTGCCATCCCCTAGGGATGCCACCCCCTAGATCAGGTTGTTTATATACTACCTCAAGGAAGTCTCATCACATCTCGTAATTATCAATGTCATAAAGAAATAATGCAAAGTTTATCCTAATAAAACCAGATAATTTTAAAGTACTTACAGAGCGACAAAGAAATTGATTCTGGTGTGCTCACTTGGTGTGAAGTTAGCTCTCTTGAAATAAACGAAAGTCATTGCCAAGAGATACTGTTTTAAAATGTAAAATGAGGTATGAATGTGTTATTTAGGTATAGTATTTCCTAAATTGATTCACACATTTATCTTGCACCAAGATATTTTCATCATTTTTAACAATGAGGAAAGCATGAATTAAGTTTCTTGAAACTTCCATGTGAACCCATTAGAAAAAAAAGATGTTCTGTATTTGCGTTAAAGTATCAAGTAATTAAGGGCAGATTTCTCACTCAATGTATGTTCCATTAACTAAGAAGGAAATACACTTACCTTGTCAGCAATTTCACAGCAACAGTCCATCCAAAGGAAGTCTTGGATTAGATCGTCATCTGTAACAAGAGAAAGCTGTAGCACTTCAAACACCAAAACTGTTTATGTTAGAAGTTATTTATAAATAAATAACAGATGGTCTTTCATTAAACCAAATAAAAGAAAAGAAGCTAGAGCCACCAGTGGAGAACAGAGAAATTGAGGGCAGTAGGAGAGGTCAGGTGTGAAAAAAACTTAGGTGGCAAAAGAAAACAAACTACCAGAAAGGCAAGGTGGCAAATCTGGTGACTGCATTTCATCCATTCTCAGTAACAGGAAGCAAAAGTGAAAAATATTTTACTATTTTTTTCTATTTGCATAATTTCTTCCTGCATTACGTGCTTCCTAGTGACAGCACAGTTATTTCAGAGGAACTACAGACTGCTGAGATCCTGCACCTTGATTACCTGGCAGCCTTTATAGGACAATACTTGCTTATTTTTGGTCAGTGCTTCATTGTCCATGACCATGTACCGTAATTACCACGAACTCTCTCTCATTCACTTCTGTATTTAAGGGTCAAATAAAAACCAGCTGTAATCTTCCACTATTACTTAATGTCTTTGCTAAAGTAAATAAATACAAAACTTTATATGAAAGAGACACAAATAAAGAAGAGATGCTCCAACTCCTTAGATCATCTTGCCATTCCACTTTCCCCCCATAAGTTTATTCCCACAGTAAATAACATGTTAAAGAGACGAGGAGTCCTTTTTTTAAGCCTCGTGTAAAACAAGATGCACATTGTTTTACATGTATTTGTTGAAATATAAGCAAAAATAGGAAGGAAAATTATCATAAAATAAAAAGTAGCAAACCACCTTGGTTTCATTTGTAATTTAAAAAAGATACTTTTCATCAGTCTGGTAGCCCTTGTATTTTTAACTTAAGCATTAAATATTTATATACCAAAATATAACAACAAAATGTTTTGATAAAGAATTGCCATTAGTTTCAATATAAAAAGCACTCTCAAAATTACTGAGCTTAGAAAACATTCTGTTCAGTCAATGCATTCATATCTCACTTTATTAACCTACCAAATAATTTAAAGAAAGCTGTCATTTCCTGACGCTGAATAACTAGACATGGTCCCTTTGGACATTTATATTTCTGACTAGGAACCCCTTTTTCACAATTTTCTTGATGGTCTTTAAAAGCAGGTCTCTTTAGTCTAGTAAGTTTTTTTTGCTGATGTGATCTGGATGCACTCGATTTTACATGAACAGTGACAGTGGGAGGTGTCTGACACACCAGATTGTGTTTCATTTCGTTAAGCAAAGGTTCCTGTTAAAAAAATAAGAAGAAATTAACTACAAAAATGGTCAGTTTGAGCACTAGTACATTTCTTTTGTTCACATGAAAGGTTTCAGTAGAGTTTGTACGTCAGGTGATGGAAAATTAATTTTATCAGTACAGATTATCTAAGTCTTGTGCTCTAAGACAGCCACATAGAGTTCTTTGATTTAGTTCTATTATAAAGTTTTTCTTTTTTCCATTGTAGAAGGAGCCTTCAATTTTTCTTTTTCCAGTCAACTTTGGAAAATGGGAGAAGAGTCTTCCCAGAAAAGGTTGCTGTTTGTCAGGTCCTTGTAGCTCCACACACTTAGATCTACCAAAAAAACTTGTGTTCTTCCCCTCCAATTTGTGATGGTGTCTTTTTTTTAAAGGAATGTTAATGGAATTAACGCAGCAGAACTGTGATTGAACCATGTAACATTAAAATCAAGTCTTGAACTCCAAATTGCCATTGGGAATTAAACTTATCCCTCAAGTTGGACATACCCTGAAGGCACAACCAAGAAAACATACCTGTGGTGTTTGTAACCGCAAAATTTAAGGGGGTGCCTTTAAGGGGGTGTCAAATGGAGAGCGAGGAAGGGTATTTTTTGGCGGGATTAAATGTATTTACGTCTTCAGTAGGTCTCTCCGCAGGGGGCTGTTTGAGGCTGGCTCACAGCAGCCTACCTGGCTCCCCAGCTCTTAGGTGGCTGCCGCATAAACACGAAAGGCGCCTCAGACGTGGCTGTGATTTTGGCTTCCTGCGGCAAAGCCCAAAGCCGCCGGTGCCCGTGCCCGCCCCTTCCCGCCTCCCTCAGCGGCCTCCCCCTCACGCCCCCACACCTCGAGTGGCGCCTCTCCCAGCCAATCAGCGTGCGCGGGGCAGCCGCCCCAGCCAGTCGGGCGGCGGGGCGCTCTCTCCTCCCGCCCCTTCTGTTGCCGCCCAGGGCGCGGTAGCCAATGGGAGCGGGGCGCCGCGGGCCCCGGGCATGGCGGCGTCTTTTCGCGCCCCTCTCCCCTTCCCGAGCCAGTCTCAAGCCTGGCTTGGCTCTCTCAGCTGCACAACAGCATTACCAAACCTTGCTTCCTTCCTTCTTTGGCTTTTTAAAAGGGGGTGTAGTGGCAGGGTAAGGGGGAATGGATCCAGCCTGACAGTAGGCTTAGGTTAGATATTAGGCAGAAATTCTTTACTGTGAGGCTGGTGAGGCACTGGCACAGGGTGCCCAGAGAAGCTGTGGCTGCCCCATCCCTGGAAGTGTTCAAGGCCAGGTTGGATGGAGCTCTGAGCAACCTGGTCTAGTGGGAGGTGTCCCTCCCTGCCCATGGCCAGGGTTGGAAAGAGATGATCTTTAAGGTCCCTTCAAACCCAAACCATTCTATAATTAAAACATCTCCCCAGGAGACACAGGACAAAGGAGAAGGGATACCTGACTCTAAAGATCATTAAACACAGAGGTGCAGGATACCCTGCTCCTACATTTCCACGGAGGCAATTAATGCAGGTAGTAGTATGCAATTAGTCTAAGGCAGTCTATTGAAATGTAATAACAAGAATGAAAAAAAAATGTCTTTGCTAATAAGATTCAGTGTGAAATCTTACTCTTGCCTTTTCTTATAAGAGCTAAAGGTTTACCCTAGGAAGATGGCAGGACATACATCCATTTTCATTGTTTCCCTCTGTGCAGGTCAATTAAAGTGTAACTGGCCTCATTTGTTATGGTAATGAGAATTTACACCTTCCTCATCTTTTATTAATAATTTTCTAGATTATTTAGGTCCTCTGAGTCAGTGGGCATATTCAGGGAAAGATCACCTAAGTTTCTTATCAGGGAGAGAGATAAAAACATACCAAGTGGTAAATGTGCCAACGAACAACATCTCTGTATGGAACAGGCTGAGATCAGGAAACTTGGCAGCAGGGTGGAGATAATACCAAATACATCAGCAGGGCAAAAGTCTGTTTCTTTAAGGTTCTCTCTTCTTGGACATATATTCACAGTGAGTTACCCTGCATTAATTGTTCTCTTTTTTTGCATATTACTTTTCATCTGAGGAATTCAAAGCACTCATCTTTAACTACTGTTCATTTGATAATGTGAAAAACAGAGGAAGGCCAGGTTACAGAAACTTCCACATAACCATCTAAATCTTTAAGATCAGGAATTTTTTTTTTCCTTATTGCAAAACATGAAGCTGCAGTAATTGTGACATGCATGCTTCCTTATTCTTTACACCTTTACATCAACAAAAAGTGACTTACAATGTTGACTTTTACCCACACGGAGCTTCCTGTAGGTCTCCCCCTTCTAAAATAATTTTTGGGCTGGCGTTTCTGCAACAAAGTATTAAAAGATTTTTTTTTTCACTCAAAAATCTGTCACAATCAAGTTATTGAACAGGTATTGTGACTCTTCCCCCAGTGTGCTGTCCCCAGCCTGCCAGGACTCAGGTCTCTGCTCTGATTCAGACCCGTTGCATAACGTTGGATCAGACTCTTGAGGAAACTGAACTTGTGAGAAAGCTGTGAGAATGTCTGGGACTCTACCTTTCTTTGCTTGCAGGACTCTGCAGCCTGAGGTAGGATTGAGATGGGGATGACTCAAGGATTCAACTTGGAAACATTATGGAAAAGCATGAACATGGGAAGGTTGATGCCTGAACCCAGTGACAATAAGGAAACAGAACTTTACCTGACTCTAAGTCCTCTGCATGAGATAGTGGAATTAACTGGTTCTCAGCTTTGCTTTTTATTAACTACAATTTTCAGAAAGTTGTTGAACAATTCATCCAAGAATATCGGGAAGAATGTAGCTTTTGGACTTCCAAGTCACTCGCTGGACATCAGGGAGCGCTGTTTCACCGCCAACGATTTGAACCGAGACAATGCAGCATTTGTCCAGCATAATACACAGGGTTTCATGTTGTACCTCTTTCCTAACTCTTCCTGTAGGTGGACATTAAATCGGTTTCGCCATTTTTCATCTTTATATATAATCACAGTTTGAAATTACATTTTTAACCTGCAAATCATTTTTGGTTTTCTTTCTATATAAATATGTGTATTTTTTTATATAAGATTTATATGTATAAAATTATTAAGACCTGGGCTTGAAAGACCTGGGATTCTTACAAAATCTTATTTCTGGAAAAAAAAAATTCCATATATGCACTGGAACTCCATTATATGATATATATATATATATATATAGATATATATATATATATATAGTTATATAACTATCCAGAATTTGGTCCAAAAAGGCAGCTGTAAAGCAGTTTATTTCCTTTAAATGGAAAAAGGACTTAGGATTTTTCAGTGAATGAGTTGTTTACAGATAGATTAAGAATCATCACTGAAGAAAAACACAGGGATAGTATTTTAATAAATTACATTTAGGATATACGTACTTTTTTTTCAGATATTGATATTTTTGAGATGCCTTTGATATAGTTTCCAGTGAACTTTTTTTTTCCTAAGAAAGATAAAATACCATAGGCAAAACACCTGGTATTTCTTTTCAAACAAAGTCATGAAGAGCCACCGTTGATTCTTTTAAATACAGATCATTAACCACAATAAAATATGTATTTTTCAGCTAGGCACTTTTCCTACTTCCTGCAGAGCGTGAAATAGGAAAAAAGTCTCTCTTCCCTGTAGATATGACTGCTGACCCTGCTGGGGGAATCTGGCCTCTCGATCAAATACATTCTAAATTAAATGCTCATGGACTGAGAGCTCCATTCCTAACCGAATGAGGAAACAAGCGAAACTGAAACAAGCATCTAAAAAGCAAACTTTGGACATGAGGTTAATTCTTTCAGAGTAAAGGGTGTAGCAAGTCACAGAAGTAAATTAAAGTAAAGAGGAACAGATGAACCACCTGAACCCACATCTGTCACCAGAAACCTGTTTTATATGTGGGAAGAGAGAGTAAGGATTTAGATGAGTTGTGTGAAACAAATTATTAGGGCATCATGGTGCCTGGACTAGGACTGAGCATAACAGACTGAACACGGCTTACCAGTTTGCTGCTGGGGGTAGTAAGCAAGGATACTGGAAAGGTGCCTTGCAGTTAAATCCTTGCTTTTGACAAATGTTACAGTATGATTAAAATTAAAAATGGTTTAGTGCCACTTAAGTGTATGTCGCTGATGGATGAATGGGCAGGAAAATTGTTTCCAGCTTTGTTTACTTGAAAAGAACTTCTGAGCACACAGCAGTGTTTTCTATTAAGTCCCAGAACAGCTGTAGTTGTTCACAGGTACTGAGAAATTCAGGAGCTAGGAGGAAAAAATTATTTGGAAATTATGCAGTGAACAAGAAGTGTACTGACTAGACTAATAGAGCAAATGGGAAAGGAAAGTGGAGGCCACCAGCAAACACAGTGCATGTTTAAACACGCTGCTCCTGCATACTTCGAAACAGCCAAGCACTCTGCAGCAACAAATCTCCATAAAGAGCCTGGGACATAAGTTTGAACTTGTTCATTCCTACTGTAAATAGACTGATATATCCTGTATGAACTTAACTAATTCAAAGCAGACAGGGGAGCTTTTAAGATTGATTTTTAAGGATTGGCACCTGTGTGCTGGTTGTAAATGAAACAAAGGAGTCTTATCTGAAGAGTTCCAATTTCTCTGTAAAAATAAATACATGAGATAGACTACATTAGGTGTTCACCATCATGTCACAAAAGATGAATGATATCTCTCAACATGACTAACTCAAAACTAGCCTTGCGTATTTTACATTAAAGGGAAAGGAGATGATCTGCACTGTTTTCCTTTAAGTGTTTTTTGAACCTTCCGACGTCATCCACCATATTCTAACTTTTTTTTGGCCACAGAAGATTGCATTTTGGATTTGCAAGTATTTAATAACCATGGCTATTTGTTACCCATTTGTGCCCATGCCGTTTCTTCATGCTGAATTGTGCAAAGAGCCTTAATAAACAGGACTCCCGTCTACCTCCACAGCCCTGGAGTCATTTGTTCCAGATGCCAAGAGCACCAGGCTTCCTGGGAGGCAGGTGCAGGAACAAGGAGCAGGTGTGTGACCGTGGCCGGGGCGCTGCCCACGTCCTGTGCATGCGCAGAGGGACTGGATTGCCTACATTCACACTGGGAAATGGGAACTTTGCACCATTTCCTTTTCTCCTCTTTCCTCTCAGAAACAACTAACAAACCCCAGATTTAGAAAATCTTCCAGGTGAAAACGTGGCTGAACAAAAAAGTTTCAAGAGTTTGACTTAGGAAATCATTTTTATGAAATGGCATTAGCTAAAATGTGTTTCGTTCCATCTGGCATATAACACAAATGCTTTGCCTCACTGATGTAATGTATATGTACACATTAATACACTAAACTACAAAACATCTACAGAACCTATTATCCAGGAAATATATCTTATGTTATTATCTACGGACATCAAAAGTAGAAAAACATTGGTGCTTTCAAAATAACATCCTAATTCTTTTCCTGAAGGCAAGCTTCCTAAATAATAGCAGTTTGAGTGGCTAAAGAATAGGTGGGAGCCTTCGAACTTTTAGCTAGCTGGCTTATGATTCTATAACAGGGAAAAATGTGTAAATTTCACCAAAACTTTCTCATCTTGTTTTCCAGTTCCAAAGTTTACTGGACACATAATTCAGATCACAAACTCTTTCAAACACAGTGTCTATTTATTCTCTGTTTTTATACTGTTGAACACAATTGAATCTTTGTCCATGGCCACAGCCCCTATAATATGAAACAATAATGGTAATTAAAACAGGACAATTTTTCTGTTGTCAAGAGCTGTATTTGCATGGCATGGCATTCAAAAGACTCACCCCATGAAAGGATTAATCAAAAATAGTGTAGCTGTAATTTCTGAAGCAAGAGGAAATTGTTATTATATGCAAATAATTTGGCTCCCATGCTCTCATACTGCTAAGAAAGGAGCAGTGTCAAGTTCAGTAGTGGGAAGGCAGAACTTCAAGGACAGCCCTTTAGAGACTAAAGCCAGACAAGTTCAAATATGACCTGGAAAAAGTCCAGGATTTACTTTTTTTAACTCGCATCCAATGGTCCAGGCTCCACACAGTTAAATTAGAATTGCCACAGTTTGTTAAACATTGAATGCCCCTCCCAAGAAGCAATGGGGTCTATAATTACTCCACAACAGGTCAAAAAGCTTTCTCGGTTCTCCAAGTTCAGTAATCACAAGCTGTAAAAGTTCTCTCACTCAGAGGTTGAAGCAATAAAATGACTAGTACAAGGGCTGTAAATTAAAGTGCAGACACACAGATGAACTTTGGTAACAGCTATTGCTAACTGAAAAAGTAAGGGAAACTCATGAACTGTGAAAACAGCCACAACACAAAATCAATTTATTTCAGCGAGGGACAAAAAAAGCAAAATGCTAATGGCACACCACCTCTCTTAACCCAACTCTCTGCTGTCCGTTGTGTCGGTGTTTGTGGGATGAGATTTTTCTGCCCAGCTCATGGGTGTATTTATTCACCTTTGCTTGGGGTATGACTACGCACACAAATTAGAGTGAGGCAAGAGTGGGTGGGGATTTACAGCAGGTTAGCTGCTCCCTGGAAACTGCCTGTGTGCATGCTGTGACCCTGTTTTTGTTGAGGAATACACGGCTTCTGCTTGCTGCCAGGTACAGCCGTGTCCATGGGTTGTTGCTGGGAGTTACCTGACAAACTGTAAATCCACACCCTCACTAGCCCCCTGTACAAGTCCAGCACAAGCAAATCCAACAGCAGGTTTTACGACAGAAGTACTCAACGTGCCTTCTGATAACACCACACTGAGAGACAGGACAACTCTTTGTCTGTATAACCATCTGCTTCAGTTCTGCCTACAGCCCAGAGATGTTGTCATGCGATAAAGCATGTTAAAAACTACTTAGGACTCTCTCAAACAGCTTTCAACAAGTGTTTTGACAAAGTTCCATCTGTATCTTCTTTCACAGAGATTGGCTAAAAGGGGGGAAAAAATAAACTTAGATGCCAAAACTAAAACAATTTTAATGTAAACAGAGTTTCTTTTACTACAAATTGTGATCTCGTGTTTTCCTTTGAGCCTTTTCCAAACCCTACAAACCTGAGGGATTGGGCACAGCATGAAATTAGAAGGTTTGCCTCGCTGCTGTGCAGTAGTCTGGATGAGGAGTTATTACGGTTTTTACATCTAATGCTGTTTATTTTAAGCAGCGTTGAATGCTGACAACAGATGTTCCAAAAATGCTCTCAGTATTAGAGCCGTGGAGATGCATTTTCAGGTACATAAAGATGAGGGTGACAAACCTGTTACTGGCCCCACCCTCCAGAGTTAAGACTAAGCCCTGGCAGAGAGGTGAGGATGCCACAACATATCAGACAGGTTGGTTTCTATAATCCTCAGAGACACAAATAGAACATACATTAATTGCATGAGCATTTCTCTCCTGTGGCTACACCCTGTCTAGTTTTATGAATCTCTGAACCAACAGCCCTGTACCTCTTAGTAGCTACTCTTACTTTCAAAGGTCTCCAACCTCATAGAGACCCAAGCTGTGGACTTCTGAAGCTTTATGAGGGTTGCCACTGCCTCTGAACTATTTTCCATTTCAGTGTGCATAACACACAAGCACTGTATTATTAAAAAAAAAAAAAGACATGATCTAGAAACAGGCCAAAAAGACCCAAACGTGTAAAATAGCTTTTTTTCTTTTTTTTTTTTTAAGTGTTCAGAAGTAGTTAGACAGTCTAGCAGAAAGACATGACTGCTCATTTATTTTCTTATTGGCTCTATGCTTGACCACCTCCATATGGCCAAAGCTTTAAAGTTCTCCAGGACTCCAAATGTTCTCATTATTCAAATCAGTGTAACAAGACTTACCTGTTTTCTGGCGGTTTTCAAACAGGCAGGAAAAATAAAATGCACAGAAGCACCAGTTTTATTACAGTCCTTTGAGCAGCAGCTGTGTCGATTTGTGACAATATGGAATCTTCAGAAACACATCATGGACAAGGTACTGTATATAATTATATAATACAATCTCTAATATTATAATATTATAATTATAACTAATATAATAAAATCTCAATATTGTCCTCTTCCTACAGTTCCTTCAAGGTTTCATTCTATGCAGATGATGAAGTCTGACAAAACAGTTGAATACAAACATTCTGAAGCAGTCCTAATAAAAAGTTCCTGAGCAAGTCTATAATATAATGACATATGTAGCAATGTCTGCTGTCCAAAATACCTGTTGGCACTTTTGAGCATCAGTATTTCTGGTTGTTTCTATCTTTGTCAGCTGTAACCAGTTAAAAGTCATCATGAATTTTCAAAAGTTGTTAATTTTGTTGGAAAAAGATTAATAAGACTATGTTTCACAATTTGGTATCATACATGACCTATTTTCTAGGGATGAGACTTTGGTTATCTTCAGGAGGGTACACCCACAACCAATCAGATTTGCAGCCTCTGAAGAATTTCAGTTAGACCGAGATTGCCAAATACCCCAGTGGCATTGATCACGCTCTCTCCACTCATCTCTCTGATCTGCTGACCACAGTGCATGTCACAGCCCCACCTTGCATCGTTTCCTGATACTTCACGAGTGACTCATACATCCTTGCGACTTTCCCTGAAAGCAGATTCTGTCCCTTTTCTGTGCCTGGGGAGTTTCACAAAGCCCACTTACCTAATTTCTAGTGAAGACCTGGAAATGACCTTACATCATATCCCAGTATCACACTAATTCTTACTGGCTTCAGAACGAGCTGGATTTATCCCCTTAGATCTGATTCACAGTTCACTCGAGTCAACAGAAAATTTCCCACTGGAGTCAATGGCTCTTGAGTATTTTAGTGAACTAATACTTTATTCTCCACACAGATCTGGATCAGATGTAAATTAGGGAGCAAAAGTTGAAAAATACAGATCACATGAGTTTTCCTAATGTAAGTTTACATACTTTGTGTATGTAGAGTTTGGCGACCAAAACTTTTTTCTTTTTGCTATACAGCAGAGCCAGTAATGTGCTCGTAGCATTTAAATTATAATTTGTCTGAGCTGTAATTATGCTTTAATAAGAGTAAACCACAACTAGCCTACACTGCACTGCCTAATCAGCAGTCAGCTATTTGATAAGAGGAGGTATCTCCAACAGTTGATAAAATTATCCTGTTTGTAACCAATATGCAAGACCTTACCTTTAGAGCTGAGTGCTGAGGAAAGTTATTATAGAATAGCCATTGAATATGGTCACGTATTTCAGCACAAAGAGGTACAAGCACCACAAAAGGTACAAAAAAGACACTGCCTCCCAACCTCTCAGACACCAAGGTACCTGTGTAATAAACTTCAACAGTCAGGCTCTTGTATCTGTTTAGTCTCACGTCCGCTCCACTGGCTTTGATTCTGCCGAGAAGCTGCCCTCAAAATAACCTGGAAAGAGGGTAAGTTTAACACTGCTGTGAATGGTCCTCACACAAATACCCTAAAACCATTCTGCCCCTAGATACTAAAGGTTATGGTTACTTTTTGACAACAAAGAAACCTATGTGGTATTTGAAGGTGGTTGTAGAAGCAGGGCTACTTTCAGTAGTAGCCACTCCAAGATTTCAAGACTGCTTGGATTTGTAAAACTAGGCACAGAGTTTTACCTACATAGAACAAGGAACAGGAGAAGAAAGAGGACTAGGTGTACCAAGCCTGTTCTGTTTTTTCTACATTTACGTATTAAAAAAATAAATAAAATAAAGGCAAAAGCCTATCATAAAATTTATTGGTCCTTATTATCAAGGCTTACATGGGTCAGCTTAGCAATTTGATAATGACAAGATAGCTCTTCTCATCTTGAACAAACCTGTACGTTAACATGGAATAAGAGGTTTATAGTAAGAGAGGCGTTTCTGGCTTATGATCCTACTCATCTTTCTGGATAATGCCATCACTTGATGAAAGCAATGCGAGAAGTCCATATTTGAGACTTTAGTGTTCCTAAGTTTTCATATTGCTAGATCACGCTTTTGAATCTTTGACGAGTGTATCAGAAGAATACACTTATCAGAAACCATGCAAAACCACAAGAAGAATCAAGATAAATGCTGCAAAACTCTGATTCGGGCTGTACCAGGAGCAAATCCAAAGAGCCATCCTTTAACTCGGACCCATCTGAGACAGCAGCAGGGCACTGGAGACAAAAACAACATACAAAACCAGGTACAACACAAACACAGCTGCGCACAGAGACAAAACCACTAGGATAGTTCACCGGCACTTTATCTTCAAACATGCAAATTTTTCAAGCAGTTTCACTTACTGAGGTCTGCATGTGCAGAAGCAGAAACATGTTTTTATTGTACAGTGAACTGGTAAGAGGAACCTTCAAGTCTTTGAGCAGAATGTCATTCTGGTTTTATCCTGTACTAAAATAACTTGTTTTTCTAAGGTGCTAGTATATCTTTTAGAAAGATCTAGGCATATTTTTTAACTGAATAAATAAACTCAAGGTTCATAAAGCATTTCCAGTGTACCATACCTATCTTTTGTCTTCCATTTTGGCATTGCTTTTACACTTTGGAAAGCCATCTTAAAGCCTGCAGCCGGCTTTCCCGTGTTTCCTCCTCGGCAGCCTGGCAGGGCTCTGGCACTACCTCCCATTTTGTAGGTTCCCACAAAGCTGCGCTGCTCAGAGACAAAGCACTCAGGACTACTTTTTCCTGAGCGAGGAAATGAGGATACTGCAGTACCAGGAGCGAATCTTCAGAGCAACCTTGAGGCAGAGACTTCTACTGTGTATTCTAGAAAGGAACCAAAACCGAACATAAAACACATAACCAGTAAAGATCCTTATAAAAGCATTCATTCTATACAGATAAGCGTTCTACTTTTTAATTTACTGAGGAATTATCAGAATTTACGTCAAACATGGAGTAGCTCACATGGCACCCCCGGATACGAACAAAGCTCACTATAAAGTGCGAGTATTCCCTGCTTTCTCTCAGCTCGCCGAGAGGGAAGTGGAAACACCCCCTACGTGTCCCGAGCGAAGAGCCCGGGGCCACCAGGCCAGGGACCTCGGGACCGCCCCGGCGCTCCGAAGGTCAGCGGCGGGCGCGGGAAGCCCCGAGCCGGGAGGGACACGGGCTCTGCTCCCCCCGCCCGTGTTGTCACAGGGCAAACACGCCCGGGAGCTCCCGGCGATGACTAACACTCTCCCCTCGACGGCGGGGGCGGCTGTCCCCCACCTCCCCACGACGGCCCCAGCCCGCTGCCCCTCCGCCCGAGCGGGGTGGTTTCACAGCCCCGGTAAAAAGCGAGAGCGGCCGCGCCTCGGAACGCCCCTCGCACCGCCGCTCCCCCTCCCCATTCCTCAGAGAGGCGCTATTGTGGCGGGCGGGGCCGGGCCGGGAGCGGGTCCCGCCCTGCCCCATCCAGTTTCGTCCAGGTGCGGGGGGAGGAGGGGGCGGCGGTGGTTTAAGAGCGCGCCCGGCGGGCCCGGGGGAGGAGTCGCCGCTGCCGCCGCTCCCCCCGCGCGTCCCTGGTGTAACCGGAGCCGGGAGGGCGCGGCGCAGCCACCACCACCTGCGGAACCTGTCGGGCGGCTCACACCGCTCCGCCGCCGCTGCCGCGCACGCACCGCTCCCTCTCTGCCCGCGTCCCCGAGGACTTTCCCCCGGCCTCTCCGCGCCCCGCCGCCCGCCCCAGCCATGAAGCCGCTCTGCGGGGCTGCGCTCCTGCTGCTGCTGCTCTGCGCCGCCGCCACTGCCCAGCAGAACTGTGAGTGCCCGCACCCCTCTGTCCGCCTCGCGCCCCTCTCCTGGCCCAGCTCCCCTGCCCCGGGACTCCCTCCCTCTCTCCGCCGGGCGCCCCGTGCCGCCAAATGGCGACACCATCCCGCCCCCTTCGCCGAGGGCGCGGAGGGAGCAGGAGCGCCCGGCCCTGATAGCGCCCCTTTGTCCGCGCCCCGAGGGGAGCCCCGGCGCTCAGGAAGGGAGGGCGGGTGGCCGGGGGGGAAGCGGGGGGTGCGGGCACGCCACGCCCGGCCGGTGAGGGGCGGCTTTGTCCGTCCTGCCCGGCGGCGGAGCGCGGGTGGCGGTGCCCCACGGTGCCCGGCTCCCTGCCCGCGGTGCCCGGCTCACGGCCGCGCTTCCCTTGCAGCGTGTGTCTGCGAGAAGAACAAGCGTGTCACCAACTGCAGGATGGAAAGCGGCCGCTGCCGCTGCGACGCCATCGGCTCCGGCGTCACCGTGGACTGTAGCACCCGTGAGTAAAAGGGCACGGCCGGGTGGGTGGCACGGAAATGCGCCCGCAGAGTGCCGGGGAATATGTGAGAATGACCATTGAGTTTCCAGCAAATAATGGAGGAAAGAAAGGAGTTCTTATTCCTGGTCTTCCAGGTCAACTGGTGTTGGACGATAAGTGTTTAGGGTTTCTCTGCTTGTACTCATGTAGGCTCCCCCCTCCTCCTCAGTATTTGTTCTCCAGTGGCAAGAATTTCTTAAAGATGAATGTTTGGCTTCCTTGCAAGCACATATCCTCACTTCTCCTACGAATCTAGAGAAGAAAGAGCCTTGTGACAAGACCTTACTCTGGGTTCGAGCTCAGCTAAGCTGTGAGCAAGCCTCTAGCTGTGAGAAATGGAAGCTGGAAGTCCTAAGGCTGGACTTGTTAGGCCTTTGCCTTGAGAGGCTGACATACCCCAGTTGTATTGATTTTATACACCACCTACATGTTAGACATCTGCTCTTCTGTGTAATGGCTTCAGATCTGGTTGCTACTGATGTAACCTTGTGTTTCTCTGGACTCAGAGCTCTGTTTTGGACATGCGTGATCTGATGCTGCATAACATGACTTTCTGGTTATTTTTAGTGACTTCAAAATGCCTGTTGATGAAAGCAGAAGTGTCGGGCTCAAAATCGGGTCGTCGTGAGAAACCAAAAGATGCGTTTGAAGATACCGATGGCCTCTATGATCCCGAGTGTGAAAATAGTGGTGCTTTCAAGGCGAAGCAGTGCAATGGAACCACCTGTTGGTGTGTGAATACAGCTGGAGTTAGAAGAACTGACAAACATGATGCAGACTTGAAGTGCAATCAATTAGTCAGAACGACGTAAGTCTTTCAACAGGGTGTGCTGTGCCATGAAAACATTCCTGTATGAGGCTCTGCCTTGTGTGAATGATGCACTGGGGATGAATGAAGATGGAGCAATCAACACTTGGTTACTGCTGGGTCTTTTTCCTTCAGAAAAAAGGAGACATTGAAGGGGTTTGGAAGAGACTTCGCTTGCTTTGGTTTTTTCTCACTGTTCTTTTTTTTTTTAGCCTGGGGTTAGGGTTTTTTTGTATGTTTTATATGCATATACTTCAAGAATATTCATTGTACTTCAGGTGGATCATCATTGAAATGAAACATGCCGAGAGAAATGCTCCTCTGAATGCTGAATCCTTAAAGAAGTAAGTGATGATAGCGATGTGTCATGGTAGTGTCTGCATGTCCTACTAGATATCTGGTGTATTCTAAACAGTTGCTTAAAAGCATTTTCAGACCTGTGAACTCATTTGTAAGACATCTTAGAAGTGAGCTGCAGATCCTTCATAGAATTGCTTTAATTTTTATTGAAAACAAATGAACGGCTAAAGAGATTCCCTTCCATTTAAAATTGATTGCTACTTTTTTCCCCCCCTCTCAAATCAATATACTAAAAGAAATGGAAGGTAGTGGGTGAAACTGTTCAGAAAATAAGCTGACAAAAATGGCAGAAGGACTACATAGAAGCAGCAGGAGGAAAACAAGAGTTTAGCCTTTTCTCTTTTTTTCATTTTGCTGAAACAAAACCCTATTTGTAGCTATTAGATCACCTGCTTTCCAGAACAAAAGCTGCTGCCCTCTAGCTCTTTTTCTGAACTCTTCAAACCGGTAAAACTTTTGTTTAACACAGGTGTTTATTTTTCACTAAGTGCATCTTCACTGTTAGGAATTAATTGAACTCTAGTATGAAGAGAGTGCACGGGATTTGGTTGGGGCAGGGTTAATTTTCTTGGTAGCAGTTGCTGTGGTGCTGTGTTTTAGACCAGTGACCAAAACAGTGTTGATAAATCCACCAGTGTTATAGCTGCTGCGGAACAGTGCTTACACAATGTCAAGGCCTTCTCAGACTCTCACTCTGCTGCCCCAGTGAGTAGGTTGGGGATGGGCAAGAGGCTGGGAAGGGGATAGGGCTGACCTGAATTGACTGAACAGATAGCCCATATTGTATAATGACACGTTCAGCAATTAATCTGGGGGAAAGTTTTTTTCCCAAGTAACCATTGCTCAGAGGTTGGCTGGACATTGATCTGTCAGTGATGACTTGATTGCTTTTACATCACTTGAGGTTTTATATTTCCTCCACCCAGCCCTTTCACTTACTGAACTGTCTTTATTTTAGCTGATGAGGGTTGTTTTGGTTTTGTTTTTTTTCCTTGCTTTTGCCCTTCTGATTGTTCTCCCAATCCTGCTAGGGGGAAGTGAGTGAGAGATTAGGTGAGTGTTTAGCTGCTACCTGAGGTCCACCCACCACAGACTGCAGAAGAAAACAATTGCACTGGTCTTCTCTACTTCAGAAATATGTGTGAAACAGAACTGTTTTTACAGCCATGGCTTTCACATCCTTGCAGGTTTTTCACGGATACCATTACCCGTCGTTATCAGCTGGATGGCCGCTATATAAGCAGTGTTCTGGTAAGAGGCACATAATGTTTAGTAAAGTATCAGAATTTTATTTTGTTGTGAGTAACTTTGAAAACTCTTATTTGACTAATGCAGTACAGCATGAATTTTAGTGGAAGCTCTCAAAATAGTGACACTCACTGAGCAGTTAGCAAATAGCTGTATCTGAGCAGAAATGCTGAGAAGCTACACTGCTCTCCTTAGTCTGTAGATTACTTCTTTGCTTCACTTAAAAAGTGGAATTTGAATCCTACTGTAAACAGTTGGCTTGAGTTCAAGAACCATAAACTTGATCCAGGATGTAAGTTCACTGACTGGATCATAATGGTTTAGTGAATATTTGATAGTTGGATTTAAACAACCTCCTTCTTAATACCACACTATATTTTCTTGCAGTATGAAAACCCTTATATTACTATTGATTTGAAGCAAAATTCCTCAGACAAATCGTTCGGAGGTGTGGATATCGCTGATGTGGCCTACTACTTTGAAAAGGATGTAAGTGGCTCACGGGTGAAGTCTGCCAGAGGCTGGATGTGTGTATTGCACTGCGTTCGGGAGTCTGGCTGTGTACTGGCTAAAGCGAGGTGAATTATTCCCGTGAAGAGATAAATGCCTACTACAATGTGAACTAGCAAGTCTCTCTTTTCCTGCCTGTTTCAGGTAAAAGGTCAATCCATCTTTCATAATAATCCTGGGCTAAACGTCAGCATTGACAACGAAGAGGTGAAGCTTGAGAAGACAGTGGTCTACTACGTTGATGAAATTGCACCAGAGTTTTCCATGAAGTCTCTGACTCCTGGCCTTATTGCTGTCATTGTAGTGGTAGTAGTAGCAATAGTGGCTGCAATTGTTGTTCTGGTAAGTTCTAACAAAGCTGCCAAGCAGAACTATACCAGTGCAATTTGGGAAGAAACAACACACCTATTTGGACTCTGATGGAAAGTTTTCTGTCGTAAATTGGCTTGCTGCTTCAGACTTGGGAGGTGGGAAATTGGTGATGGGCATACTGTCACAGTTTCAGGTTACAACCGAAGGGCGTCACCCGGAAAACCAGTACTGGGAGCGATTCATGGAGGTGAACAAAGTACCTCGTGGTTTAAAGTAGCTGAGAGTGACAGACAACCTCGTTTGTACCTCACTTTAGAAGGAAAGGGAAAGGGCAGCTTCAAGTTTTGTGTTTTTAAAGTCAAAACTAGGTGAAGTTACTTGTATATCAAGGCTTAAAAAATACTGTATCCTTCTCTTACAGGTCCTCACAAGGAGGAGGAAAGGGAAGTACGTGAAAGCTGAGGTAATTAATTTCTGTTTGTGGTGCATATATGGGGAGGAGGTTGACCAGAATCCAGAAACTCCTAAGTTTGCTGTAGGTTAAAATCTCGCTTTGAGTGCTTCAGATGGGTTTAAGGAGACTGAAAGTATTCAAATTCTGTAGCTAGTTTTCACCTCTGTGTAGTTCTGCACTAGTTTCAAAGAACTGGTGATGTGCTGCTTTTCCCAGGGCTGAGGGGGTGGGGTTCGGTTTTACTGCAGGTTCTGTTTTACATATGTATAGCAAAGGGCTGTGCAATCCACAGGAAGTGCTGATAGTCTTGTTCTGTGATGAAGTCCTTTACAGAGGTATTTGCATGGATCTTCCAGTTTCCATTGAAGAGCTGCTTTCCAATGGAATAGTAAATGGTGCTTCACACCAAGTGTGGAGCCTTTTGTGAAGGAATCCAAATAATGTTGTAGCTAAACAGTGCCTTTTTTAAAAAAAGCAGGTTGTTTTGGCATGGTTGATTCTGTTAGTGTTGCATCAAATCCATTTGCTAGTGAAAATCTGGGCTGTTAAGTCCCAATGATTTACTGAGTCTTAAAGTTTAGAAGTAGCACAAATGTTGATCTCCCTCTACCTCCTCCCCTCCAGGTGAAGGAAATGAATGAAATGCATAGAGGACTGAATGCTTAACTAAATCAACTGAAGACAAGTCAAGCAAAGAAGACCACAAAAAACATTGGAGGCATGAATCTTAACTCTGAAAAGTTCCCTCCTGAAAGGGAGGCAATTGTGCTCACTTAATGATTGTTTAAACTCTTAACAACCGAGACTGCTAACCATCCAACTACTTTTACTATTTGTTAAGAGTTAAATGCCCCATCTTATTCAAGTAAAACTTAACTATTGCTCCCTGATTTTATTTTTTTTTTATGATGATGAAACGAGTTGACAACTGCTGTTACTAGGGTTTTGGAGCATACACGCCTAAATGGTTATTTTACCCTTGTGGGAGTTTTATTGAAAATAACGACTTTGTAGCCATGTTGTAACGAGTCTGTCTCCTGTATAACTGAACATGATGTTTGTACATATTTGAAGTTGCTGTAACTTTTTTATGACTTGAATTAATAAAACTTTAAAACAGGCTTCTAATTCTTCCATGGTGAAATGGTAATCTGCTAAGTTATCATGCTTACAAATTTGTAGTTTGATTCCTTAAAGCAGGGAACCTCAGCATAGTTGAAAAGATTCTAGAAGTCCAATTAGCAGTTTTTATTAGCCATCTAGTCTAGTATCTCAATAGCATGATGTTTTTTCTTAAAGCTGTGAAAAGTATGCAACAAGAGTGAAATGATAATATATGGATTGTATAAAAAATCAACAGGCTGAGAATGTAGTCATTTCAGGAATGCATAGCCTGCTCTTTCCAATGCTATGTAAGTATTTAAAATAAAATAAGACTCTAATCTAGGACATCTCTGGTGCAGGGTTGGGGGTGGGCAGGCCTGGCATCTGATGGTGGAGCTGGGGAAGAGCAATTTACCCCATTACTGTGATTTTGTCTGTGGCAAAGCTGTTGTACAGCAAGGAGCTGTTTCTGCTGTTATTCCTGTTCTCAGCCATAGATGCTGACCAGACTTCCACAGGCTCTCTGCCTCCCAGGGCCTTCCTTGGACACACGAGCGCTTGCTTTGGCTGTCAGTAACCTGTGCCATGGATGTTGGCTAGCAATCCCTCCAGCATATCTGATTTATAAAGGAAATGCTGTAACTCCTGTTGCCAAAGAAATAATGAGATGCAAGATAAGGAACTGAGTGACAAACCTTGTTACTAATGTGGTGTGTGTTTTGACCCACCCTGGCTAAAACAGGAAAAGTAGGATAAACTACTGAGAGGATACTCTACGTACTGTTCATGAAATTAAATGTGAAGTGTGCCCCATCACTGTGCCTGCTTGATAGAACAGGGAAGTTGCTGAACTGTGATGGTGTTGCCTGCACTGTCACATCTCACCAGTATCCCTTCTGCCTCTCACCAGGGTCGTACCTCACATGCATGCACTGCTGTGTTGGGTATTGCACAAAAATCCTGAAGTAGGGAATTTACTGGAATGTTTTGCAGCCTTTTCAGGCGGATTTGTCAGTGATAACTTCTGCAGGGCAGGCTCTTCCTCTGCTCATCTGTGCCGTTCCCTTTCTCCCCAGGTATGCAGGCAATCTGCTGAGGTGTGATGAATTTTGTACAATTCTGTAAGCTGTTAACCAAATAAAGCCAAGTTTTCAGTAAGCTGGTCTTGTGCTGATCGTGTGTATTATCGTCTTCCCCAATACTTCAATCTCCATCTCCTCTACTTCCTTAAATGTCTGCAGTATGGTATCCTTGCCATTTCTTTCTTCTCCCCAATATTCTAATGCCATTGTTTTCTCTCATCCTCCTTCCCTCCCCATTTCACACCACGTTTTTGGCCTGTGGGATGGAGAGAAGTGTTGTGTGCTGTGGCTGGGCTGGAGCTGCACGTGTGCAGACTTGACTGGAGTGGCTCATACGTAGCTGCTGTGTGGCCTGGACCTTGTCCCAATCGGTTTGTTTGAACATCATCTCCCTGCTTTTCCCACAGTACAGGGAGGCATTCAGACACTTTTCAGTTTTTTTTTACTTAGTAGAGCTTTTTGTGTTGGATTTGAAGCTTAGTGCTCTGTTACAGTCTTCTTCCTTGTCAAATTTGCCTGAAACTAGCTGAGGGAACAGAAAACCAGAAAGTTTACAGAAATTCTTAAAAAACCCAGAGTTTAACTAAATCCACAACTGAAGGGAATGCACTGTTTCTAAAATCAGTCACTATGGTACAAACATGGTGCTGCTCAGCTCTCAAAATGGTGATCAGTAACAGTTTTTTCATTAGTTTCGTGTTCTAAGTAGTTTTATTGACATATTGGCTTTTGTGTTGTTCCATTTACTAAACACTGCACCTGTCCAGCAGTCCAGCTGCATGAAAGTGTGTATTTATAGGGAAATGGAAAAGGATGAGGGGGAAAATACCTGAGAAATTAGTGTATTAGTATCCTGCAGGTTGTGTTTTGTAGATTTTTATGCCAAGAGGAGACTAATGCACCGAAATCAAAAAATAAAGCCATTATCACATTGTGTCAACTCTCCACATATGCATGTGATAGTTCTTCTCATATTTAGAGCAATATGGCAAAAAATGATTGCTAATGAAAAATAATATGGTACTAAACAGCAAAATAGTAAATGTTCACTATTTTGATAGTTGGATACTACTTTTGATACTATTGGAAATACTATCAGCAAAGTTAAAAAGAGAGTTTCCTGTAAAAGAAAGAAACTAATAGAACTTAATAAAGGACTAGTAGTCTCTGCATCAATTTTTAACTAGGTAAATATTTTGACACTTCCATGTGCCTTATTCATTAACTTCCTTACGTGAAGGAGCATATTTTTTAAATCTAAAGTTCTACACAAAGTTGAGATACCATGTTTCCTCTCTTTTAATGTAATGTCAGTTTTGAGAAAGCATATGAAGGGCAGATTGAAAATGTATTGAATAATTTGAGACTGGATAAATGAGATTTTTGTGTTACAGAGAGGGATAGACACAAAGCGTGCAAGAAACCCTAGTAATAATACATATCTTAGTGCCTATGTACAACATGGGGAAATAGTGTTTGTAGAGGCAAGTGCAAATCTATTACTTCCTCATGAATTATTACACTAGCAAATATACATTATTTTTACTGCTGAGTAAAATTAAATATATGTTTATGTAAAGACAAGGACAGAATTTTTAGAAGCGGGTATGCAAATAATAGATTTGAGAAAGCATGACCAATAAAGTCTATGCAACTTCCTTCTAAGACCTAAGTAATGCCAAAGCACAGTTTCCACAGCTAGAAAATGAAAGGTCAGTGCTGCATGTGTAGGGTCTGTTGACAGTACTGTACCCATTACCCCTCTGAACAGTCAGAGCAGTTTGGTAAGAGAAATAACACTGTTTGTGAACCATGTTTATTTATATCCTCACCTGCTGGACTTTGATCACCAGAATACAGTGACTTTGGATTACTTGAAATAGCCAGAAAAATATTCTAGGAAACTAAAAATGCTGGCAGCTCTGCTGCTCCAACTTTGCAAGTGCTAGTTAGGGAATTCTAGCGGCTCCCAGCAGAGGCTGCAGCCTGGTAAAGATCCATCCCGGGGCATGCAGGCAGTCAGGCACACTGCAGGGGTACCTTGTGTGTTTGGAATAGCTGGGCCCAGACTCAGAGAGATTTATGAACTTTGCTAAAATCCTTGTCTTAGCAGGGACATGCAAGGGCAGACGAGCACAAAAAGGAGGTGCTGTGTGATGGTAGAGAAAACACTGACCAGTTTATAGTGTGTGAAAACCTCACACATGTAAGAAGTGGTTTTTTCTCTACTATCCTCTAAATGCACTGCAGAATTCTTACATTTGCCTGCCAGGCAGAGCATGGCCGTGCCAAATCTGAGTGAAAAAAGTAAACAAAAGAAAGTTAAAAGGTTCTTTACAAGGCGACAGCCATCTTTTCTGTTTTCAAACTTACGTTATCTAAATATTCTTATCTTGTTAATGTGAAGTCTCTGCTGCACGACGCGTGTGCACACACAGATACACATCAGTCTGATACCAGATTTTCTGGTGGCATCCTCACCAGCTTGAAAGCGTTAGGGCTGCCACTGATCACAGCTGTATACTAATTAACCACTGGCAAAAAAGAATCTATCTTTTCCTCTTTTTTTCCTACAACGTGGTTAAAGGACATCCGCCTTCCTAACTGAAAAACCCTTGTAACTTTTCTCGATACGCTACTTATGCCTAAGAAGGCAACAAAATTAATTAAGGTCTAGATTAAAACGAGTTTTCCATCTGCCGTGGGCATAACAATTACAGACATCTCACTCCCGTCGCTGCTGGTAGGCAAGAGGAAAAGCAGGGAGCGTTCTGTCAGATACAGCCCAGTGAAGCAACCCAGCCTGGCCACAGGGAAATGGTCCCCACTCAGAGCTGACCCGTGTGGATCAGCCGGTCCCTGCTGGAGCTGCCCGGGAAGAACAATGGGACGCCGAAAATGGCTGGCAGAGGCTCCAAGGGAAGGGGATCAGTGCTGAGCTGTTCTGGGCAAGGGATGCCACAACACAGATGTTGTTCACGGGCTGTGGTCACCACGCTCAGGGCATCAGCGGCCAGTTTGGGCGGAGGCTCGCTGCGAATAGGAGCCTGCGAGCCTGCCCTGAGCAAAGTGCTGAATGAGGAGGTGCAACCAGCCCAGGGCAGAGAGAGGGAAACGCTGAAACACGCAGCAATTACAGCTTAGCAGGCATTATTTTACCGCTTTTGAAGGTGGCAGTGAGGTCCCTGGAGTCCACCCTGTCTCCAGATGTTTGTACGGGACACCCCTTGTCTCCCTGTCCTATCTCCTGCCTTATCTGTAACCATCAGTGTGTACAAAGACGAGCAGTCCCAGCTATTCAAAATGTCTGTTCTGGGCTGACCTGGTATCACCGATGCTTGGCAAGGCTGCCTGACACTGTGAGTGCATTCCCAAGGTAATACATTTTCTAAATGACGGTTGTTTAGGCTGAATTTTACTATGTGAGTATTGCTGCAAGCAAGCACTTTTGGTGAAGGGAAGTATCAGCCCAGATAGTTTAGCTACTTCTGAAAAGAAGGTTAGAAAAGTACGCTTATTCATACTGAAAATAAATACAATTGACTTCCCAGAGCAGTGTCATTTTCACAATTGTTATGGAGATAAGAGGAAGATTTTGGGCTACTACAAAGCTGTCAGAGCTCTAGAGACCTGCCTGCTTTGCTCCTTCCTTCCTAAGTCAAATGAAGACACATTGGACTTTCTCTTCACTACAAGAACCACCTGTGATCCTTCAGCAAATACGTTTACAGAAGGGGTTTGATGGCCTTTGCTGGAAAAGCTGTGTTACCTCAGGGGTACAGGACTGGGGTTTGGGAGGGGAAGGCTGAAGTGTGGATAGGAAGCCAAGAGTGACACCGGGCAGGAATGGGGCAGAGCTGGGGACACCAAAGCATTCCCTGGGGTGGAACAGGCAGCACATGGCAACACCTTCAGACCAAGGTAGTTCTTAAGTGGGCATCTGAGGGCCTTTTGGAAAGCACCTGTTGACACCAAGAAATATTAAAGATGAGCACACTGATTCACCAATTGGACAGAAGAGAGAAGCTAGGTGAGAAATTCTAGAAACAGAGGTCCCAAAAGCGTTCCTTAGCTGGAACCAGCTGGGAGGGAGGAAGAAAGGAAGGATGCGAGATGAGTTTCGAGAAGCTGACTAACATAGGGTAGAAATGAGAGAGAAAGCAATGGTGGGCAAACAAGGGGATGTTCCGTACAAGGTACACAAAGGTACACAAACCAGAACATAACATTTATGCAACAAGTACTGAGGCATGTAAAATAGAAGATGTGTTTCGTCTATAGGTGATAGTGTGCAGGCAGCTGATTGGGATACAAGAATTTGGGAGTTGGGATACAATGGTTTCTGACTGGAAAGATGAACAGCAGTGCAATGCAAAAGGAGTTTCCAAGAAGACTTGACTTAGCTGATGAAACACGGCATTTCTCATTATTCTTAGACAATGATCACTAAGAGAAAGATTGTCACCTATGCTGTTTCTATTCCATTGTGCCTTTACAAGATAAAACAGGCAAACAAAACAAAAAAGAAAATGCTTAGGACAATGCAAGGAAAAGAGCACAAAAAATCAAAAACCTAAAGCATTCTGGGCACGAAAACCACCTTGTAGCCAGGACTCAGGATACCTCTGAGTGCCGCAGGCCAATCCGTGCCCTTTCTGCCCCTGGGCTGGGTAACACCCATGTGTAAATCGGGGTCAAGCCTTGGGGTTTTTTTGCCCATTTCCCCTGTTCCTTGTGCTGCCTGGGAGGAGCGACTCCCTGCTGTAAGGAGGGCAAGAGCTGTTCTCTTATTGCTGGAGGGAGCACATGGGGTCCCTGGACACCATTCCTGCTGTAAGCAGAGGGAGGCCTGTCACCCACAGCCGCTGACAGTGTGACTGACCCCGGTGACAGCCCTGCTCTCGGGCTGCGCTCAGCATTCGCCTTCTGGCAGCCCGTGAATCTCCTCAGCACTGAGCCCTGGGGGCCTCCACACTCCACGTCCTCAGGACACTCTCCTCCTCATGGACTAAAGGCAGTGATCACCTCAGCACGGCTGCCGGGGGCACACCGGTTGTCCAACATCAGGTTGGACATTAGGAGGAATTCTGCCCGGGGAGGTGATGGAGTCACCGTCCCTGGGGGTGTTTAAGGAAAGGCTGCACGTGGCACTCGGTGCCATGGTCTGGCTGACACGGTGGTGTTGGGTCGTAGGTTGGACTCCATGATCTCAGAGGTGTTTTCCAGCCTAAAGGATTCCGTAATTCCGGGATGAAGGCAGCACGCAGCCCCGGCCGCTGGGCCCCGGCGTTGCCATGGCGGCGGCGGCGCGCCGGGCGGGCCGGGCCTGCGCGCTCCCGCAACGCGGGCGGCCCGGGGCCGGGGCGGGCGTGACGCGCGGAGCGGGCCCCGTAGCGATTGGGCGGGGCGCGGCGGGGCGGGCGTGACGCGAGGCGCGGACCGCGCAGCGATTGGGCGCCGCTGCTGGCGCGCTGGCGCGCGCGTGGCGTGCTTGGCGGGAGGCGGCGGCGGCAGGAGCAGCAGCGCAAGATGGCGGTGGAGCCGCCGCGGGAGGCCGTGTGGCCCGAGGGCGCGGGGGCCGAGGCGGGCTTCGTGCGCGCCGTGCTCTCGCTGCCCGAGAAGCCCGACACCACCGTGCGCTTCTTCGAGCGCGGCGACTACTACACGGTGCACGGCGCGGACGCGCAGCTGGCCGCCCGCGAGCTCTTCCGCACCCGCGCCGTCATCCGCCAGCTGGCGGGGGCACCGGGTGGGTGCGGGCGTGCGCGGGGGAGCCCCGGGAGCGGGTGCTGAGGGACACCGGGGGGGGTTGGGGGGGCTCCGCCTGCCCCGGGCCTGGCTGCGGCGGGCCTCGGGTGGCCGGGGGGTAGCGGGGGAAGGAGGTGGCGGTGGTGGCAGCTGCCCCCGGATGCCCGAGGTAGGCCCTGGAACCCCTTGTAGTCCCTGGAGCCCCTTGTAGGCCCTGGATGCCCAGGTCGCCCCTGGAAGCCCGCGGGAGCCCTTGGCAGCCGGTGCAGCGGTGCCCTGTTGTCAAGGCCGAGGCCCGCGGGTGTCACAAGGATCGGGCACAAAGTGGCATTTCGTGGGTGCCTTGGGCTCAAGCTGGGGCCCGCCAGGGCGAGCGAACGAGCGGTGCTGCGGGTCTCCTCCCGACGCTGCCGGGGCGGATGGATGCGGGAAGGGAGGTGCTGAAAAGTCCCCGTGTTGCAGTGGCCGCTCTGGTTCATTGAGGCCGGGAATCGTTGAATGCAGTTCTTTGCTTTCAAGTCATCCTATGTATCTCGTAAGATTTTTCTTATCTATCCACCCCCTGCTGCTTTTCGTTTATCACTTGGTGTAAGACAGTGCAGCTTGCAGATGTCAGGTGTAAGAGCATCAAGATAAATTATCCTGTTGGAAGAGACGAACCCTAGTATTAGCCTTAATCTCGAAGAACATGATGTTGCTAAGTTATTGGCTCAGATTTTGTAAAATAAACCTCTTTGTAATGAACAATTTTTTTTGTGTGTGTGAGCCACAGCATTAAAAAGAGCATGGCATTCTCATACGCTTTTCACTTTTTATTGTGAGTGATGAGCTCATATGTAAAAAAAACCAAAACAGACAAAACCCCAGCCTTCTCCAAAGTTTGATGTGTCTTCCAGACTAGAAACATGCATCAGTATTATTTTTGTATTCAATTTAGAAGTTATTTCGCAGATGTAATCATGGGACTACCAGCTCCGGTTTTAAAGCTTCTGAAGCCTTGTCTACCATATCCAACTAAAAGCATAAAACTGCACTTGTTGCTTTCAGGATGATTTCAAAGTACATGTAAACTTCAGCTGCTCCCCACCCCCTGCTATTGTATTATGTTGTCTCAACTGAAAAAATAAGTAGAGTTGTGTTTAGTTGGACAGTTCTGCACTGAGAAAGAGAACATAATTATGTAGAATTAGGTTTTTTGCCTGTTTCAAAAAATCTTAATCGATGTTTGAGGAAAGAAAAGGAAAAGATCCTATTTAAAATAAACCCGTAAGTTCCTATGGGTGTGGAAGTTTGCTGTTTAACATCTTTCATGTAAAGGGAGGAAGAGCCTCCAATGTGATGAAGGCATGCTGCTAAAAGAGGGATGTGATACTCCCTATTGCCTGTGCTTACTCGGTGTGTCATCTAGCTCTCATCTATCTGACACCAGTCTGAGTTAGTTCCACTTCCCAACCTGGCGGAAAACTTAATGTTCTCACCTGAAATCCCAAATTGTTCACTAGTGGAATTAGCTTATTCCATGAGTAGGTTGCTGCTGGAGGTGGGGAGGTAGAAGTGGTGGTAGTCTTCTAGGCAGGTGTGTGGAATTAAATTTGTTCATCTGCATCATCTGCTTGCACATACAGGAGCAGAAGCAAGAAGTTTGTCAATTAGGCACTTTTAAGTTAGGTTTTAATGTAATCTGGGTTTTTTGGGGTTTTTTTGAGGATACGTTGTTTTTACTGGATGTCTTGTGATAAAAGGGAAATGTCTTGGCACACGTGTTGTGTGAGTAGGGTGGCAGTCTTTTCTGTCAGCAGCAGCTGCTTATCTGGGAAAGAAAAGATGTTGTCCAGAAGGAGAACCTGTGGTACACTTCTAATACTCATTAGATCAAAATGTGTGAAATATTAATTAGTAAACCAAGTCAAGAATATTGTGAGAGGGGAAGGGTGAGAGGCACATATCCCTCAGTATATGTTAACATACTGATTAGTGAAATTAGGAACTGAACATTGTTTCTATTTGGAGATGGAGTATGCTTTCTTCGTTAGTATTAACCAGTTGAATGTTGTGGGTTTGTGTTGTTTCATGGATTCTACACGTTTGCTTCTTTGATACTAGAATAGTGTCTTCTGAAGGCTGTTCTTGGGGATTTTGATTACAGAACATAAGCTTTATGGACAAATTCAGGCATCTCATCATTTTCTTTATTTGTTTTGTAGGAACTCAGAAGCTTGAGAGTGTTGTGCTTAGTAAAATGAACTTTGAATCTTTTGTGAGGGACCTGCTTCTGGTTCGTCATTACAGAGTTGAAGTTTACAAGAACAAAGCAGGGAGCAAATCTGTCAAAGAAAATGACTGGTATTTAGCTTACAAGGTACAATTTTCAACTTTTCTTTATAATTGTGAGATGAAAGAAAAAAACCCCATAGCTTTTTCCTGCTTGGAGTTTTGGGATTTTAAGGGACTGATGATGAAAAATCACACCTGTTTGTTATATATTGGTTATGTATCTGTTATACATATCACTGTATTATCTAGTGCTCTAGGGCTCAAAGAGCTTGCTCTGTCTTTGCCATAGGTTGGGAAATAAAGGAAACCTGAAGTGCTTTGCTTTGTGTAGATGATATGTAAAATTCAAATGGTTAAAAAAAGAAAATAGCTGTGTATTTGATATTAATGGACTGTTCAGTACTTAGTTTTATCAGTTGTTATTTTGAAAGAAAGAAAGACAGTGTGTTTGTACACTCTTTTTAAAATGTATTTTTCTTTTTCTAAATAGGGTTCTCCAGGAAATCTTGCCCAGTTTGAGGAAGTTCTCTTTGCCAACAATGATATGTCCACAGCCATTGGGGTTGTGGGGGTTAAGCTGTCTGCTGCTGATGGACAGAGAGTAGTAGGAGTGGGCTATGTCGACACTACGCTGAGAAAATTGAGTGTTTGTGAGTTCCCAGATAATGATCAGTTCTCAAACCTTGAAGCTCTACTGGTTCAGCTGGGCCCGAAGGAGTGCGTGCTGCCAGGAGGAGAGACTGCAGGAGAGATGGGGAAACTGAGACAAGTAAGGGAACTGCTGTGGCTGACAGACAAAAGCTCTAAAAAGCTCAGTTCTGTTTTTTTTAGCCAGGCTCTGTGATTTGTGGAAAAACAAAGGACCAGTATCTTAATTCAAAGAAGTTTTGATTTATGCATACAAAATGTATTATTTGTTGATTGATTTGCACTTTATTCAACAAAAGTTCTAAAATCTTGTCTGTCATTCCTCTCCCTGCAGCCTAGCAGTAAATAAATATCACTTCAGAGTTTGCTTCTGTGTGCTTGACATCTGTCCCCTGAATATTGAAAGTAATTGATAACTGTGTGTGTTTGTGAACAACAGGTCATTCAGAGGGGAGGAATCCTGATTACAGACAGGAAGAAGGCAGATTTCACAACCAAAGATATTGTTCAGGATCTCAATCGCTTGTTGAAGTCAAGAAAAGAAGAGCAGATGAATAGTGCAGCACTGCCAGAGATGGAAAAGCAGGTGAGCAATGTTCAATGTGCCTCTCTGTCTAAGAAGTGGAGTGGTGTGTGCACCTGATATGAGCCGATCTCCTCTGCATTCTTGCTGAAGTGTTCAGCAGTTCTGCTCAGCTTCAGTCTGTGTCAGAGCTGGATACCAGGGGTCCTGGAAGAACTGGAGAAAACCATTCACTTATCTCTTTAAAGCAGTAAGCTCTGGTAAGCAAATAGACTGCACAAGAGGTGCCTCCTGTTCTTAAGCTATCTAGCCTAAGGACTGAAATACAATACTCTGGTTATTTTGCATGACAGGAAAATTGGTATTTGAAAACAGAGTAATGTTTATGATAATATTTTTGTGTTGTCCTATGGCTTTAGTATATGATTTAGTGCCTGCATGTTCTTAGCTGCAAACAAGTGGCAATTTGTTGAGATAAACAAGTTTTAAAATGCCCTTCACTGCTGATGCTCACTGCAGGTGTGAGGTTCAGAGTTATGCTCCCTTAATGTGTTATTTCATAACAGATTAGAGTTGTTTGAAGTGTATTGCAGCTGAACAAGTCAGTCATGCTGCTGCCTCTCTTTTGTGCTGGCACTCAGCAATGCCGTGCAGTGAGTCAGATCAGATCCTTGTTCTGGCTGAAAACTAACCCTGAAACCATGTCCTGAGATGATCCAGCATATCTCATTTATCTGCAGTATAACTTGTTTGTGTTCCCGAGCTGGAAACATCCTGATAACAGCTTTGGAAAGCTGGCAAGGTGTGCAACTTCACATTTTGTTTATCAGATTATGCAGATGTCTCGCGTGTTGTTCTTGCTACCTGCCTAGAAAGACGCTGCAGTGCCATGGAACGTCCCTATGGAAATGAAGTCTTGTCAAACAGGATGAGTCTCTCATAGCCCTGCCAGAATTGACATGGCTCAAAGTCTTCCCCAGCTGTAATTTTCTAGGAGCATTTATCAAATCCTCTTGGATTCAGGAGTGTTTCTAACTAGAATGTGATGTGTTTTTTTTTAAAAAAAACTTCAGGTTGCTGTTTCGTCTTTGTCGGCTGTTATCAAGTTTTTGGATTTGCTGTCAGATGAGTCCAATTTTGGACAATTTGAGCTGACTACTTTTGATCTTAGTCAATATATGGTTCTAGACAATGCAGCTGTTCAAGCCCTCAACCTTTTTCAGGTAAGAAATGCAGACTTGAGTTAGCAACTGGTTTACAATATACTTACTTTGCTGCTTGATAGTGAGCCTGACTGCCCAATTGCAATTCCCCAGATCCACATTAATGGCAACTCCTACATTTTAGCTTTGTTCAGCTACTCCCTTGCAATGTGTGTTTTAAACATGTAGATACTGTTACCACCTTTTTAGCTTTCGTTTCTTAGTAGTTTATTTTAAATGTAGAAGGGGAGAGAAGAGCATCAGGGAGGTAGGAAATGGCCACAGTAGTGCTGTTCTTGGGGGAAGAATACAAGCCTAAGTTAGATGGTATTAGTGGAACATGTAACACATGGCAGGAGCAATGCTGGTGGTGATGGGAAGGGAGGGCTGGCAGTGAACAGGACAGTACTTGAGAACATTCTGAAAGCACCATGTCATGCTAACTGGATGATGTCAATTTTACCTTTTTTAGACACGTTTTCTACAAATCCAAACAGGTTAACAGGCTCCTTCATACCTCCTGCCAAGTCTGTTTTTCTACTTTGCCCGTTTCTATAGTTATAGGGGAATGTGGACTCAAAGTGATGTGGTATATCAGCTTTTCTCCTTTGTTTCCATATTAGTAAGCCCTGCTTAATCATCTTTGCTTGGACCTAATATGCTTGCATTTCAGATTTATAGGAAGAAATCACAGATTATGGCCCTTGTTTACCCTGGAGGAATTTCTGCAGGAAAACAGAGCATATATTCAGCATCTGAGCTGGTTAGCCCTGAAAAGAGATGTTCTGAATTTTTAATTTTTTTTTTCCTGCTGCTGTGCCCCTGTCTAGGGAATGAAGCAAAAATTACATTTCTTCTCAAGCTTTATGGAGGGTGTTCTAGGAAGTTCTGTTTTAGCCACATTCCTTTACAAGTTGTTGCAAGTGTTACGCGTCTTGTGATAGGAAATACGCTGCCGTGTCTGTCTTCAGGGGCTGTTGTGAGCCTTGGAACAAAGGTTTTACCCTGTAGCAGGAAGCTGCCTGCGTGGTAGGATGTGTGGGGGGAGGTTTTTGGACAGCAGTAAAGCAAAGACAAACTATTTTGTCATTGGGGTTGCTCTGTGAGGTGTGTAGGTAAAGTTCTTACGGTGCAGCAGATGCAGCTGGTTATATGGAATGTACTGTACCTTTCATTGCAAGTGCTGGAGTAGGTAATTCATGTATAATATATGTATTCTGTGACACTTTCTTACATTCAGAAATTTTTCATATCTAATACTGTCCAGAACACTGAAAATAGGCACATCCACTTTAGATATTAGATATTCCAGGGGCTGAATGTGTAGGTATTCCTTCTCACGCCATTCATTTCCTGTTGTTGTGATTCTAGTTCTACATCCTAGTTGTTTGCAGGCATCCAGACCTGCTCCTAGTTGAATGCTTGCCTGCTGTTTTAATTGCAGCTTTTCTTGTGTAGAGAGGGTTCTTGTGTAGAGATTTTCATTTCAAAGTCAACAGTTGAAACAAGCTTGTTTGTTCAATATTCACCAAAATTTTTGCTTTGTAGCTGTTTGTATGAAAATCAAACCGCAACAAAAATGCCCAAAAGGCTGTCTGGAGTCCAGCTAATATTAAACCTGAATTATAGGTAGTAAACTATAATTGGAACAGAACTAAGTTTAGAGATGTTTGTAGCACTGTAGAGGTGATCTGGGGAAACTTGAGAGAATTCAAGTAGCTGTTCTTCCCTATTGCCTGATTCTGTTGTGTTATTCATCCCCGCCAGCAAACCCCAAAGTTCTAGAACTAAACCCTTGAAGTCAAGTCCTGTTTCTTGCTGCTGTTTTGTGATGGACAGGACCCCTATTTTTTGACCTTAAGAAGAGCAAACTAGCAAATATCTAGACGTATTTCCACTTTTGCTATTCAAAGTGCAAACTGCCCCGTGACTAGGTACACTTTTAACTTTGCTGTTCAGTCAGGATTGGTTTCAAAATAGACAAACCTATTCCTTGCTTGCCATGCTCCAGGGACCAGAGTTGAGTACTTTAATGCTGCACTGTTTCGTTTACCATTTTTGGTGGGTGCCAAGTTTAATAGGAAAAAAACCCATGTTCTGTTCCTAAATAGCTGTGTGCCATTCAGTGGGTGTCAGTAAACTTCACTAACTCATTTTTTTTCTTTTTTTCTTTATTTTTTTTTTCATTCTTTCCAGAGTTCTGTGGAAAATGCAAATACTGCACAGTCCCTAGCTGGTTTACTGAATAAATGCAGAACCCCTCAAGGACAAAGACTGGTTAATCAGTGGATCAAACAACCACTTATGGACAAGACCAGAATTGAAGAAAGGTAACAATATTATGTGTTTGATAGACTTAAACGAGTTAGTAACTGTTTTATATAAGGCCCTTCCTTTTTAAGCCCAGAATGCTACAACTAAGAAATAATAGTGGTTGGAGTCTTTTGTGTGCTACCCTGTAATGCATTGCAGTTAGAGCAAATATATTTTTCCTTGAGATGCAAATTGGCAGGTTACTGTTGAATTTTTGCAATTACAAAAATGCTTTTTGCAATTACACATTTTAAAGAGGAGGTACAGTATGTTTAGGTGATCTGAATGATGCTGTGCTACAGGCTAAGGCAGTGTAGCAGCCACTTACTGACTGTTGTTCCTATGCAAATGCTCAGTCTGTATAATAATACTTTGATGTCACTTCAAGTTTACCAGTTTAAAAAAAAAAACAACAAAACACTCAAATACTTAAGCAGTAGTGACATCTTCCTGTTTCCAGAAGAAAGCTACTTTTGGTAGCAGTAGGTCACTAATCATGCCTAGATATTGTGGGGGCTTTTCCTTTCTTGCTCTTTGATCCTGCTCTCTGTCACCATGTGGCTGCCCTGATAACAGTATCAGTTGATAAGAAGCCTTAGAAAATCTGATAAATCTCTGCTGAGAATGTACAGATAATTCTCAATCCTTCAGAAAGGAGAACTGCAAAGGCTGTATTCCTACTGTGTGTGTTTGTCTTGAGTACATTCACCATGCAAATACAAATTACACGTTTTTTAAACTACTCCTAAATATGGCTGTATTCTTATGATCTAAAACAAAATTCCGTGCAACTCTAGCAATCAGCAGGTTAATGCATTACAAAACCTATATTACAGTGTGTCTTGACAAAGCAGAAGAGGCTGGAAAATTGAATTTAACTTTGATAGATCCTCTAAGGCTCATATTTCACGTAAGGCATTGCAGGTTTTTCTGTATATGCTGTTGGGCACAGATCCCTACTACCAAAAAAAGAAATCTTGGCTTGGCCGTGCTGATACTTAAATAAGTTATGCAAAGAGTAGTTGTTGTGGTTTAAGTCCAGCTGGCAGCTAAGCACAGAGCTGCTCGCTCACCTCCCCAGTGGAATGGGGAGGAGAGGCAAAATCCAAAACACAGCACTGTACCAGCTACTGAGAAAAATTAAACTCTGTCCCAGCCAAAACCAGGATGATAGTTTTCTCTGTAGATTTCTGGAGGCTGAATTATTCTGCTTCTCTTCAACAAGTTTTTCTACTTTTCCTAATCATTTGCAGAACGGTGTGTAGTAACTTGATCAGAGCCCTCTTAGAAATGTTGTTAATGTGGCACTGAAATATTTGTTCCCAGGTTTTTTGAATGCTGTATCTTACTCCTGCATGTGTTACAAAAACTTTCATTGTTGGTTCTTGACGAAGTACCTGAGATCATCTGTGTCTATCGGTTTTGGATCCTAAGATCTGAGCCAAATTTAATTTTATGATTGTGTTGTTTTTAAAATTTTGAAAGCTAGAACTCCTATTTTGTAATTTTCTTACGTCAGAGTAAACATAAGAAATTTTAACTTTTGTGTGAGACATGTTTGCTTCTTACTGTACATCAGAAATCTCCCAAGTCTGGAAGAGACAGTGTTTTCTTTATAAAACTGGGGTTGAGTTGTAGGCAGAAAATGTAACTTGACCTGTTTTGTAGAGTTACTGTCACCTCTGTGTTTTGTGTTGCGATTCTGTGTGGCTAATGATGGCTGCATGTAGGAAAAGGTATATTTAAAGGAGGAGGGGAGTAATTAAATGGAGTTAAGCTCTTAGTGAAGCTTGTAAAGGTCAGTGTATCCAAGTGTTATGCATTTGATAGAAGTCCACTGATAACCTCCTGTATCTTGGCCAGCTGCAGAGTCCTTGCAGCTGCAATTTGTTAAAAGTACTTTGCTTTACCCTCTACTTACAGGCACTGAAATATCCTAGTGACACCTTCTCACTTTATTCTGCTGCATTCTGTCTGAATGCATCTTGCTTTGAAGTACTACTTGGATGAATTCAATTCTCTGAGATAAAAGCAGTGTAATTTACTTGTAAGCTTCGTCCTCCCAAACTTCATGCTTTTCCAAGGGTGTAGGACTGTTCTTTTTTTAATCTCAAGGAACGAGTACGATAAGAGAAGCTGTTAGCGGGGCTGGTGAGATGTACTGAGATTCAAATGTCTTTTGAAAGATATGCAGTCACCAAGTGTTTTCTGAAGACTTTACAGTATATTGTGGCTGTTTTAAGGGTTGCAAACCACAATTTAGAACAGAAGGTGGCTTGAGAAGACAATACCTGGACAGTTCTTGCTTTACGTCTCCTTTGTCGTCAAGGGGAGCTACTGATTTTTTCTTAACTTGAAGTCTGCCATGTTAAGGACCCCATTTAACACTAACCAGTGCAGATCTCCTCAAACTAAGCAGAACTGCCCAAGCTGGACTGATGTTCAGTGGCTGTTTTGAAGGAAGCCTCTAGTTTTGCTTGTACAGGAGGTATTTGACTTAGCTGTTGTCCCAGTAGCATAAAACTGGTGTCTGAAAGTTTCACTTTTTTTTTTTTTCAAAAGTTAGGCTGTTGTAACCCTCTGCTAAGACCTGCAGGTGGTGCAAACCATCTTTTGGAGATAAAAGAATCCACCTCTTTCAGTAGTTTGTAATCTGCAGTGTGTTGTTAACCTATATGGATAAATGGAACACAGAGTTGCATCAGCAGTCCATATTAACTCTTGATACAGTAACAACACAAATTAAAGTACGTGGTGCACAGCTTCAGATAAAATGATGTTTACTGACTGGAGCAGCTCCTGATGAGAACTGAGAAAACAGAGGCTCCTGGTAGCTGCCTGTCTTGTAAGACTTGGGGTTCTGCCAGTGTCCATCTGGTTTTCCTTGATTAAAAAAATTATTTTTAGTCATAACTATACACAATACAGCCCTGCTTCTCCTATTTGGTATTTTCAGAAGGCAGGTACATGAGGTTCTTGCTCCTTGTCTCATAGTCAGCATATTTGAAATTAAAATGTAGTCACAGAGCCAGCCTGTGCAAATACAAATATTAATTGCATAACCAAATTGACTGCAATACAGCAGGCAGCTTCAGTATGTCATGTTTATTCTCCAGGTACTGGGAAGTCTGAGAAGTGTGGCACAGTGTAAAATAGTGCTTGTTTGGTTATGTCCTGAGATGAGAGTTCATGCTGAATATATTTAATTTTTTTTCTATTTTTGGGATAAACCTTATCTGGCATTTATACACAGCATAAATAAGAGATTCCAGCTCACCTTTTTAGTCCTTTATGTATACTGTGGTTGAACCTCTTTTATGCCTGTGTCCCATGGTGGAAGAGGTGCAGGGGTCTCAGAGGAGTTAAAGGCTGTACTCAAACATCACTTGCTCTGATCCAAGCCTATTTTGAGCTTTCCTTCTGTGTTTCTAAATATCATGCTGCATGGGGGCCACATAGTAGAAACAAGTCCTATCTGTGGCAGAGTCAGGAAGTAATAGATTCGGGAAGCTTGAGGTGAATAAATGGCTAGCAGGGTAAAATTTCTAAGTTTGTAGAACATTTTCATGCATCAGTCTTGACTGATAGTTAAAGTAGCAGTTTGTTTAAAGATGAAAAAAACCCAACCCTAACTTGTTGCCTTGAGACAAGAAGAAACATAATCAAAGGCCCTGGCTCTCTTGGAGCACCTGCTTGGGGTGAGGCATGAGGATGGTCAAAACTCTGGAACGTGTGCTCAGAGAGGTGGAGGGATCTCTGTTCTTGCTCAGTGTTCGACTGACCTTAGCCTTGTGTTGGGCAAGGGCTGTAACCAGAGGCCTGGAGTTCCAGCATGAATTGTTCTGCAGTAAGTTTTCACTCCTTCTGTGTTTTTTCCTAACCTGCAGCTGTCCCTGCAAAGCATTGCAGATAAGCTTTGTTGCTTTTGCCATTCTGGTTAGCAGCTCTGGAGAGACCCTCAGTGCTTTCCTGGGTACAGGTCAGGACCTCTCCAGAGCCACAGACTGATTCCAGGCAGCTGAATTAGTAGTATGTGGTGGCCTGTGTCCTCAGTAAAGGAGGGGAAGATGTGACCAGCTTGGAGATTTGTCTGAATGACCTCTTTAAAATGCATTTTAGGCACTGGGAGTGCTCCTAATGACTTTAGAGAAGCTTCTGAAATACAGATTGAATCTGAACAGATTTGAAGACAGAAATGTGATTTCTTACTGTCATGGAGATCATGATGCAGTAAATATTTCCCATGAAAGAAGTTGTCATTCCAGTGACATGGAAATGGTGTTGGCTTCCAGTAAGCCTCTAGAAATGTTAGAAAAATGTCACCTTTGTCATTCCAAAAGTTACCATCACTGAGTTCCCTAGAGAAATGTTTGGAGCTTGAAACTCTCAATGCTTCTTCTTTAACCCTTTCCCCCCCATTCATGTTTACTGTTTCCAAAACTACTAATTTATCTCTATTTTCATTTGGGTTTGCTTGTAAAACTGGGGTTGGCATTGAGTGCTGTCTAGAGACATTAAACAAGAACTCTCCTAGACAAGCACACATCACACAGGCGATGTCTCTGGGAAGGAATTTCCATCAAAATCCCAGGCACTCAAAACCTATTAAAAGGCTGAGATTGTTGTGTTGCAAAAGACTTATTTTTAGTTTTCTTGTCTGAGGAGCTGAAAAAAAGACTCCTTTCATGACACCTTCAGGTGTGGGAAGGACAATGTCGGTGTTTGTATTCTGCTTGTTATCCAGATTGTTTGTCTTCTGGATCAGGAATCAGCAATCAGCGTTGCAAATCTGTAAATTATAGGTGGCACTGAGTGGTGCAGCACTGGAGCAGGTAGTCATAGTATCTCCTAGTTGATACTTCCAGCTCGCCCACTTCTTCCTGACAAGTCCTCACTTGGTGCAAAATAAATAGAAGGATTAAGCTTTTAGTCATTTCTTTTGTGTCTGAATTTTGAGGCTCAACAGAAATGAAAATTAAACTGAAATTTGATTGAAATGTCAGATTGGTTTTCAGACTTGTAAGACATGGTGAGACTGCTATTTATTTAGGGAAATATGAATCTGTAGCTGCCATGCTGTTCTTTGGCTCTTATCCTGCCAAAATGAGGTGGATAGCACTTACTGCCGTAGTTAAATTTTGCTTAGAATCCGTGTTTAAGTATTCAGGACTGTGTGAAAACTTACTGTGCACAAGTGCAAAGCTCTCGGGTTTGTAACAGTGTCTTTGGTAGTCCCTGTTTTGAACATTGGATACAGGAATATGGTGTATTCTCTGTGAAATTAAAGTGACCACATCGTTGTTTCTGCTCTCTTTAATTTATGTCCAAAAACATTAGAAAGGTGCCATGTTAGGACACTGCAATGGAAACTCTTGGCAAGAAAATTTCACCTTGACTTGTAATTTAATTTCATTTATCATGTATGAGGACTGTAGGAGTCTTTAATGTTTTGTTGACATACAGTTTTGAGTTTCTTCTGTACAGAATGAATGCAAATGAAGAAATATTTGTTTTTCTACAGCTAAGAAATAGAACTTGTTCAGTATGCTCTTAGTTTGCACAAGATTAAAGAAACACACAAGTTAGCAAATTTAAAAGGGTATTAATGTTGATGGAGTAATGTAATAAATGTAACCTCTTAATTTTAATAATGTATGGAAACTTGTAAGGAATAAAGCACAAAAAAATAATAATGGAAATACCTTTCCTCAGTTGACTCTAGTCTTTGAAGACCATGCAGTAATATAGTTTTATCACTGGATCCCAAAATGCTATATTTAATTAAAAAGCAAGACTGGCAGAGAACCTCCGTGGTGTAAGGCATTAGGTTGGGAAACAGCCTCTCCTGCTTTCCATCTTGGGTTTCTCTGGAAGGTTTTGGGTGGAGCAGTTTCACTCCAGTTTTCAGTGTGGGGTTTACGAACGTGCCCATGACTGTGTAGTATTTGGTGAGTTCTTGCTCCATCGTCTTCACTGTTCTTTGTTACCATATAAGAAATGGAGGTTTTTTAGGAATTCTTAAAAGATGGGCATTTGTTGTTTTGTCTTGAAGCCTAAATACTGTGTTCTTCTTGTCTTTATTCAAATTAGGATCTTTTTGCCTTCGTGTCCTTGACACTTGCTCACACTGTCTGTTCTGTGTGTAGGGTTTCTTTGGTCTTCAGGATTTAGGGTGAATGTTTTTCATTTGTTTTTGACTCTGATGCACCATGCACGGAGTTGTTTCATAGATGGCTCGTGCTGTCTGTAACCACTTTAAATCAAAAGGTGCAGTCAGGTTTCCCTGACTGTGGACTGCCACCTGTTCCCTTGTCATTGGCACTGGCACTGGTGTTCCTGTAGCTGACTCGTTCATCTCTTGATGGGGAGTTTATCATGCTTAAATAATCAAGGGTGTCATGCTGGATAGCAGATAATCCAGAAAAACTCAGCGATTGCCAAAAGGGGCAGTCCATACCTCCTACTTCCTTTTTTTTTTCTGGTCTCATAGCTAAAGTTCAATTTGATTTGGCTTGTTCACCTGATGAAAACTAGTCCATGAAAAAGTGAGGAAAGTTGTCATCAAAAATCAACTGCTCCTCTGCAGCTGATACATGAGCTGCTATCATCATAAACGTCATAAGTGCAGGTCAACAAATACCAGAAGCCAGGAGCTGTTCAGATTTGATAATCTGACTTGAGTTTGCTTTCTGTTGGTATTTTGACTGTTTTAGGGATTATGCCAATAAATTTATGTTGTGAGTTAGATCGCCAGACTTGCTACAGGAGGATAGACTGGGTATCTGCCTGTCCTTGGATTGGAATAGTGAATCTGTGAAATGGAGCTGTGCACTACCGTTGCTCAATAAACCTGCTGCTTTCCTGACAAATGTGCTGTAAAGATGCTGTTTGTCTATTTTTAGCTCCTACAGAAAAGACTATGAAAATTTTATGAAAAAGACTGTATGCATGGAAGTAAACATTGGGAAGACAAAAAAACGTGCCTTTGACAAAGATTTTGGGAGATACTTCTTGTTTTATGAGCTGTCCTTATATCACTTCTGTCTGTACAGTTCCTTGAGGGTAAGAGACTGCTTAGTCCAGCAAGATTGCTGTGGGGTTTGAGATGGGAAAGGATTTGTGGTGTTGAATATTCAAAATTCAACTTTGCTGGTAGATACTCTGGTTTTTTTCTTCTATAAACATACATGTTTAAAATTTGGGAGCACTGTTTATCATTCTGTGAAGTAGTGTGTTACTATAAGGTGAGAATTTCCCCTTTTTATCCCAGTTCCTCTTCTGTGGAGCTGTTTAATTCATTAAGGGTAATAATTTTGTTATTCCTTAACTGAGAAAGAGGAGGAGAGGGGGAATCAAATCTAAATAGTCCTGTTACGTAAAACTAGTTTGAATGGCAGTTCTTGGTAATAATTAAAAAGTACTTTTTTCTTATTTGGGAAATACAGCTTTTGGGAAAAGTAAGTAATGGTTTATTTTCCTTGTCTATCACTTGGATAGTGACTGTTACTGTATGCAATACACCCAGGCTGAGGAATGGGAAATAAAAGACACCTGGTTCTGGTTTTAACTGTGAGTGGGGTGATTGTGTATGTGTAGGTTGGATGAACAGGTGTATGAAAGTTTCTTTAGAATCTAGACAGGAACAATACTTTTTGTTTTAAATAATATTTTCAGGACCTGAGTCTTGTAGAGCCAGGGCTGGTCTGCCATGGGAATGAACCCTCAGCAGGAGGTGGTGAGAGGGAGATGTCTCTGTGTCCCTGCTGCAGGGCATAGGTGGCCTTCAGTCTTACCTGGAGAGAAACAGCAGGAGCCCTGGCAAGCTCTGGTCACCTCCTGCCTGCAGAAATGCTCCTGCGGGTCCCCCTCTGTACTCCTGTGAAACACAGCTCACAGCCTGCAGCTCCTGGCCGTGGGAAGGGCGGTGGTGCCATCAGGATTGGTGCCAGCCTTGCCTTGTCAGTGAAGGAGAGATGATTCCTTTGCTTCTCTTTTCGTTGAAGGGCATTTGTGTGCCTGCCTCAGGGTCCTGCACTAGTTCTGGCTAGAGGAGGCCAAGCAGAGCCCTGCTGGTGTGATGCTGCTTTATTTGCATGTTCTTCAGCATGATGCCAGGCACTCCCTTCCCCCAGGGTCTAAAGATATTGCTGTTGCAGCAGTCTGGTTCAGCAGCAAGGTCTTAATTGCATCAAGTGGTACTTTGCTGACAAGAATAAGACCAAAGATTTTAGTTTTCTGCTGAAGAATTGTTTTCCTCTTTACTTTGCTTGATCTACTGAGGTTGGAAAGTTCATAAGCACTTGTGCAAAGATAATGAACTATTGGTAACATCAGACTTTAATAAGTACCTTTGGAGGAAAAAGCCCCAGTGTTATTTTGGAATTAACTGCTTTTCCTGATAATCCTGGGTTTTTTTTTCTATTCTGATCTTATTAGCTTGCCTCATAGTCAATACATACAGCTTTCAAATCTTGCTTGATTTTTACAAAAATTAGTTACTTTGTGCCTGGTACCCCTGATAGAATCCCAGGGCCTTAATTTGCTCTCTAGCCTTTGACATAATACTCAAATAGTGTATTCGGGAATTCACCTGACTGTAGGGTGGTACTGAGTCTGTTACATATTAATTCTATGTCCTGATACATATTAATTCTATGTTACATGTATGTAACTGATGTAGAGGAGTGTGAGCTCTGATTATTTGGAAGAATGCATTTATTTGAATTATAAAATTTATCTGCACATGGACTGTCCTGAAGTTAGAAATAGCCGTTATTGTTATCATGGTAGGATGGTTTAGGGACTAATTAGGAAAACTAGAAAAGGCATGAGGCTGATATTTGGGTGTGGCTTTCTCTTACATTGCTTAATCTTCCAGGTTTAGCAGCAGGGAGCCTGATCTGTCCAGCTGCTTTGTAGCACACTCTGTGTACCCAGAACTCTGGAAAGTGGGTGCAGTTTGATTTCTGTGGCTCTCCTAGGGTCTAAAGCTGCTCTTCAAACCTTGGACTCTGTATCACAAGGGATTGTACTTCAATAGGCCTGTGAAAAATAGTCAAGATATTCATGGTGTCTTCAAGGTACATTTAAGATTAAAAGACAACAGTAGCAGGTTCCAAAGAGCTGCACGGTTATAATGGAGTTAAATCCAATTGCTAGTGCTAAATACATGCTGAGGGCTTCAGATACATGCCTGGAGATCCCTTGGTTTAGTTCATTTAAAACTTGAGGGAGAGGGTATGGCAGGTAGAAGATCAGTGGGTAGCAGCAGTATCTCACACTTCTCGTGGTGGCAGTGCTGCTCTCTGCCAGCTTGGAAGTGTTGGTGGGACTGGGGTTAAGGGTATAATTTCCTAGCCAGTTTAGGCCAACATCAGGATCCAACTGGGCTTGTCCACAGCTGGCAGGGCCACCCCAAGGTGAGGTCGTTCAGGGGAGCCAGAGGTGGAAAGCAAACGCAGCCACAGCAAATAAAGATGTGTGTTTAAGGAGGGGGCTGCAGCTGGGAGCATCACCCTCAGTGTCAAGCTGAGGTGCCCACAGCTGCCTTTCCCAGACTGCCAGGATTTGTTTCTCCCCACTTCATGGCCTGTCTGTGTAAAGAGCAGGTCAGCTTTCCAGCTGTGCCACTGAGCCAGGTCATGCTTCGTCTCTCTGACTTTTTTGTTCTGGCAGAGGGGAAGTTTTGAAACTCTGTTTGGGTCTAGAACTGTGAATGATTGCAAAATCTTGTAAGAAGCTAGGGAGATCATCAGAGTCCAAGGAATGCTGTAATCTTACTGGGGTGACAGCACTGTTGTTGTAAGAACACAGACATTACAGGTGAGCTGTGAAATGCATCACCCTGAGGCTCTTTGTTCCTGGTTTGCTGTTTCTGTTAAGCTACTGCATTATACAATATCTTCTCATTTGTTAAAAGCCTGTAATTTCACATCCCTCACATAAAACAGTAATGCACTTTAAATTCTGAATTGAGGAGGAATATACACTGTTGTACTTCTTCACTGTCGTCGTCAGAGTTTTCTTTTGTAAGCAACTGTATCTTTTAGTGTAGCTTTTTGGGGGTGTTTAGTTTGTGACAGTACATTTCAGGGAGGGAAGCTGTGAAGTAATTTGATAATACAGAAACATTCATAGCATGTTAACTGAGGAAACAAAACGAACTTTGTCCTTGCATGCTGGCAAGAAACAATGACAAGGTTGCACTGTCCGGGCAAGAGCAGGTGGGAAAGAGAACTTGAGTCATTTGGTGTGGAGGGGGATCCACGTGAAGGTGCAGGCTGCTCTCTTTTTGGCAGACAGTAGGAAGAAGTCTTGATTACCTGGGCACAAGCCTCTCACCCGGGCCTCTTGCAATTGCCTGGGTTGTCTGCTTCTGAGCTACAGGCCCTGGTGTGTGCGTGCAAATTTGGGAGAGCTGGAGGAGAGCTTGCTCAGGTGAACAACTTGTGATACTCAGACACAAGAATTTGTACCCTAATGATATTGTATGGCCAGATTGGTACAATTTCATTAAAACAACAGAAAGATTTCGACCCCTTGCTTGGGATGTTCCATGTCGTATGTAAGAAGTGCTGGAGAGGTGTGTGTACACCTCATCCAGAAAGCAACATTCTGAGTTCTTGGTGAGTCAAAAACCTGGATTCAAATCTAGTGTCTTAAAAGTACTGCAAGGACTGGTGCCTATGGTGAGCCCCTTCCAAGGCTATTCCTGTGGTTTGGGTAAATGTTGCTATCAGCCGGAGACTCACTGCCAGAAACCAGAGCGCCTTCTGGCTGTGCAAAGGCTCCGGTGTGAGCTGAGTGGGGATTGAGATCAGTGATCCTAAGCCTATGATGTATGACTAAAGTAAAATGGCTTTTGATGGTATTAGTCTTTTTAAAGCTGCTGGTTCTTTATTCCTCAGGGTTTGTGTTACATTTATTTCCAATTGTTTTCAAAGACCACTCCAGTTTCATAAAAAAAAAGTCTTTTGTGCATAACTAAGCACTTCCAAAAGCATGTGTGGGTTGCCTAGCTATTTTGCATCATTTCTTTGTGCTTGTCTGAGAAATTTTGAATGTTATTTTTATAAATGCATGCAACAGCTCTGATTGTCTGAGGCAAAATGACCTGGCATTGTCAGTGTGATTTTTGTGCTGCTGTGTGCTGAATTACTAAAGTAATTCTCAGTATCAGGCTTCAGATTTCTGATTTAGGCTGCCATGTGCCAATCTCAGGTGTCTGCCATAATACTTCAAAGGCTGTAAAACATACTGAAGTTCTCTGGCATGGAAAGAGCTTTGCAAATTTAAGGTGGTATCTACTGCTTACCCTGGGGCAGTGAACTAGATTATGGCTGATTTTTGGGTGAGAGATGATTGTCTAGGGAACGACTGGGTCACCAGAGACGTTTATAAAAGGAGCTTAGGACAGTGCCTTGCTTATTTCTGGTTGGAGAAAAAAATGCAACTTGCTGTAGTCTGGGCTTCCTCCAGGGTGTTAAAATACCGTGTGCTTTGTGTGAAAAAGAAAACCCAATTAGAACAGGTAAGGTGGTGGGTGTCATTTTACATGTCTAGCTTAAGTATGTCCAGGGAGGATTTGCTTTGGCTACATTGGATTAAGAAGAGATCTGAGTTTGAAGGAAACCTGAGGGAAAACAACATAATGGTACATGAAGTGCTTTTCCACCTTCCTTTGTATAAACAAAATGTGAAATTAAACTGATACAATTGTGCATATTCTGAAACTTGTGGTGAGATGAGAGTCTCAGTATATTTTAAAGCAGTGCTTAATATGCTGCTTTTGTAAGGTGGTGTTTCTTGATTAAAATTCTGCATAATCAAGTAGAACAATTGGACAGGAAAGTTGATCTTAATCTGCAGTCAAAGAAACCCTTTAGCTGGCAGAGAATACAAATGTATGCTCTTCAGAAGACTCGGCTGTTAGGTAGTCAGGGGAGTTACAAACTTTAAAGTCTTCTTAAAAGTAAGTCAACTTCTCCTGTAAGAGAGTACATTCTTAATTTATTTCGGTGTTAACACTTTTTTTCCTTGTGTTATGTGGAATTTTTAGTTAATACAGTTTTTTTCTGAGAACATCTATGAGTAATTGGGATTTTAAGTCACTCATTATTAAATATATATTGCTGATTATATATGGATCCCAGTTACATGAAATGATTAAAAAACCCTCAGAGTCCTTTTTCTGAGCGGAGGTGCTTGAGGGAAGTGTTTTCTTTCCTGTATGCACAGAGAGGTGCAGAGCTGTTTAGGGTTTTGTAGGATGTTGGTGGAGGAGAGATTAAAACTTTAGGTGCTTTATAACTCATGTTATTGCACACTGGTTTGGTAGATTTTTTTATTTTTTTTTTAATGCTGGCCAATCCTGCTCAGACATTATAAATACTCTGTTCCTTTTAACTCTGGTCTTTTATTTTAGTCTGTTAGTTTAGTTATTGTTTCTACACACAGAATTCTTTATTCATAAAATCTATATACAAATCTGGCATGGTTAATGTTTTCCTATTAACTTAAACTTTGATATTTAGCTGTGTAAAAACCGAGAAATACAATTAAACCCTCCTGACAATGTCCATGTTGAGACACCTTAAAATGGTGATGAAAAATGCTGCATAGGTGTAGCAAGGGAAGAAGCAATCTCTTCTGATGTCAAATGTGATGGAAACCTCAGTGGAATGGAAGCAGTCTGTTGAGACTTGGGAAAGTGTCTGACATATATTAGATTGAAAACAGATTTTTGTTGTGTTTTTCTGTGTGTGTGGTAAGTTGGCCTTTTGCCTGTAGTTGGTTCCAGAGATGCCTCTTTTTAACAGTAAAACTGGGGAAAAGATGGAATGTTTTGAGTTGGATTCTGGAATATCCAGCAGAAACTTGGAGATAAGAGGTTTTTTCCTCTCTCTGTCTCCCAGAGCACACTAAGCCTAATGATACTTGTTAGTGCACAGAATTCAAAGCTGGTAAACAGCCCTGGTTTTGCATAGCAGGAATAAAAGGTGGTTACAATTTCCGAGTTCAAGAAAAGCACCTGTGCTGATTTTCAGTTACATTAGCTGAAGTCTTGTTCGCTGTTTTTGCAATTTTAATTGCAAATTTAAATAACTGTCTTGAAACGAAGATTTCCTTTATGTTCCAGTGTGGTTTCACTGCTTATAATTGTTTCTGCCTTAGATCTATGGTGGAAAGTTTTGCTCTATTTTCCTTTCCTTTTGGCTGTGTGGCAGAAAGGAGTTATCTAGTGTTGTCAGCTGTTGTTTGATTACACTTTCTTGGATTTTTAAAATTTGTTTCTTTTTGTATTTTCTCCCCCCCCCCCCCCAGCTGAACTTGATATTAAAAACAACCTGTCATTTGATTTCAGTATTACTTGTGAGCATTATTCATGGCTTATGGTTGAATTACCTTTAACGTAGCCCTTTCTGTTCAGCAACCTTGTATGTATTCTTACCAACAGGAAATTGTTATGCAAAGTGTGGCATGAGCAAAAACCTGTCAGATGTATCTCTGTGGTTGGCAAATGTAGGGGGGGAAGATAGAACAGTACCAGGAAGGTCATTAAATGTTAGTCTAATTATCATGGTTTCGGCAGAGGAAAATTGTTCGTGCTGATCTGAGAACTCTTTGAACTTGTCATTGTGGGCAAAAGAGGAGGGGAAAAATATAAATTAGAGCTTTCAGAACGCCTTTGACAGGTCTTTATCCAGGAGGCTGTTGAACAAGCTGAGGGAGCCGTGGGATGAAAGTGAAGGGTTTGTTTGTGCAAAAGGCACAAGCAGAAGAAAAAAAATCTAGATCCTGGTAAAGATAAGCTCAAGACTACAGAAGCTGTGCTTGAGGTAGTCTTGAATCACTCTTACTGCAGCTGTGCAAAATTCAGTAAGTTTTCAGAAGTGATTCTGAGTATATATCCATACACCAGGATTACTGATTATCTAAGGACCTCTTGGAAGAGAAGCTAAGTTCTCTGACTTTAAGCATAAGCCATGAGAGGGCAAGATAGGGTCTGATGGTGGTGGTGAACTTGAATTTTGCTCATTCTTGTGTGTGTGAAATTGGTGATCAAAATAAGAAAAAAAAGTAGGTTTTATACTTGAAATTTTAAAGTTGAAGTCATAGGGTAGTCAGTAGTTTAAGCAGGTTGGATAAACCCAGCAAACTCTGGTTTCCTGCTGCAGGCAGGAATAGTATTTTTCTAGATTAAAACTCACTTTGATAAAGGATAAACATTCCAAATGTGTCTCGCTTTCTTCCTGGTCCTTTTTTTTAAGTGAAGAAATACTGTTTTAAACAAGAAATTAATGCAATTTTGCAGATAATAAAACTTGAAGGTATTTGCAACTAGTTCCTCTCTATGGGTTGATGGTGTGGTGGTAGTTTGATAATTGAGAAACAATAAATATGTTTACAAATCTTGCATAATACCTGGGAAGTGAGAGGACCTAACATGAGGTTAGTACAACCTTTTGTGTGTTTGTCACGATTATAACTGCTAAAGACCAAGGAAAGTAACAGTAGGAACACATGGGTATGCTAAATGGAGAAGTTTGCAGTAAATCCTGTTTTGTTTTAGCCAAAGGAATTGTTTGCAGGTTAGGGGACTAAAAATTACTAAACTACTTGGTTCCTGTGGGGAGGTTCATGTTGGCAAGTTGGTTCCTTCTCTAATCCCTTGGGGAAAGAAGACATCTGGTTAGTGGGCTTGTATTTAGGCTGTTTAAGCAGTTGTGTCAGGTGTCTTTAGTTTGGTTCAGTTTTTGTTGCTTTTTTTTTGCTTAATATTTAAACAATGTCTGGTCTTCAGAAGCTGTGTTTGGTCACCGGTTGCTGCTGGTGCTGTGAGGGAGCAGTTTGTGATGTGAGTCCTAAGTGAGGTCTGCTCAGGAAATTGAAGGGATTTGTAATAAACATGGCAATGTATCTGCTGTGACAACATCATGTAATTCTTGTTATTCCTCCAAACCATTTGACAGAAGTCTGAAAGCTAGAAATCGTGCTCAGAAACACCAGCGGGGATCAGAATGGAAAATTGCTTGGCTTTTATGATGTTTCTCATACAAGTCTTGTTCTGTGTTCTTGCAGTAGATATCTTCAGTATATTCCTGTCTATTTCTGACAAGCTGTGTGTGCATGCTGAGACTTTAATGTACCTTTTGGAAGTAAAGCACCTTTATGTGTCAGTAATGTCAATCTCTAAATTTATGTGTTAAGGCTGTAGTTGAATGGATAAACGTAGAGGTAGGCTTCTTCTCTCACCTTTTTTGTTGGTTTTTTTTTTGTATAATACAGAAGATTCACTGGAGTGCGAGGGTAGAATACTTTCTGAAACAGAAGGAATTTTTTGTATGCAGAAATGTACCACTACCTGTCCAGGGGTCTCTACCTCTTGTCTTGCTTTAGCCAAAGGCTTTGTTTCCTGACTGTCTTTGCTGAGGCACTGGACTGTGTTAACCCCCAGGTACTGTTGCCAGTGTCTGGCACTCTGCAGAGCAATGCAGTGTGTAATGTAGAGATTACTGCTGTCAGAATGACAAAAAAATTGTCATTTCCAATGCAGTTTGCAAATGCAGATGTTACTGTAATTGAAACAAATGCATTTTTCTGCCAGTAAGCAAACCAGCAGGAATAATGTGGTGAAAGCTGTCCTTTCTTTGCTTGTGTGTCTCTAGATAAAATTAACTTCCCTGCTGAAGCAAAGATATTGATAGATATTATTAACCAGAAATCAGCACAGTATGTAATATGTGGAGGTCTCTGAAGGAGGCAGAGCTCTTCCTTGGTATTCTGAAAGTATGATCAAAGAACACTGACATCCTGGGCATTCCAAAATTGACAATATCTGACTTCTTTTTTTAACTGCAAATGCAAAATGTGTAGAGATGGCAATATTAACTGATGCAAAACCCCCAAGAAATGTATGAAAATTTACTTGCATTCTAGTGGAGAAATACAATTTAATGCTCTGTCACTTCTTATTGAGATTTATGCTTGCTTTCAGCACTTAAAGAATATTTATTTCACTATTTAAAAACCCCCATACCTACAATTAAAAAAAAAAACAGAAAAACCCCCCAACAAAATACCAAACAGAAATGTCAGGGACCAACAGCAAGGGAAGGCAAGCTGGGATTCAGTGGTGACAAGGCTGGCAGACAATACCCTCGTTGATAAGAACGCTGTCTCCTAATGCCTGCCATGAGGCAAACACTAGTTTGGAAGTAGTTGGCATGGATTTACAAAGGGAAAATCATGCCTGGCTAGCCCAATAACCTTCTACAACCAAATAGACTAGGTGGTTGGATAAGGGAAGAGCAGGGAATGTTGCTTATTGTGACTTGAGCTGTCACTGTCTCCCATTACATCTCAAAGTATGGACTGGATCAGTACAGTGTGGTGGACTGAAACCTCACTGAGCTGCCAGGCTCAGGGGCATGAAGTCCCCCTGAAGGTCAGTCAGCAGGGCTGTGTTCCAGGGATTGACACTGGGGCCATCCTTGGGCATGCCCAAAATGTGACTGGACACCATCCTGGGCAGCTGGCTTTAGCTGCGCCCCTGCTTTGAGCAAAGGTTGGAGTAGTCAGTGCACAGAGGTGCCTTCCAACCACGAGGATTCCTCTCCTGTGGTCCAGGGTTGCACGGCTGCCCAGTGTCAAGGTTGGTCTTAACCACAGGGAGCTAAACTCTGCCAACAGTGGGGTTTTTTTTCCTGCTTAATACTTCTTCTTCCATGGACTACTGGAAGACTTTTTTTATAGTGAAGGGAAAGGATTAATCTCAGAGCTGATTCTGAGAGTCAGCTTTACCTACAGGATAGATGTTGGTATTTGCACTTGAAACAATTGCACTGCAATGCTGTTGGTTAAAAACTCCAACTTCAAAACTACAGGAGCATGACACAAGCTAAATATCCTTGCTTTCTCTGCTCATGTGTTGTCTTACTTTCATTAGGTTTTTATTTTACCAGGAAAGTTGACCAGTGGATAAGGCCATATAGAAGGTATAGATAGAAACTGTCAGATAAGTGTTTTCATTATAACTGGTGACATTAAAAAATTATAGATCATGCCATGCTAATCATTGTTATGAATTTCTTATATAGGTTGAATTTGGTTGAAGCTTTTGTGACAGATCCAGAACTACGTCAGTGCCTGCAAGAAGATCTGTTACGTCGCTTTCCAGACCTCAACCGGCTGGCAAAGAAATTTCAGAGACAAGCAGCAAACTTACAAGACTGCTACCGAATGTACCAGGCTATCAATCAACTGCCTAATGTTGTGCAAGCACTAGAAAAACATGAAGGTAATGCTACCCCCATTTATTTTCAATGTTTTGTAGTATACTGATGGTGCAAAGAAATAGAGCGTAGATTTCCGAGGATTACTTTTTTCCTGTGTGCTTTCGTTGCAGGAATAAAGCTTAAATATACTTGAATTTGAAATGAGCTGAAATTCTGAAATGCCAGTCAGATACTTAAAAATACACAAAACCAAATCTTTGCAGGAAAATGTGTTCCAATTAGTGTGTAGCTGGGATGCTGGAACTGTTGGGTGATGGTGTGGTAATCTTTGACACGGACTTGTCTCTAAGAATTCCTGACCAATTGTGTGTGTATTGTGATCTGACAAACAAGATACCATTCATACAATATCATCCACTTTGAGTTGTAATTAAACACAAACCCCCCCCCCCCCCCCCCCCCCCAATTTAAGTATTATTGGTATAACTGAAATGGCTTTTTTTTTAAATCACAATGCTCCTGTATTTGATACGGGTGACATGCCAGAGTTTCTTCCAATCTTCATTAGTAGGAAGCACAATGCTGTGACAAGCAAGTCTAGAAAATAAAAAAGCTGATCATTTTTCCCTTTTCTGTGTGTTACCAAGAAAATGCAGAATAGGATCAGCATAACAAGGGAGACTCAATTTAGCAACAACAGTTCTAACCTACCAGAAAGCTCATTTTTGTAGAAGCCCATTAATTTGTTAGAAATTCTCTTTGCATAAAGCAAGCACCAAAGCCTTAAAAACAAATGTTATTTGAAATGGTATGGTTACAAAAATTTCTTTCCTCTATTTGAGCAGAAAATAAAGTTACCAGTGTCTTACATTTTTCTATACTACAGTTTTATGACTTCAAGTAATGAAACTTATCTTCTACAATATTAATCTTAAATAAATTTTTGATTGCTGGCTGCAACCAAAGAGCAGTTAAGATCTGAAACTCTGAAGGAACTGACAGATGTAACTCTTTTGTTTGTTTTTGTTCTTGAAGAGCTGTGCCACTCCTTAGCTGCCTCAGTCGTGTCCATTTGGCTTTTCCAAACAGACTCTGCTTGTTTTAGCCTTGACATGGAGCTCTTGGGTTCCCATCTTATACTGAGGTGTTAGTTCAGAATGCTGGCTTCCTGTCTTTGCTTCTTTTTATATTAGCTGCCATTTGGATCGACAGAGTTCCTCTGTCATAACACTGGGGTAGGAAAACAATTCCATTTTTAGAGTTTTGAGGAGCAAGCTGTGTAAGGCAAACTGCTAAGCTCACCATATGGAAAAGTTAATAGACTGCAAAAGGTTCTTCCTGTTCTACACATGAATCAGTTGGACTTAGTAGGGCAATCACCAGCAGTATATTAAAGATAGTTTAAAATAGGTGGCGTGTTATTTTTATTTTTCTTTGTACTTGTACCACCTGTTCAAAGTACATGAATGGTCTGGTAATTTTCAATGTACGTGAGTGATTCAGACTGGATCTGATAGTTTTTCTGTTTCTGACTGTACAGAATGTTTTAACTCATCAAGGGATGGAAAGTCAGAAAGATTTTTGACAATTCTGAGTATGTGCCAGTTTCAGAACTCTCTTACCTCTGAATGGCTATGAGGATATAGAAAAACCATGAAGTCATCAGCTGTGACTGCCTTTCCCTCAGTGTGAAGCACTGTTTTGTTGAAATCCTTATTTTTATGGATGATGAACCCTGAGGAGGGGAGTGATGAGTGAAGACGACTTCCTTCTGGTTTAGGCATAAGAAGTCTGCATAAGATGGGGAAGGACTCTGAGTCATCAAATCATTTTGCTCTAGCTGGCAGGAGGGAGCAGTTGTTCATTACTCAAATTGCTGGGGCATGAAATTTGAGTACTTACAAGATTCCTGTCTTCAAGAAGCTGCTGGAGCATCTTCCTTCCCATCTCAAACGAACACTTTAAATATGCAGGATACAGGAATTGTATGCTGGGTTTCAGGTGTATTTGTACCTTACTGTATACAGTGACTGGAATACCCCTCACTGCTTTTGGAAATTCTTCTTACTGCTTGTTTCAGTGCTGTGCTTTCCCAGACTGTTGCATCGATGTGTTACAGCCGTGTTGTGATCAAACTTGGCTGTTTCCCATCCTTTGTCATATCCAACTGATTATTCCCTTAGTCATTGTGGAAACACATTTATCTATCAATGTGTCATCTTACTCAGTGTTAAATTTTATGTCATTTCTATTAGCCCAGTTTTCAAGGTCACTTAGTGTTGATCTATTTCTGATTTATCTTATTCCAGTATAATCTACTGATATCTTCCATATTGTATATTTTAGAGACTTTTATAAGCAGCCTTCTTTTGTGCATTAATATGAATTCAGACATCTTAAAAAGATAAATGCTTCTGTGAGCCCTGGGGGAACTGGTGTCCTTTCAGCTCGTTCATCTTTTGCAAGTGGGTGATGTCCTCTTTATCTGCACTCTGGTCATTGCATAAATCACAGATCTTGCACCTTGGCATCTCCTGTGACACCATGCTAAATGCTTTAGAACAGCCCAGATTAGGTCTGCAGAGTCCTCTTTGTCTCAGGCATTCAGTATTTCAGACAGATGTTGCACTATATGGATATTATCTGCCTCCAGTAAACCTATACTATACTTTATCCCAATTTCCATTGGTCTTTTCCTTTTATCCCTCTTTCCATTGCACTGTCAAAGTGACTAGTGCACTTAGTCATTGGGATTTGTCTGTTTTGCCTGGCTAGAGTAGTGTCAGTTTGCTGCCAAACTGTGTGTTCCAGGTCTGCAGATTAGTGTTTTACTGTAATTTCCAGGCAACATTTTTAAACCGTATTAATAGTCTTTAACACATGTAATAAACACTTGCCTGTGCTTCAGTAAGTAAATTATGGTTTAAATGAAAAACTGCACCTGGGCACAGGTAGGCTTTGTGATCAATATGCATCTCTGCTTTTGATGGTACATGGGTCTGTTGGTCTTTCTCGCAGTGGTTAGTTTCCATGCTAATAATGTTGAGTAGGTGCAAAAGAGCATTTTTTTTTACTATGCATCTTTTCTATGAGTTTATGAATACAGGTGCAAGACATATTGGAGTTTAATTTAGAATTTTTCAGTGGTGTTTCTTGCTCATATTCTTTCAATGCCAGGTGTTTTAAGAAAAGCATATGCATGTAAGTTTTTGTAAATCCTCATTATTCGCTGACTCCACTATTTTACTTCCTTCAAGTGCTGGATACTGAGTTTGAAGCTGGATTAAAAGTGTAAATAAATTTTGCAGTGTATCAGTTTGACCTGTATGTAAATACATTAGTATTTTATTTACTTAAATAATCAATATATTCTAATTTTTGAATGTGACCTCTTCCTATGGTGTCTGAGATCCACTCTTCAAGCTTAAATAATGAAATGGCATAATGAAACTTCCCTACTTACTCTTTTCAAGAAAAGAAATTATAATTGCTACCTAAAGTCCAAGCACAGTAGTTTTTCATTGATTCAAGAATACCGAAGATCATTTCATTGTGTGTGCCATGTATTCTGTCAGCTGGAGCGCTGGCAACCACTAAGTTCACTCTGAAGAATGGACGTGAACCTTTTTCTGCTCTTCAGTCTCTTCCTTCTTTGTTGACTCATTTTATTTTCTAGGTTGGTTTAGATGTGTCTTCTTACAGGAGGGAAAGAACCAAGATCTTATGAGAGCAGGCAAGAAATTTGGAATAGAAAACAATCTTTATTTCGTATCTCAGTTTTGAAGATTTTTAGTCAGCAGAAAACTCCATTTTTACAAGTTCAGTAATCTCTCAACAGTATGTGATTTTTTTTTCCTCTATTAATAGATATTAGTCAGTTTAGAGCTTTAACTTTACAAGTTTGAGGGAGTGGGGAAGCAAAAGGGCATGGTAGAAAAAGGAGTCAAACCAAACCTTTTCTTTCTACTTCAACTGAGGGAGGAGATTCACTTGGGTAATCGTGTCCTCACTGTGTGACTTCTATAGATTTCTGTGGCAGTTTGTCTATAAATTTGTATGGCACTTTTGCTTAGGAAAGACTAGGACTTTTTTCTTAGTCTGGTAAGAAATTGAGAGGCTCTGGAATTAGCCAGAGCTTAATTCTGTATTCCTCTGTTGATGTGCAAAGCCTTGCATGTAAACATTAGACGCAAGCAACACAATTCTGTACATAATTGAGTGACTGTAAGCTCATAGTATTAGATTCATTTTGAGGCATTTTTTGTAAATCATGTAGTCAATAATGCTAATTTTTCTATGATTAAATCCTGACTTGAAGTGGCTGCAAAGATGTAAACATGCATTTACTGACAGAACGTTTCCACAGCTGGCTGCTGGATGTAGGTGCTTATTTGTAGCTTATGGCTACCTGAAGAAAAGACTTGTTTCACAAATTTGGCAATATCTGCGCATGTTAAGTTAACTGTGAACTGCCTTTGGTGTTCAATGCTTCTGGTGTTCCATGGACTTCCAGCCAATGTGTGTTCCATGCAGTTTGACTTGTTCTATGCAGTGCTACAGAGTATCTCTGTTAATTTTGATTACTTCCTATCGAGTGGAAAGCAGTGACTGTAAAGATCTGGTTGTAACATGTGGTCTTTTTTTGTGGAAAACAAAACCAGGTAACATACACTTCAGTTTCTGTGTCCATACTGTAATTACCAAATATTCCCAGTATTTAGTAATTTTTCATTAGGAAAAATTAAAAACTGTGAGTGTGGATGATAAGACCTACACTTTTTGCTAAAGGCATGTAAACTTTTTATGTGCAAGAATTGGTGATATTCAGACAGCAGGTTTGCTTTCATACTGCTGTTTGTAGCCTTACTCAAAGTAGAAGGTAATTAATAGCCCCAGGTATGAACAAAGATGACAGAGTAGGTACAAGCTTAATCAGAATGTAGATGGGATAACGCCAATTTTAGAAAAAGCTACATGTGTTTCATTGAAATAATCATAGCCCATCTTTGTGAAAATTAACCAGCTAAGCAGTTGTGTATCTTGGATAAGTGAATTCTGGTAAATTTGTGGGGGCTTGTGAACGGTAATTTTTCTTGTTTGTTCATAACAGGAGCTCACCAGATGTTGTTGTTAGCGGTATTTATAACACCTCTTAATGATATCTGCTCTGACTTCTCAAAGTTTCTGGAGATGATAGAGACAACATTGGACATGGATAAGGTATGGAATGTTGTGTGGGTAGGGCTTACTTAGCAATTAAAGTTTCTTATTGAACCTTGCAATCTGCTGTATGCTCACTAAATTTAATTGATCATCTATATTAAGTAGCTAGGGATAATTTAGCTGTGGAATATATGAAGACAGTTATTAGTATATCAGCTGAATATTCAGGATGCTCAACAGGATATTCACCCACTATCTGAAATTATCTAGCCAGTGAAAAAATGCTTTGGGTGCATGGATGCTGTGGACCTGAAACTATTTTTTAAAAATCTCATCAGTATTAAAAGTGGAGAAGTAATTTTGTCATTTCTTTTCTTCTTTGTATTTTTGAAGTTACGGTGATATGTTTCAAATCTAGAATGTAGCCCAAGGTATGTTTATTACTTGGGGAGTCTTTTAGGATTTTCTTTTTTTTTTTTGATTAACCAAGGATTAGGGTTATCCTGAGTGTAGGTCTCAGCTGACTGTAGAAATAAGAGAACTACCTAAACATGTGTCAGACACAGTAGTAAGGGCAGTTTGTTGAATTTGTGAAAACTGCAGTGGCTTTAAAATTTTGAACATGCATACTTTTCTCCAAAGGCAGGAGCACTGCGTTTTCTCTCCTTGTATTGTGTTGTGCATCCATCAACTGCGTTTTACTGTTTATGGAAAGCCTGGTTGATTGACATGTTGCTGTAATTTGTGATGTATGGTAATGAAGAAATTTATAGCTTTATACCAGTTACAGACCATCTGTTGATGCAGTTTGTGTGCCCTGGGACTCTGTTTTCTTTAAAGCTAACAGCTGTTTAAGCCTTCACCCTTCATAGTCCAGCTCTTCAAATTTCATTTCAGGTTCTGCTTTAGAAATGTTTTGTTGTCCTTCTAAACGGAATAACAAGTCAGTTATTTTTAATCAAATCCCATAGAATCTGGCATGTTGGATTTGGTTTTTCCCCCCTCTTTGAGGTACTGGAAAATGTCTATAGATAAGCCCACACTGGTTTTGCCAGAAGAATAAACCTTGTCCCTATGAATATTAGAATTTGAACTTTGACTTGAAATTGCTCTTGGATTTTGAGGGAGTTCAAATAAAATACGCAGTTCTATTCTGAGTGCAATTGAAGGATAGGTTGTCATAGCAACTAAATTATGTCAATAATCCATTCTAATATAAAAAGAAACATCTAAGTTCAAAAAGCGTGGGATGTGGTTATTCATTTACCTAGCTGTAATAAAAGTTGCGAAACTGTCACTTCCATTCCTATTTATCACAGAATCATAAGGTGCCTTTGAAAAACCATCTACTCCAACCTCCTCCTCAAGTCAGGGCAACTTCAAAGTTTGGTGGTGCTTTTGGTACATAGCCACCTGGCAGTGGAAGCACGGGGAAGAGAGAGAAAAAAGATGAAATACAGCATGCTTCATCCTTGCCTCTGAAAATGTTAAACTTAGAAGGGACCGTGTCTACTTTTCAGCTCAAGAGCTGGGTTGAAATTGGAAGGATTTTTGGTGATACTTGCAGGTTCCTTCCTTAACCTCTAGAGTCTCCTTTGGGGCAGATATTACTGTTTCAGAAACTTGAATTTCCAAAGGCTTCTTGTTTTGAAACACCCCATCCTTTTACACTCTGTCTTGATTAGCTGCCTAAGTCCAGGGTAGCAGACCGATTATGTACATAACAATTTCATTCCGTCTGACTTCCCTTTTTGCCTTGCCTACTGCTCAGTTATTTGTTTGCAAATAAATGTGCAGACAACTCCATTTCAGCAGAAAGGAGTCTGTTAAATTGGTATATTTTGCTCCCATAAAATATATTATTTGAGAAAACAAGTATTTGAGATGTATTTGTTTTTCAGTTGAACCAGACACCAACTATCACAAACAACATTGCAATACAACATTATATATATTAAAAAATTGAGTAAATTATTAAGTAAATTCATTTCACTGTGTATGATCAGGGGGATGATTATTTTTTTATTGCCTAGGTTCATATGAATTTTTTCTCTTTATTTTTCTCTAGGTGGAGAATCACGAATTTCTTGTCAAGGCTTCTTTTGATCCTAATTTAACAGAATTAAGAGAGAAAATGAATGAACTGGAAGAAAAAATGCAGTCCTTACTAAAGACTGCAGCCAAAGAACTAGGTAGGGTTTGGAACTGCCTTTGATTCTTGTCTCCTTTGTAAAATGTTTTGCAATCAGGTGGTGAAAACTGGTATAAAGGAGTTAAAGGGTTAAAGGATATTTGCATGATTATATTATTGAGTTGGGGTGACTTTGGTTGTCGAGTGCAAGCTGTTGAAAACAGAGTGCTTTTTGGTTTATAACTTGGCCTTTATTTTTTTTTTTAATAGCATTCCAAAATATTTCATAAATTATCATATATGTTGCACAATCCATTTTGTAGAACTGTAACTCATCAAACTCTTGGCTAAGTTTGGTTCTGCCTTACATTCTTTGAGGACCTGCATTGAGACTTTTTCCCCCCCTTCTGTGCATTATCCTGGGTGTCCATTCAGTTTTCTTTTGATGTTCCTTGTGAAATGTAATGTGTAAGCAAATGAGACATTTAAAAAATTGATGCCAAAAATTGATCGTATGCAAAAAATTCCATGTGCAGCTGATGAATCAGGCAAAGAGTAACTTAAAAAAAAGCCACCAACTTTTAATGCAAGTATGACAAGGAAAACAGGCAACACCGGAGTTATTTTAGGCTATACTTCTAAGAGCTTGCATATTTTTTTTAGTCTTGATTTTTTCTAGTGTAAAGATGATACCTGGATGAAACGAAGGAAAGCCAAGATTGTGTAGGGATGGAATGAGAAATCTTGTAACAGAACCATGTGTTAGTAGAAGGATCACAAGAGTACAGGTGCTGTGCTTAGAGCAGCAATACAGAGCGTCCTTGGAATTTTCCTGGAGAATTCACAGCAATACAATAATTGCTGATTTGAATATGCAGTTTGAGAGCATTCTAAAGTAAGAGCAGAGAAGGAATCCATATATTTGTGTTTGGTCTGGGTATTTCTTATACCTGTACAGAACCAAAGCAAGTCTACTGAATTAGGTCGTGTAAGAGAGGCTAAGTCATGGGAACTGAGGGTTAGTGAGCAAGAATAGCACAGGCTGCAGAATTGGTGATAATACAGCTGGTTTCTTTTTCTTTCTTTTCATCTGGAAGGTTTGGAAGCTGGCAAAAGTATCAAACTGGAGACAAATTCACAGTTTGGACATCATTTTAGAGTAACTTGCAAGGAGGAAAAAGCTCTCCGTAACAATTCGAAATACGGAATCATTGATACTCAGAAGAACGGTGTGAAATTTACTAACAGGTATGAGATTATATTGGTAGTTTTTTAAGCCTGTTCAGAGAGTAAAAGAATTGTTCCTTTATAGTTATGCTGATAAACTGGATTCCCTACATCTTGAATGGCAAATTTTCACCTTTTTAATTGGCTCACAGATTGAAATATTGAGCAGGACTGGCATGAGGGAAGAACAGTAATAGGGTTTATGTTAAAAGCTGCATTCCCCATTTACATTGCCAACTGTTATCTATTTTTGGTCCTTTGACTTGGGCTAATTTCTCTGTTTTAGCTGCAGCAAGTATTGTAATTGTTTTTACTGTGAGTGTTTATACAGACACAAGCTGCAGTAGGGAAAGAGCTATTTATGTTTATCACCAAATGTGACATGCAGCAATTTTGTTGGTGATTACCTTTTTCTTCCCTTTGTTCCAAATCCTCTCTAATTTCTCTTAGTCCTGTGTATTGAACTTCAATTCTGTCGCTCTTTTGATTGAGCTGTTGAAAAATTTAAGTCTTCAGGCTGATTGCATTGAGGCTGTTTCAGTGTGTCCTTGTCTGGACAGCCGTTCTGACACAGATCAGCTGAAAAGTCTGTATTTTTTTGTTGAATTTTAGCTCTTTTGGAGCATTTGAGCAGGGGCAAGGGCTGCATCAGTCATCAGATGTTTCTCTGTTCTTCAGTGTTTTTACACAGAGCAAACGAAGTAGAAAGTTGCATGTGCAGAATTGGGCAATAACTTGGATTGAAGGCTACTTCTTATCTCTCACTCAAAGCAGATGCACCTTGGAAATTAGATCCTATCTCAAGCTTAGATGGGGTAGCCCAAGGCCTTGCCCAGCTGCCCATCCTATTAAGTATCCTTCACAGTCTCGTGGGGCACAAGTTCCAGTGCTGAATTACTGTTTATGAAAACTTTCCTAATCAGATCTAATGAGAATTTTCCCTGCAGAAACTTGGGATCTTAGTATCTCATTCTTTCGCTCTGCACCTCCAAGGAGAGTCTGTTGCCTCTTCCCTCCAGGCTGACTTCAAATTCTCTCAGCCTGGGCAGGCATGTCTCTCAGCCTGTCCTTGTGTGCCGTGTGCTCCAGCTCTGTACCTTTTTGGTGACCATGTGCTCCAGGTTCAATGTTGGGAAGACAAAACCCAAAACCAGAGATGTCGTCTCAGGAGTGCTGAATGGAAAGGGAAGAATGACTTCCTTCAGAATGCTGGGTCCACTCTAGCTAGTGCAGCCAGCGTGGGCTTGGCCTTCTGTGCCTCAGGGACACACTGCTGGCTTGCGTTCAGCTTCTTGTCCGCTGGGTCCCTCAAGGATTTCTATGATTTTTTTTTTTTTACTGTTTTATAGCCATGTGGACCACAGTTTGTATTGGTGCACGGAGTTACTTCATCCCAGGTGCAGGACTTTGTATTGACATGTGCTGAAATTCTTGTTCACCTGTTTCTCCAGCCTGTAGTTATCCCAGTGAACGGCAGCCCTGTCCTCCAGCACACTGCCAGCTCTCCTTCCTGTGGTATTGTTCATACCTTGCTGAGAGTGCATTCAGTCTCATTGTTCAGGTTGTTAATCAAGGCATAAATAGGATCAACCACAGGAAATGCTGCTAATAATCAGACTCTAACTGGACTTCAGCCTCCTGACAAGTTCTTCCTCCTCTGTCAGTGGCAGGTCCAGGAGAAAGCTAGTTTTTAAGCCTCCTGCATGTGTTCCATGGAAGGGTGAAAGCAGCAGAGATTAATATATGGTGCAGTTTGTTTCAGACAAGCCCTGCTGCTCGTGCTGTGTGTGAGTTCAGCAGAGGGAGAGATCTTGACTGACTCGCAAGTGTGAGGAGCACTGCCTACAGGGCAAGGCTGGTTTAAAGCCAGGGCTAGCACTAATAGTGACTGGTTTCTGTTAATCACTCACTTTCATAGTTATAAATCTTATCTTTGAAAAGGAGGGCAAGCATACTGGTTCACACCAACCAATATGTTGGTGTATTTCGCACCAATTTGCTTAAATGAACAAAGTGTAAACCTTAATTGCATTTGTTTTAACATTTACTCGGAGGATATTTTTTAAAAACATCCCTGAAATGTAAAACAGCTTTTTCTGGTTCTAAATATGTTGTGAATCTAAATGTATGATGAAGTTAGGCTTTTCTGTAACTGAGAAGATGTACTTAGAACCTGTACTGTGTCATCTGTTACTTTCCCTTAGTGAAGCAGCCCATGCATCACTAATAAAAAAGACTTCTCTGTGCTTAGTTAAGTTATAGTTGCTTCTGTAGGTGGTACTAGAAGCACAAGACTGACTTCTGCCTATAGTGTGGGCACACCACTTGGGTGTGTTTCTTATTCAGTCTTGCAGACTCTTGTTCTTTGTTTAGGAGAAAAGAAGTATAAAAACTCATTGAAACTCTTTCTTTATTTCAGCTTACCTTAGTTTGCAGACCAGAACCGGTTCATAGTGACAGTAATTAACTGAGTTTTTTACTAAATGAAAGAAGTCAATGTATTCAGATCTGATAAGCCTGTTGTAGGACTCTGGGCTAATTACACAGTTGCTTAGCAGCAAAATGTAGCAAAATAGCCAGAAATTCAGTTTTAAGAGCTAGTCCTTATCAGACAGCATCTCTATAACAAACATAGATGTTTATAAGAGTCATGTGTTGATGCTAGAATTTCTGGTTTGGCCCTTATGGGTGATCTTAAACTTGGAATTAATCTTGAGGCTGTCTTGGTGTGGATGAATAGTAGGTCAGTTGCTTTGTGGTCTTTGCTGTTAAAACAGGTGGGGACACCTGGTATTGACTCACAGGTGAGGAGGCCAAAAGTTTGGCATTGTAGGTGAAGGCAGAACGTCACAGCTTCTAAATACTCTTGTTTTGTTCACAGCAAACTGAGCGCCATCAATGATGAATACATAAGGAACAGGGAAGAGTATGAAGAGGCTCAGGATGCAATTGTTAAGGAAATCATTAACATTGCTTCAGGTGAATATGCCACTGTTGGTGTGTGTGTCACAGTCTGGAGGGCTGGGAGGACCTGCAATTACTTTGAGGGTCTTCTACAGAGACAGACTGTAACATTGCCCAAAGAATTGGTGTGAAAAGTGAGGTGTGGCTTTCAGACAGCTGTTGAAAGTTTGAAATATGAATTGTCTTCTGTTGCCAGACCCTTTCCTGGCATTTCTGCAGATGTGCAGTGATGAGGTGTGTGCAAATGCTAATCTCATAATAGGAACAAAAACAAGGGCCATGAAGGCCACATCTATCCTCCACCTACCTCCCTGACTCTGGGCACCTTCACCCTAACAGCAGAAGAGGTGAAGGACAACAGAGAACTGAAGGAGTGGGCCCTGAGGTCTGTGAAGAACATTGATATGCAATATAAGATCAAGTTAATAATTGCTTATATGGCAACAAAAATTACTGGTTTCCTAAGCTATTTCCATATATTTTGCTCCAAGATTGCCTACTTACAGGGCATTCTTTATTATCCTTACCAAAAGCAGAAGAGACGCTGGGAAATTTGGGCTATAGACCAGTCCCTTATCCCTTTCACGGGAAAAAACCAAACACCAAAACTTTAAGGTTGGTACTGGGGAAGCCATCTAGTCTGGTGTCACAGGCACTGTATCTGACAGACCTCTCCCTCCCATCAATCACATAAACATAGATGGCTGCTGTGACTGAACTGTCTGTGCTGTGTCTCTGGTGTCTTTGCTTGCGTGAGCATCAGAATGCAGTGTATTATTCAGGAAGGAAACATACTGGATTTCCAGATGAGGGAAAATAATCAACGTGGCCTCACCTCCTCCTTTCCTTAGTCTGAAGAAGTCCCCTTGGTATTCTAGGCACAGAAACTTTAGGAATGCATCCCAGACTCACAGGAGGTGACTTCCATCTTGAACAAAGTTGTTACTGCGGATGCATTAACTTGATGGACTCAGTATAGGCTTCAAGGTACCTTCTCAGCTGGAGCAAAAGAATAGCTAATGGCACTGAATTTGTGTCTCCTCGATGCACACCAGGTTATGCGGAGCCCATACAGACGATGAACGATGTGATAGCTCAGCTGGATGCCACTGTCAGCTTTGCCCACGTGTCAAACGCGGCCCCGGTGCCCTACGTCCGTCCCGTCATTCTGGAGAAGGGACAAGGCAGGATTGTGCTGAAGGGTGCCCGGCATCCCTGCATCGAAGTGCAGGATGAGGTGGCCTTCATCCCCAATGACATTACATTTGAGAAGGGCAAGCAGATGTTCCACATTATTACTGGTAAATATTTCTGTTCTCTTTTTTGTTTGTTATTTACTTTATAAATGTCTCGAGTATTTCCAATAATGATGTCTTTTTTAAAAAAACCAAACAAACCAACAACAAGCAAAACGAATCAACAACCTAATAAAGTTCTGTCAAAACGATTTCTCTCATCAAGGGCGAACAGCTACGGAGTTAGTCATCCTTCTGCATGGGGAATAAGAGTTAGCTCTGGAAAAGAAAGGGTATTTGTAAGCTATTATTTATTGCTATTATTGATTATGTTTAAAAAAAAAAAACTATCCACAATGTTAATGTGAAATGTTACCTTTAACTGTGGATATTCTACATGTTTCTGTACATACAGGCGCATTTCTCATCATCCAAACTAATAGTGATGGAATTGGTTATTGTGATTTTCGTTGTACTGCACTGTTTGGAGAAGGTGATCGCTAATTTACAGAGAGTCATTTGTGAAGAAAAGAGAGGCTGGTAGGACAGTAGGAAGTAAAAAATTAATCCTTCCTTAAAGTTAGGCCTTAGTGAATGTAACTCCACAAGCTAGGCAACCTCAGGAGCTGGAAAGCCTGACCCTGCTAAAGTGATGTGGAAATTCCACGAGGCATCAATTGTACTGAAGCCACGCAGGCACTTTTTGGAGGCAAGATTTTAAGCAGCCTCTTTGTTAGTGTTTTCTTTGTGAAGTATTAAAGTTGATTTTAAATGCAAAACATGTTTCAATGACTGTACCATTTTTTACCCTTTTCTCTGGTGTAATTAAGATAATTTTACTACACACGAAAACATTTTTAGTGTTTATAGATTTAATTGAATCTTAATTTCCATCCAGATGTCCTTGACATACGTTCTGAGTAGCAAAGATCTGAAATTAGAGAATGATTAATGAGCACTTCTAACATAATCAAAAAGAAAAGCTGAAAATCTGAATAAATGCATGGTAACACGCTTCTTTTTCTGGTTAGCAAAAGCGTAAAATTGGTTTTAATGATCAGTTTTCTGGATAATACTTTTTATTTAATTTGTACTTCAGTTACAAATAACTAATTAATATCTGGGTTTGCTGATTCTAAGTCACCCATTAGCTTGTACCCAGTCTGTAACTAAGCTGTTTCATTTTTATAGAGAAATTTTAATAGCTGTTTGAGGTGAAAACAAATTATAATAATTCTTAAGCAGAAATAAATACTGATGATTTTTAATTTAAAGCTTACTAGTTTTAGGCATGAACACATGTTTTAGATGACTGCTTATACTTTTGGAAAGTCCCAAAACTTATGAAGGCCCCTAACGTTCTCTAATCACCTTTCTTTTGAAAAAGGAGCATTCAGTAAGACAAACAACCAAGCCTTGTTAGCCCTGGAGCCACTTGTAGCACCTGTTAGACAAGTTTGCTGCTGTTTTCTGGCAGGAGAGTAATAAGTTTAAACACTCTTTGTTTTAATTTAGAGCCTGTTCTCCTTTAAAAGAGCTGTTGAATTGTAAAAAGATGATGCTTTTTAAAATAATTCTTGGAAAATTTCTTCTTTAGGCCCTAACATGGGGGGAAAATCAACATACATCCGACAGACAGGGGTGATTGTTCTTATGGCCCAGATTGGGTGTTTTGTGCCGTGTGAGTCCGCAGAGATAACCATTGTGGATTGTATCCTGGCTCGGGTGGGAGCAGGAGACAGCCAGCTGAAAGGAGTGTCCACTTTCATGGCTGAAATGCTGGAAACTGCTTCAATCCTTAGGCAAGTTTTGTGCTTTTGTTCCATTGTGTTGGTTGGGGTTGATGGGAAAGGAGGCGCTCTAAGAAAAGTGCATTTAAGATTTTTCTTTTGTGGGGAATCTTAGTGGAGGATCTCAAGTTCTTTTTAGCTGGTTCATAAGTTCCTGAAGTAGCCTTCTGTTTATTCCAGTGGTCAATACAGAGCTGCTACCAAGAGGCCAAAGTTTAAATGGGACAAAGAACCTAATTTGGAATGATCCGTGTGGTGCTGTGTCTGCACTATATTTGTAAATAAGAAGGGTCTTTTGCCTCTTCCGTGCTCTGCATCCACAGCATAACTTGTGATACTCCAATATCCAGAGTTCATGCTGCTATCAAACGTTATAAAATGCTCTGGTGTTTTTAGGACAGCAACTGAAAACTCCCTGATAATCATCGATGAGCTGGGAAGAGGAACTTCTACCTACGACGGCTTTGGCTTAGCGTGGGCTATCTCAGAATACATTGCCAGCAAAATCTCTGGGTTTGCCATGTTTGCTACACACTTCCATGAACTGACAGCTCTTGCTGACCAAGTGCCAACAGTAAATAACCTCCATGTCACTGCTCTGACCAGCGATGACACGCTGACGATGCTGTATCGTGTCAAGGAAGGTAAGACTGTGTGTAAACTTCGTTTTGCCCTGGGAAAGAAAAATCTTAATGGAAAAAAAATCCCCCCCCCAAACTCATGTCATACTCCAGGCTTAAGATTTATAATATATACATTCTTCTCTGTCCATAGACAGTGTGTATGACAGGAGCTCTGTCCATGTGTGAACACAGTTGGTGATGATGTTGATGATTATCTGTGAAGATTTCTAGGCTATTTCTGCCACTCAAGTTGATGCTATTGAGTCACTTCCCTTTTCTTTTTTAAAGACAGAGAGAAGTGTTCCAGAATGTTGTTTTCTGTTTTCCTAAATCAGCCATTTCAACCTGCTGATGTAAAAGACTTACATTTCTTAAACCGTTCTTTTAAAAGAAATGAGTGCACCTTTTATGTGCTGATAGTTTTTAATAATGTCTATTTCATTATAATAAGACTTAGTGTTATGTTGCCTAATTTATACAGTAATTTGATGTAGGAAAAATCATATGGTTAATTTTTAGCAAATGGCATCCTAGTGAAACAACAAGTAGCCTGCTTTGTTAGTGTAAGATCAGTTAGATGTATTTAATTAAAGTCTTTTAGTGGATCCAGTTATTCCTTTCAGTATTAAATTAAACAATTTTTAATTAGGCATAAATTTCATCTATTCCTCCTGCTTCCCTATATCCCCCATCATTTGGTTTTTCCTCCCTTCAGCAGGAGCCTGTGTTTATTGCTAAATTAAGCAGAGCTGTAACTGTGGCTTGCAAGGTGTGCCCATTTATGGCATTCTAATTTAGCTGTGAACTGTACAGTGATTTTGGATTGTTCTCACTAGAGCATTTCAGGCCGGTTGGCAACCTCAGGGCTGAGATTTTGATTTAAAATGTGCACAGAGTACTCCTTACTCTGTGTACCTCTTAATTTTCCTCTTCTGAGTTCCACAACGGAGGAATGAGTTAGATGACACTTGGATGGGTAGAACAGGGTTACTGTAGAACACTCTGGCTATCCTGCATCTGACACCTTGCTGATTTTACTCCTATGACATTACTGATTGACTATTTCTTACTCATTTCTTCTGGTTTTAAATCCATTAAACGACTTCATTTCTTGCCCGTAGATTACATGTATGACCACTCCTAATTTTGTATTCCCCTCTGGCTATAACCTTGCAGTTAGGTTTTGGGTGCTTTTCTGTAAAGCTTGGGAGACTGCTCTGAGCAAGGGGAATCGCAGAAGTACTGCTCTCCTCTGGCTTTGCTGAGAGTCTGCTCGGAGCTGGGTGGATTAGCTCTGTCTGCCACAGCCCTGTATCTTTTAACTCTGTGTCCTTGTCTTTTGGGATCTTTATTCCTTTGAGATGGGCACTGTTGGTGCACTTTCCTAGGGAATGCCCAGTCTTTGGCTTGAATATTAGTCCAAAGCACTGTGGCCCTGGTCCCCAGCCTGTCCCAGTGGAGAGGAGGTGTCTGTGGTTCTCTCCTAGTTTGTTGTTTCCCACCTTCTTCAGCACATGTTGAGCTCCTTCCACCAAGTGAAGGTTCAGAGCCCCTCTGAAAGCCTTGCTCAAATTGGTGCTTAAAAGGTGATTTAGTGTGGCATTGGAACTGAAGCAAAATAGTCATAAACTGCTGCAAGTGTACATTGAAACTGAGTGGTTTTGGTGCAGCAAGAGATGGTGATGTACAGAATCTTCAAACAAGCCATCTTTATTTAGATGCCTTATTTTGAGCATGTTGGTTGAGGAGGGAATCAATATACACTACATCAACACCTTCTACCTCCTAAATCCTTTGGAACAGCAACTTATACAATAAAACCCCCTAATATTCCCCAGGCAGTTGGGTGAGTTCTCTTTCTTCAACCTACTCCTTTTGTTTTTAAAACCTGTATTAATTCAGCCATTCTGGTCCTGACAAAAACTGTAGAAGCCCAGTTTCATATTTTTCTTCAATCAGTTTTGCCTTTTTTAGTCATACACATCCTTTTGTACGTGCAATGTCTTTTCATTCCATCCATTTTCCTGGAAGTGTTATTGAGCATGGAGACACAGTATTTTTTATCTATCTACTTAAACCTCTCTCAGAGGAGATACAACACTATGAAATCTTCATCTTTAAATACCTGGCCTCTGATTGGATATCCATCTTTCACCTAAGTTTCTGCATTTAGAGTTTCCCTTTTGGAATTGTTATGTTGCTCCATCAAACATGTGTGTGTAGGCAGCTCGGATACAGCTGTGTTTTGAAACAAATAACAGGTTTGATGGCATTTGAAACATATAACTAAATCTGAAAAGCATGCCAAGGGACTTTTATACAGTGTTTTCAACCCTGTCTTCATGCTTCAGGAGTGACAAAATCACTGGAAGAGGAAACACATGAAGTACTGTCCTCCAGGCCTCTGCTCAGGATTCTCTAAGAACTGAGTTAGCTTTGAGTCTGGGGAGGTGTGTCTTTTTAATACAAAATCAAGAAGACTAATTTCTGCTTAAATGTGTTAATTTCCTTTAAGAAACCTGAGAGATTACAAGGTTAATAAAACAGAAAAAGTAGAAATGCTAAATCTTCCTTCACCTATTCTTCAGTTACCCAGTATTTAATAGATGATTAGTTGGGGGAAAAAAAAAACCTGTCATTTTGCAAGTGTAATTAATTTATTCTTAACTCCTTGCTGGAGACCAGAATTAAAAGGATGTAGTAATATCTGTGGGAGGACAAATGGAATTATGATAATGTAAACAAATAAGAGTTGATAGATTTTATCAGAGGGCTTTTAATACTGAAGTGAAAATTGTTTTATGTAACTGTGTATAATTTACGTATTTTGAGCAATTATGAGGACTTTTCTCAAACACATGTTATAAACAGTGTATTAATTGAAGTAAATGTGAAGTTGCAGCTGAAAGATTTTGATACAATTAAAGATGATGACTCCTGGAGACTGAGGAGTTACGTGGTACAGATGCAAAGGAAGAGAGGGCTGATGGAGAATGCATCATTTTTAATATTTATCTATACACGCACGTGTATGTTTTTATATAGGTATAGAGTAAATGTGAGAGGTATCTATTAAAAAACATGCAAATTATTATATTCTACAGACTGTGCCGCTTTAATAAAAACCATTGTTCAATTTCATTCAAATACGAGAGGGAAATTCTCTGTCTGAAGAGTTTTCCCTTTCTTCCTGAAGCACTTTGCAGCTCTGCAATTACTGCTCTTATAGAGCTTAATTAAATAAGAGCATATTCTTTATTCTGTGTTACCGTTTTTAGTAGAAAAGGTAAATCAGAAAGTGTTGGGGAGAACCAAATCGTGTCACGCACTTAATTCTTCAGAACAGAGAACTATTACAAGCATGTCCATATAATCTCTGGGTAGCCATATTATGTTCTGTGAATTCTTAACTGTTGTGGTTTTTTCTCTGCATCCAGGTGTCTGTGACCAGAGTTTTGGAATACATGTAGCAGAGTTGGCGGCTTTCCCAAAACACGTGATAGAAAGTGCAAGAGAGAAAGCATTGGAGCTGGAGGAGTTCCAAAACATTGGCAAGTCCAAGGAATCTGAAGGAGAACCACCAGCCAAGAAATTATACAGAGAAAGAGAGGTGTGCTATCAGAAATAATTTTTTAAATTTGTTTTGCTGGAATAGCTGAAGCAAAATCGTTTAACAATTCAGATTCCCCCAAAGCTTGAGGATAATTACCTATAATGCATTTTTCTGTAACAAAATGTCTTGGCTATGATGTTCATTAGGAGTTGAAGGGACAGTGAGTTTTGATTTAGATTAATTTCAAGTTAACATAGGCAAGAATTTTATCTAAAAACATAGTCATGAGATGGAAATTTTTTTTTACTCAAAGAATAATGTCCAGCAGTACAGCTTGAGTTATACAAGGGACCATGTGTGCCTGTCCAGTGGAGTTTTATTTGTGCTGTGAACCAAACTGGAACTTTGTGTTCATCACTTTCGTTGACTGTTTAGTTTGTATGCAAAGTTTCTTGGGACTTAAGATGACAGCTTTTGTTACCATTGTGTAGGATATTCTTGGCTCTGCAGTTGGGTCACACCTGGTTTTGCTCCCCCGTATTTGAGTGTTCATTAGTGCAGAGTTCTTAGAGCCCAGTGTGATCAGATCTGTTCACACCAGAGAAAAGCTGAATACCCAGCCTTCTCCTCTGTGCTCTTCCATGTCCCATCAGATCTGTCACATCTCAGAACATGGCAATCAGTACCTGGAATGTCTGATTTACAGGTGTCACAAAATGAAGTTTCTTTAAAGAAGCTTCGTTAGCAGGTAGTGTAAAGGAAAGCAAAGGCTGCAGGAGGCTTTTTCAGAATATCCTGGGTCATCTTGCTGCTGGATTAAGAGTCCACAGTGACATCTGTGCCAGGCTCCTGGGAAGCCCACATGCTGCTGCTTTGTGGCTTGCATTGGTTTTTGTCAGCAGTTGGGTCCTCCTTGCTGTGTGCATACAAGCCTGCTTCCAGAGCGCAGTTCTGTGTCCCAGCAGTCAGCCTGAACCTTCACAGCATTGTACCACATTTATCTCCTTCTGGCAGCGTCGGTAATACTGCGGTGTATGGAAGTCTTGAAGTGTTAGTCCATGTCCAAAACACTTCCTACATTTAAAAAGCCTTTGCTCTAGACAGAGGCTGTTACCTGTTACTTTATTTTCACTTTCAGAGGTCAACTGCATTTGTTGTTCGTGGCTCAGTAAGTGGATCTGATGCTTTAGGTGAACAATCTCTGGTTTGTTCTACTTTTTACTGCCAGAAGGCTTTCCCTCCAGCTATCTCAGTTGCTCCACTATTACCTTTCCTCTGCCAGGTATCACGGTGAAGGAATTTTCGGATTAGTTGGACCTGGCTGCGTGGTCCTAAGTTGGTGTAAATTAAATTGACATAGCAAACACTTGTGGCAAATACAGCATCGTGTTTTATTCTTGAGTGTTTCAGTAATACATAATATTCCATAAACCCTCTAGGCAATAGAATGGCAGAGCTTTAGATGGCTCACCCAGAGAATTTGTCTGCCTTGGTTAACATCATGTGTACAGGGAAAAGGGTGCTATTACTTTTTGGAAACTTCTGCACTGAAAACTACTGCATCAGTCTTAAATGATAAGAGGAAAACTAAATAAACTTTTCAGTAGAATTCTAAAATGCAGAGGACAAACTTCTGCATTCTGGACCAATTGTTTCCAATACAGGGATTCTGAATACTGTTCATTGCAATGTTTGTTCTTGCTATTCAAGTCAGATTGTTTAGAAGTTCCACTTTGCCTGTTTGTGTAAAAGCATATGCATAAAGCTTAATTATCATCTGTTCTCCTTGGTGATGGCCACTCTCCAGTTGCTTGGTTACAATTTGTTCTTTCCTTTTGCATATTGAAACACTGCTTTTGATTGACAGTCCCTTCTAAAAGTAACTAGTTTGGGTAATATGACCATTCTGGTGCTATTATTGCTGGCAGTCCTCACCTCATGTGGCTGCACACTGGAATTAAATGTGGAGCACTTACAGGAGATCAAAATGTTAAATACTGTTTTTATGCTGATCAACTGGTGCTTTTTGCTCATGGACTGAAAAAGAACTCCTGGTACCAGCATAAGTGGTTTGTTCTGATGTTTAGAACTTTATAGGAAGGACAGAAATAACCATGATTTTTGCCTGCACTGAGTTTCTGCTGATGAACAATGCTTTCTATCTGTAGGGAATTTGGAAAGTTCCTGCTTGCAATCTAAACATCCTTGCTGTTTTGTTTTCCTTCTCTTCTCTCCATTTCAGGAAGGTGAAAAGATAATTCAGGATTTTCTTTGTCAAGTGAAAGCATTGCCCCTGACAGATATGTCAGAAGAAGACATCAAACTCAAGCTGAAACAGCTGAGAAGTGATGTGCTGGCGAAGAACAACAGTTTTGTGAATGAAATAATTTCTCGAACGAAAGTTACGTCATGAAATGTGTGAGAACAGGATACAGCTCTTGAAGCATACTTTGTACTGAAAGAACTATAATTTTCTTGTCTTGTAGCTTTTATACTTTATGATACTTGTACTGATTTATGTAGGCATTTTTTCTTGGATTGTAATTATTTTGTAAAAAATTCTGAGCATATTATGTGCCAGATTCCTGCTTTAGTTGGGATCATTTTGTCCTTTTAGAAGTTTGCAATAAAATGTTTTTTTCATATTGAGAACTATTGACTGCACAAACAAAATGTGTAATATTTTACCAGAAGTGTGCTAGAAAGTCTTAACAGTTGAGGTGTCAAACAATTGCCAGAGCCTTGGAAAGCAGCAGTGCGTACACAAAATCCTTGTGCTAGACCATGATTCTTTTTTGTGTGATGCAGTTATATTAATTAATTCACTGAAGATTTAGTAATGCTATGTTAGTGCTCCATTAGAAAGAAAAAAACATCTAAGTGTGTCCATGTAGCCAGGAAGGCCAATGGCATCCTGGCCTGTATCAGCCAGTGTGGCCAGCAGGACTGGGGCAGTGATTGTCCCCCTGGGCACTGCTGAGGCCACACTTCCAGTCCTGTGTCCAGTTCTGGGCCCCTCACTACAAGGAACACATTGAGGGAGTGGAGAGACTCCAGAGAAGGGCAATGGAGCTGGGGAAGGTGCTGGAGCACAAGTCTGAGGAGCAGCTGAGGAGCTGGGAGTGTTCAGCCTGAAGAAAAGGAGGCTCAGGGGAAACCTTACCTCTCTCTACAGCTCCCTGGAAGGAGGTTGTAGCAGGGTGGGTGACAGTCTCTTCTCCTAAATAACAAGTGACAGGACAAGAAGAAACAGCCTCAAATTGCACCAGAGGAGTTTTAGATTGAGTATTAGGAAAAATTTCTTCACCAAATGGGTTGTCGACACCATGGAACAGGCCACCCGGAGAAGTGTCAGAATCGCCACCCTGGAGGTATTGACAGTACACGCAGGTGTGGCACTCAGGGACATGGGTCAGTGGTGGCCTTGGCAGTGCTGGGTTAACAGTTGGACACCGTAATCCTTGCTCTTTTCCAGTCAGATGTTTCTGTGGTTTGTCAGAAATTTTCTGCATGTGTACCTGCACAGGGCTGGGGAGGGGTGAGGTGGGTGAGTGGGAGGGATTTTTTTTTGTTTGCTGTATGAATGGTAATGCTTGAGTCAAATAAACTACAGGCCTGCTCTTCCTGCCTGAGTTGTGATAATGTGCATATTTTGGGGGTTTTGTAATGTAAGCAGAGGCTGGGGTGAAGTTACATTTTAACTGGAACATCTGAGCTGGTCATGATTAGTGAGGTCGGTCTACAAAGTAAGAATACATTGATTTTTGTCTGATGTGCTTCTCTCATTGAGACAGTTTGAAAGCATGCTGGTACAAGTTTATTTTCTCCTTGAAATTTAGCATTTTAAATTGCAGCTGAAGAATACTACCTATATTTAAAACTGTCAGCGTTGAAAGACTAATGGGAAAAGGTGTTTGTCGCAGGAGAGGATAGGAATAAAATCGTGCTGAAGATGTTAGGCAAACTCTTGCTGTGTTCGGAGATTGCATCAGTGGGTGTGTGCTGGGGACAGCAGTGCTGCTGTTAAAGCTGTACTGTAGCCCTGTGTCAGGGATTAATGTGTTGCAGTGGTCTGCATTTAAGCATTTAAGTGGTCATAAAAGAGGTGTGATGTTCAGCTTGCTTGTACTCAGACCAGAACTGAGACAAGCTAGATCTACTTCTTAACAGAAGTACTAAAGGCTTGTTTGAGAGGTTGGGGTGCTGCATAACACCTTTTTGGCCTTTAAATTAAAATGCATTCTACTTAAAAAGACAAAAACAGGTTTGCATTTACAAGCAGCACTGTTGATGCATGGTCTGGAAAAGCATGCGAATGAAAAAAGTCTGTTGCATAAAGTAGTGAAAAACAGATCTGTTTGTGCAATGTATTGTTTCAAGCACCAAGGTATCCAAAAATGCTGGATCAAACTGCTTTAGGTGTTGCTAGAAGAGGGCAGTTCCTGTGAGGGACTGGAATGGCTGGCACTGACAGCCTGTTCCTGTGTGTGCTGAGATCTGTGTAGTCTGAGCAAAGATGCCCCTTTCTCACTGTCATGTCCACGTAACCAAGAGAACAGGCATAAAACCACCAGAGCTCATTTCTTCCAGGAACTTCTCTCTTTTCCCTTTGGCCCTGTGTGCACTTGAAGTGTCTACTTCGCCGAGGAGTTCCTCATTAAGCTGCCACCAGCAAGAGGGCCCACTTCTCTGCTTTGAACCTGATTCCCAGTTTCCCTCAGTCCCCTTTGTTCATGTTCTTTGTGTCCACTCTTTCCTTCCTGGATGCGGTGCATCAGTTCTGTGTGTCTGCAGTGTGCTGAGGACAGGCTGCTTTTATTTTTGTATTGCACTTGGAGGCTGATAGGGCTGTTCCTGTGTGACCAGATTTGCCTTGTGTGTTACTCAGGAGTGATGGACCAGCTCTGGGCAGCACTTTCTGTGTGCTTCAGAAAGGGTCTTGTGTATCTGCAAGCAAAGAAGATTCTGTTTTTCTCATGCCCTTCAACACTCAAAAGGAAGAAGTGTGCAGGTTAACAAGATTTTAAAACTAATCTTTTGAACTGTTTTCTCTTCTACACTACACTTCCCCCTCCCTCTGCTGCTGGATATAGGCAAGAGAAGATCAGGCAGGGTTAAGTCTCCATATGTCAGTGCTGCTTGCAAACTGGGTTACAGGTAGTGTGATTTCATGTGAGCGGGCGGGGTGGCTATTTTTGCTACTTCCAATTTAGCTTTTTGTTCAGACAAGTACCTATGGGGCAGGAGCAATTCCAGAACTCGTCTGCTTATTACAGAGTTGTGCCAGGGATGCAAAGATTATCAGAGTTTCAAAAGAAAATAACGAGGTTGTTGAGAAGCGGTGAGGCCATGTACTGTTAGCCTGGAATAGAGATGTGAAGTTCTCTTTGCTCATTCACCTGGGAAACCTTGGCACTGAATGCTTGCTGCAGGCACGTGGTCTTTTTGGTCTCTGCTGTTTCTGTTCATCCAGAAGGCTCTTTATGAAGAAAACTGGATTAGATGGGGTAAAACAAAAGAGAGGACATGAGCAAACACTGACGGAATTAATTTTCCTTTGATGATTTTACTGCCCTTTTAGTGATCAGGATCAACCTCTTTGTGTGCAGGAGCACCTTATGAGAAAGTGTTGGGTTTACCTCTTGGGTTGTGGTCAAAGGCTCAGTTAGGGTTGGATGACTCCAGGGATCAAGCTCACAAATCCAGGGAATGCTGCCTGTCAGCTCGGGACTGGGCTCTGCATGTTCCAGCTTGCAGCTGTGCCTGTGCATCTCAAATAATAATGCAGTCGCCAAGTGGCTCTGTGTCTCTTCCCACCACTGGAGCTGAGGTGGTTCTGGAATCAGAAATGGCAGGAATGGGACTGAGGTGAGTCCTTGCCCACTGGCAGATGCACTGACGCTGGCTTGAGGAGACTTTGAATCCTCGGAGAGCTTCGGCTCCCTGCTGGTGAGAACCGGCACGCCGGTGGCCTGGCTTTGTGGAACGTAACAACTTTGCATTAGCTCTTGGTGGATGGAGCTGTTCTGGGCTGGCAGCCACCCCGTAAGTGACTGGAACTGCTCGTGGTCTAACTTTTCCAGATACAAGACCTCATTGCTGAGGTCTGGGGTTGTGTGAGCAGTTTCATCTGGTTTGGTGCAGGGTTATGATGACAGTTTAAGCTGGTTTTCCTGGCATTAATTTAAAGAGTTTTCCAACACCCAACCACTCACTACACAGGCTGAGCAATTTCTCTGGCTACAAAGCAGTGAGACAACTGGTCTTGCTATGCTGCAGTGGGGCAGATTTATCTGAAAAATCAAGGGAGAGCAATTGCTGCTCTGCATCTGAAGTAGTGTGAGGTCATGCACTGAATTCTTCGCCTCTTGCTGTCCTGGGAAGAAGGAAAACACGCAGCCTCGGGAGACTGAAGCCTTAAAATTCAGGGGAGAGGTGCTGTCATCTTTCTGAGATGGCTGCAACCCTTGCAGGTAGAACTTGGCTCTTGATGCTGTTTGCTGAAAAAGCCTTGTTAGCAGTTGTCTCTCAGATATTCCTGTTCCTCTCCCAGCCTTGCAGCTGCCTTTCCCAGCCTGTTGCCTTTCCTGTCTCTACTCCTGCCAAGCTCCTGCACTGTTCCTGTGCACAGGGGAGCATCTTGCAGCGCTCCTTTTACGTGTGTGTGTGTCTCCCTCAGCTGCCAGCAATGCTTTTTATCTGCACGGGGTGGGACAGGGGTAGATGCACCCCTGCATGTGCTGCTTTGCCAGTCAAAGTGAGAGGGACCAACCTCTGCTGTTAAAGAGGGGAGTGGCAATTTCTGATCATATTTAGTGGCAGCTGGGACTTACCCTCCTGACACCCTGTCCCCTGTCACCTGACCCAGCAGCAGTGCCTGTAGCTGAGGGAAGCAGTAGTGTAAAGCACATGACAGGTTGTGTTTGCTCCTGCAGCTGCAGCGCATAGTGCTTTCCTAAAGGTGAGAAAACGTGTTTGCATTTTGGCCTTTGTGGAAAAAAAGGTGCCTTGGCACCTGGTTTGAGCTGCTGGATGCCTGTGGCAGTGTCCTTAAGGATGTAATCGTTCTGTCTTTGTGGGGACAGATGGAAAACTGAAAACAGCTGTGCTAAACAACGAGAGCCGAGGGAAAAGCTGAGAATAAATAGCCCGTGCTTATGAGAACATTTCCCCTGCTGATCCACCCCGTCCTGCTGCACGCTGCAAAGTCATTGCCTGTCAGGGAGATGTGCTCGCACAGGGGGTGGCTTCAATATGCTCTTTCTTTCTCCAAAAATTAGGCAACTGTTCCCCTGTGTGTTGCTGTGGACTCTGGCAATGGGCCCAGCTGCCATGGCAAAGAGCAGATCTGCGCTGGGAGGGCTGCTGCAGGTCACTCTGGCAGTCTGGTCCCATCTCCAATCTGCTGCTGCTGTACCGTGCAGTGGGGGAGGCAGGAGGATGGGCAGCACTCCTAAAGTGTCTGTGCCTGCCTGAAGATGCTGCTTTTTACCCTGAGGAACATGATTTTTTTTCATACTGAGATTTTGAAATATCTTCTCTCCTGCAGCTTTCTATTTGTGCACAAAACTTCAGGAAAGCGTCCACCACTGTGGGCTTCAGACCAGAGATTGTCAGTGTTCTCAGCATGCCCGCTGGTTTCCCTTGTGTGGCTGTTCCCAGATGCCTCTGACAGCAGACAGTCCAAGCTTTTAAACCTCTCTGCACCCACCTGACCCCATCCAGAGCTGCCTGGGGACCTGCTCTCCCTGTGCAGGTGCAGCCAGAGTGGCACTGTAGGGAGACAGAGCCAGCAAACCGTGCCACGTGCTGCATCTCCTCCCCAGGGCCTGTGGTTCAACAAAAAACACTCCACAAAGGATCAAAAATGTAGCTGTCAGAATGTGGTCCCAAGCCTTGCAAGGAATGACAGCATGTGTTACCATGGTGCAAGCCTTGTGAGCTTTAGGTGATTGGGGAAATGCCGTTCAGAAGCAATTCTCTTCTGCCTGGATATCTGCAGTAATTCTTCCTCGTGTCTTTCTGCTGGAGGTTGTTGCTGACATGAATGTCCCTTCCTTGGTTTTCAGGGTCTCAACATAATGGCAAGTAGTTTCCTTACGCTTCCATGTGCTAATGAAGAAGGTAAAAATAAAAACCCAGCTTCATATCAATGTTCAACACCCAAATTACCAGCAAGATGATTCTGATGCTCATTTTAGTGCAGATGCTCTGGCTGTAGTCTTTTTTCGCCATGACCTGGGAGGGCAGCGTAGGAGTTTTTGTTTCTGTACCTACTGACTCTTTTCACCTTGGGCAGTAATAGATTTTTCAAGCTCACGCTCCCTTTCTGCTTGCAGGAAGCCATCTTTCATATCTCCATTCTGCTGTGGCATTTATCATTCAGCTCAGGGGCACTGGGATGCACTGTAGCAATTCACTCGCACCTTGGTGGCAATCAATGGCGTTAAAAGGTACAAAAAGAAGCCCTCTTGCTTTGTGCCTGCTGTATAAAAGGATATATTGTAGTGCCCAAGGCTGGTGGTGTAGGTGCAGGAAACCAGGGGGGTGCCTGTGGGCTCTGTGAGAGTGGATGTACATCCCCAGCGAAACTCAAGCAGCCCCCAGGGTTTAAAAGCTGCACTTCTGCATGCTGGCACAGAAGCCAGAGATAACAAGTGACTGCACCAGCTGGGAGCAGCCACCTGGGACAGCTCTGATAGTGCAGAGCCCACGGCGTGGTCTCCTTCGGTCCAGTTTGGGGGCACCCTGGTTGCTGTAGGAGCCCTCGCCCCCAGCACAGGCTGGCCTTTCTCTGGCAGTGTTCTGGAAGGTGCTGTTTCAGCACTCGTTTGGCCACTGCCGTTTTGCTCTAGTTATTCCCTTTAACTCAAAAAAAGTCACCTGAGACCAAAGCCTTTGAGGTTGGCCCAGAAAATGAGCAGCACTTGCTAAGCAGGCAGTGGATCACCAGCACAATGAAACACTTGCGTGGCTGGGTGGCTTGCTTAAAATATCTGATCCTCGGAGGGGGAAGGTCCTGTGGGACCCCAGCTCGGGCCTGCCCCGCTGCAGTGGAGCCGCCTCACAGTGCAGTAACACAGCCCTGGAGCAGAGCTAACCTGGCTCTAGCAGACCTGAGCCATATTCCTGGTCATCTGATGTACAATTTCACCTACAGTAGCATTTTAATGGCTCTTTTTTTGTTGTTGTTTTTGGACTCTGGGAAGGAAATCGATTTCCAAAAGGGAAACCTTGCAGAAGCCCCTCTTTCTGTGCTGCTGTGGCTGGATTTCAAGCATGATGTAGTATGATAAAACACTGGTTATGAGAAAACTGCAGTGCTGTTTATCTTTCTGCTGTGGAGAGGCACAAGATTAACTCTGTAATCTCTCTTGTAAGAGATGTGCTCATTCAGTGTGAATCGGAGGAGCTGCAAGAAGTAAATGCTTTTTTTCACCCTGAGATTAGACTGGCTGTTGATTTGGCCCATGAATCCACGCTAATGCTGTTGTGCTCTCAGTAGTTCTCAATGGTTTAATTTCTCTCTGGAGTGTAGTTTGTAGATAAAAGTGTAATTTTCTTACTGGAAAACTTCGAAAGCTGATGAGTATCTTACCCATTAGTATTACAAAGTTCAGTTTTACTGTTTTTTTAAGAATGAGAACTGGTCTCCATCAGTGACTAGATGCTTATTTATCCTCTGCACACGAGAGGAAATCAAACCATCCAAGGCTTTGCTGCACCTCCCACACATCCTGAAGCATGCATTTCTTAGGATTTTTCTTTTCCTATTACCCTTATCAAAGGGCATCATTCAAGGCATCAGGCTGCTTGAAGGTGTTTAATGTGAACAAGGAGTTTTTGGGGGGAGTGTGGTAACCAGTGCAGTAACCTGACATTTGCAGAGAATGCCTGAAACCTTGCTCCTTGGCCCTTCCAGGAGGACACAGTAGCATGTGAGGGATGCCTGGTATGAAATCCTGAGCTGCTGTGCCTGCTTTGGGCCAGTCCCTTTATGAGGCCTGCCTAAGAAGGATCTTTATCTAAATGGGGAAATGTAGTCTAGAAAATAGATTGCAATGCATCTGGTCTATAGAGAGCAGGCAGCCATTAATGCATTTCACAGGGAGCTCAAAGAAACCTCCATAACCATCAGTCAGGAGGGTTTTGGAAAACCTTCCCATGGCTGTAGGTGTCAAGTGCCTTGTCTGCTTTCGAGATGGTGTTGGACGCCTTTGGTTGCTGAAGGAGGGGTGCTCGTCTCTGCCTCTCCTGCACCTTAGTGTATCCCCAAACACAGTCCTGCTTTGCACTGCAACCAGCACAGTGCAGATGCTCAATGTGAATCCCTCTGGTTTTAGGGCTGTGGAATTGGATAGACAAACAGGGAGGAGAGGAGGAGCCCAGCCATGAGGAGCATGTGCTTAAACTGCAGTGGTACAAATGGAGAACCACGGGGTGTTCACTTCCCGTACCACAGCCTGCTTGGTTTTGCTGTTACGTGAGTTAGTGACAAAACTCGCACTGATTTGAATAGAGCAGGACGAGGTCGCCGTAAGTCTGTGTGTGATGTTTCAATTCTCAGTTCTGTGGGTAGTGAAAACAAGCCCTGGGCCCTTTGAAGCTGAATGGGGTCCTGAAGCTGAAGGCTGAAGTGTGGGGCCCCTGCCCAGGCTCTGGGTGTGGAGGACCAGCGCATGGTCAGCCAGAGACCACCACTGAAAGCATCTCAGTCTTTCATCAGTCACCAGGAGAGCTGCTCTACACCAGACCCCTTTATGTTCACTGCCCTCTCGTCTCTGTTTCTCCCTGGCTTTGTGGCTGTTGCCTGTCTTCTCCATCTCTTTGTTACCTGTCTGTTGTTATCCTCCCTTCCCCTGTGTGGGACACCATGGATGTTGGTTGGAACACAGGTTGGTGATGAAGGAAGCACATGACAGGGCTAAGCAGGGAGCAAATCCTCTGTGGGCAGGTGGGAGAGGCTGCAATTTTTGGATGCCCTTCACATGCTGCTCTAAAAAAGCCACACAAACAAACAAGCCAGCAGAAGCTGTTTGCACTCAGACAATAGCCCTATTTCTTCTTTAAAAAAAACGTGTACACTAGCAAAGCCTTTCAATTCCAGCTGAGGAGGAAAGTGGCTGCAAAGATCCATGCTCCTGAGTGTGTGCAGGCAGAACAGCTCCAGGACTTGGATGGCAGAAAACCTGATGCCATCAGGTTGTCTTGTGCCTGCTGAATATTCCCCTTTCTAGAAATGCTTTTCCCCACTGTTCTGCACCCTCTGTCAGGCCATGTTAAAAACATCCATGAGAGGGGACAAGCTGTGATGAGTAGGATGTGAGTCCCTATGGCAGAGTGTGAGCTTGGCTGTGGAAAAACCCTGGCTGGGCTCTGCTTGTAGCAGTTTCAGGGAGACCAGCTAGAAACTAGACTAACAAAAATAAGTTCTCAGCTTCAATGTACCCTGAAATTCAGCAGTTCCTATTTTAAAATGGACTGAGTGGCCAAAAGTTATTGCCGGAAACCTGTATAGAAAGATGTTGGTCTTTATCCAGTTCATTGTGGAAAAGCACATGGACAGGCATCCTCACTGATGTCCTGAAAGGAAAAGGGCTCTTTGCTTCCCCCCTGCAGCAGGACCCTAAATGAAACCACTTGGGTATCACCCTCGTCCCCCACTCAGCCCCCCTCTGGGGAGAGCAGCATTTATTCTAACCCCTGTTTTTAGTGGCTTGCAACTCTATAGCCTGTCCAGATAGAAATGTCCATTGGATTGGAAGGACTAGATTTGTTCAGCAGTGGGGGAAGAAAATCCATGTGACTTCTCTCTCCCAGGAGTGTCTCTGCAGCCCATGGCATTTAACCACAGTGGAAAAAACCTCGGCAGTTTGAACTGAACACGATACCACTCACAAGGCAAATATTGCCTACTCAGAGCTCTCCTCAGGGTCTCAACATCCGCCTTGCAGGTGCTTTAATACTGCCCACAACAAATTTCCTGCCTGCACAAGAAAGCAGGGAACCAAGCAGGGACAAGCTCTCTGAAGGATGATGCTCCCAGACTCCCAGAGCTGCCAGCCCATGGTGTATTAAACACTAATGGGGTACTAGAAAAATACTGGAGGGTATAGGACTGATGCTAATAACACCCAGCTGCAGTTTCTGGAGTTTTAAAAGATTTTAGAGAAAAGATGACTGACAGTGCTGAATGATGCAGTGAATGCATCCCCTCCTGACTATATGGGGTGCTACTGGTGCTGACTTGAACGTATCAAAATCATCTCTTTCCCTGAGAAACCTTCCCCTCAGACCTGGGCATCTGTGGGTACCAGCAGTGTCTTGGAATGATTTTCTTTGTGGGGGTTGTTTCTCTCCTGGCAGGTTCTCTCCTGCAGATCCTCTGTGTCAGCACCACATTCTAATCAGAAGTGGGAGATGTGGGAATGGTGCCACTGCTGAGCCAAAGGGCTGATGGGCAGAGGGGAAATGTACCAGACAAACAGGATGAGAGGAAATGGTTAGATTGGATATTAGGAAATGATTTTTTGCAGAAAAGGTTGTCAACTATTGGAACAGGCTGCCCAGGGAAGTGGTGGAGTCACCATCCCTGGAGGTATTTAAAAGTGATGTAGATGTGGCACTCAGGAACACAGTTTAGTGGTGGGCTTGGCAGTGCCGGGTTAATGACTGGACTTGGTGATCTGAAGGTTCTTTCCCAACTTTAATGATTCTGTAATTCTATGATTCTCTGAAAGAGAAGTGTCACCCTGAATGCCAGGCTCCTGCCAGCCCACCAGCTCTCCTTTCATTCTGTTGGGCAAAGACAATTTCTTTAAAACCCTTTAATAAAATTATGTTCTTAAAAAAATGGCTTTTGAGTCTCCTCTGCTGGAGTTATTTTGCATTTGTTTGCTTGAAGGGCATCCAGGAGCACTTCTTTGGGCACCAGTGCCAAACCATCTTCTGCTTGCAAATGGGATGGATGCTGGCAGGGCTCTGGGTGCTGCCCCGGGCTGACAAGGGAGCTGAGTGTCACCGTGTCTGCACAACTGCTGCCATGCCTGGGGCCCTGTGGCACTGCAGGTGATGTAGGAGCCACCTTGCCAGGGAGACCTGGGCACTATGGTGGCACCCATTCCCCTGCTCAGAGTTTGGATCCTGAGGTGTCCTGCAAGTGTGACCAAAGTGAGAGGCAGGAAGGTGGGAGATGGGTAAAACACCCCAGTGGAAGTGCTGAGACCCCTTTGGTATTCCCATCCCTCTCAGTCAGTTTGTGCAGGAATAGCCCTGGGAGAAGAATCTGCTGAGATGGATGCTGGACAGCCCCAAATGCAGCCCAAATTCCCCCAAAGGCACCCAGGTCTCCTCACATTTGGCTTTGGGGCTTTGGGCAGCTGACCCCACACCTGGCAGTACACAGGGAGTTATCCCCCACCTGCACTGGCTGCTGCCTCTGCCTGTGTTAAGCTGTATTTTCTTGCTGTGGAGATGCACAGAGGACGTATGAGCCCTCTCTGATGGTATGTGCTGGCTGCACCCATCTTCAGCACCTCTGTGGAAAAGCAAGCAAGAGCACCTGTGACATGAGGCAGGATTTTGCAGTGGTTATGTTTCCATTTTCTTCGGAAAATAAAATGATGTGCTCTAGCAAGAAAGTGCTGTGATATTTCTGGGGATTTTCCAGCAGAGCCTGTCTATGGCTCCAGATTTCTCTGTAGTCTCTGCTCTTTGTAGGTGAAACCAATCAAAAAGAGTGAATAATCCCTCACAACTGTTTTCACGTGCACTTTTGAAGTAATTTTTTTACAGCATTGCAGTGTAGATCAAAATGCATTTAGGTTGGGACGTGATACCATAAAAAAACCTCTAAAAAGTTAGCTCGTTGACTTTTCAGTGCCTAGGTACAAAGCAAAAATAAAGTAATTTTTAGTATAGGTTTTAAAATTGCTGAGAGATGCAGCTGTCTTTTCACTGGCAGCTTCAAAACCTAGAGCTATGCTTTTTTTAGACTACTTTGATAAATGGATGTTTTGTTTCAATCCCACTGAGCCGAGCTGCTTTCCGATTCCTGCTTCCCAGTTCTGATACCTGCACGATGGGAGGCTTTGTCCCCAACAGCTTTTTGCGTGGCAACATCTGCTTTCAGCTCTTTAAATTGCCTTTAATAACAATACTCTCAGTGGCCTGATGTCCACTTCTACCAACTTCATGTGCACGAGGCAGTTGGTTTGGTGAAAAGTTCAGAAACTGCCGAATATTCTGTGTTTCTGTTGGAGCCAAGGTGCTCAAGATTTGTAAGGTCAGGACTCTGATCATCTCCAGGCGAAACCACACAGAAAAATGTGCTGCCTACAGAGTTGGTCTGGGGCTCAAGGATCTGCTGTAAATTCCTGCACAGGTCTCCCATGTTGTGGTGGACAAGTCCTTGACTCTCTGGAATCTTTCTGTGTATAGACTCACAGAATGATTCACGTTGGAAAAGACTCATGAGACCATCAAATAATGTATATGAAATGAGGGTGCCAAAAATGTCTCATTCAGAGGCTTGTGGAGAAGCTTACAGCTGGTCACGAGATGCTTGGAAATCACCAGCGACAGAAGGGAGCCAAGATGGAGTATCTGATTCATCCACAGGCTTCTCGTTATTGATAATACTCTGAGGGGCTAGAAAAATGGTAATTGCACTTCAGATGGAAACAGTGACTAAAAAATTATCCTTGATGGTTCATTTTTTTTTCTCTAAAGGGCTGTGGATACAGCCTGTAACTGCCTATAACCATTTTTAATATGAGGTAATTTCTGCTTTAATGATCTCGCAGATCTCAAGGATATGCTAACATTTACCACCAACTATTAGATCTACATAGGAATATTTCACTTCTTCAGTACTAGCACAGATGATGCTCATGAGAGGTTGCTTAATTATACCTACATTTTGGAAGATGAGAGAGAAAAATAAATATTGGTAAAAATCAACATGATTATATGGGTATGAATAATCTTGTCCATATTGGCTTTTTCCTTTCCAGTTGCTGATGGTTTTTACCTGATTTGCAGAGATTTCAGGGATGAATGTTTCTCTCCCTGCACAATTCAGATGAATTGGTTTGATTTTGCATTGCAAATGCAGTTGATGTAATGAGACATGGACTTTTGCAGCTCCTGGCACGGACACGGCTCTGGCCAGGAGTGCAGGAGAAGAATTCTGACCCTGTCTGACCAGGCAGGAGTGAGCTGGGGAGAGCCTGAAGCACATGGATAAAGCAAAGGTACCCCTTCATCTTACCCTGGAGGAGTCCTTCTGGTTTGGTCCCTCCATTGATTCCATCACTTATTTTTCCATGTCATTAAGCTGCAGCAGTGCTTTAGACTAAATAGTTTTTCTTCCCCAGACATCACAGGTTAGCAGAAACCCTTTATTTGAAAGACACTCTCAAATTCCCACATTTCCTACTAAAAGAGCAGAGACTTGGAGTCACTTGTCCCATATAATTTCCCCAGGAAGGGGTAGGGACGGGCACTGGTCCGCAGCTCAGCGGGGATGGAGGATTTGTCTCTTTTGGGAGACAGGAGGTCTGAGGAACATCACAGAACCCATCTATCAGTACCAGCATGCCTCTAGTGCACAGGCCTGCCCTTGGCAGGAGACCAACCCATGCTGAAAGCAGAGAGGTGCCATTAGACGGCCACTCTTAGCACAGCAAACCCAGGCACATCAGCTACGTCTGCACTAGATCCTCCCCACCAAGTATTTTGTTATTCCTTTCTCTGGTTTATCAGGTGCATAAGAAGGTCAGCATAATTTCCTTGGCCAAGGGAGCCATACATGCAGTATTTTGCCAACTGATTGACATTTAGATGGTGATGGACAAATAGACATAAAAATTTGCCCAAGAGGCATCCACCTGCAGCTGTTGGGGTGAGGGAAGGGGGCTCCCTCTCCTAATTCTGCCAATATTCCCAAAGGGAAAGTGTCCCCAATTCTTTGCCTCTGCTCCAGGGCTGGATCACCCAGGACCATCTCTCTTGGTGTCAACATGATGTGTGTGTTAAAGGCAATCAGAAGTTTTCTTGCAGAAGATCTGCTGCACTCAAATGTCAACAAATTCCAAAATAAAGGGTTTGATCACAGCATTACAAACTTCCCACATGAACCATTTTGAATGACTGGAGGGTGACAATCTAAATATAAATGTAATTTCTTTTTTAAAACTGACTTCAGGCACATATATACAGCTTCGGTTGACTTTCAAGAGGAGTCTGTGGGAACATCTGACAGCAAAATTAAGTTATATGTTTCTTGTGGGAGTTCGTTTCCTCCAAAAACAGCAAGCGCCTTGTTTCCCTGGCACTCAGATTTTTAAACCTGTAATCCTAGCAGGATATGAACTGTTTTTAATTACCCCCAGTGACAGAATTTTGTCCTTTGAAGGAATCACTCAGGGTGTGAAGGGGAACAAGGACATTTAGTGCAAATGCGAGGGTGTGATTCATTTTTAGAGCTGGTGTGGTGATCAGCTCAGCCATGGAGGTTTTGGCATCGATTTCAGCAGGTCACAAGGTCACACACAGCTCTTGTATTAGTTTGGGAGAATAAAGATGTGGGAAGGAAACAGAGGACTTGGAAGCAGGCAGAGGAATAAATGGGCTAAGAGACCAATTAAAGTGGATAAAAGCAAAGAGAAAAACAGTGGGCATGGTGAGGGCTTTAATGACTTGTACAGCACATTTCGAGGGTATTTCAGGTGAAACCTTTTTCGGAACACTCATTCAAACAGCGTCATTTCCACCAAAATAACTGGTTACATGACTAGGGTGAGGTGGATTTTAACCTTTATATAATTTTCCTATATAAATGCAATGGTTGCACAAAATGTACTTTTGGGATATGCTGTAGAGAGAATCACAGAATCACAGAATCAGTTAGGTTGGTAAAGACCTCTGAGATCATCTGGTCCAACCTTTGACTGGACACCGCCACGTCCACTTGGCCATGGCACTATGTCCAGTTGTTTCTTGAACACCTCCAGGAATGGTGACTCCACCACCTCCCTGGGCAGCCACAGCCACTGCCTGACAGCCCGTTCCATGAAGAAATTCTTCCTGATGTGCAACGTGAACCTCCCCTGGCACAACTTGAGGATGTGTCCTCCACTCCTGTTGCTGGTTGCCTGGGAGAAGAGACCGACCCACACCTGGCCACAGCCTCCTTTCAGGGAGTTGCAGAGAGTGATAAGGTCACCCCGAGCTTCCTTTTCTTCAGGCTAAACACCCCCAGCTCCTCCACTCACTCTTCATGGGATTTACCCTCTAGACCCTTCACCAGCTTCATTCTCTGGACTCATTCCAGCACGCTGAAGGTGTCAGTGTGTTTCTGGGTATTTGATCAGGTGCCCACTGCAGATGGAAGGACAATGAAACTCAGTCCCAGGAAAATCCAGCAGCAGTTGTCTCAACCCAATGGAGTTTGCAGCTCGGTGTCTGGAACCACTGAAAGCCCCAATACACGACTAAACCCCAAATCTCAGTGCACAAGGTCTAACGAATCACCTGTAATTGCCTCACCCCGTACACACCAGCCCGGTGCAGGGCTCTGTCCGGCACATTCGCTTCCCTCAAAATTAAGGCTGCGTCTTCTGCCAGACCACATCTTCTGTCATGTTTCAGTGAGCTGGGAGCACGATGAGAGTGTCAGAAATGCACATGTGCCCGTTGTGGGGGATGCTGGAAAGGAGGGAAGCCAGCGTGGCACAGTGGGGACATGCCAGCAGCCAGCCTGGGCACTGAGCTGGTACTGGTTTGAGCATGAGATTAAATCCCAGCGACACACTTGGGAACTCGGGGCAGCCCCATCACCCCAGTAATGTACATATAAATGCAGCCCTGATGTGAGGGCTGGATCCTGCTGCAATAAATTGGATGAAAGGCTGTTTTTACATTCTTGCCTCTGGAGAGGGTTTTGGAGGCCTGGAGACAGATGCATGTCCTGGTTGGGTACTGGCAGCCCCGTATCCACTCCTAGAGGAGTGACCTGAGGGCAGCGTGGATGAGCTTCCCACCAGCAGCAGAAACAAGGGAAATCATCTCCCAGTGAGCTTGCTGCCTTCTTCCACCCCCTGATATGCACCAAGACTGGATGTCTTCACAGCGGCCCTCTGCCTACACCAGGAGAAGCCACTTGAGACACCTCAGAGCAGCTGTGGGAGCTGCTGGTGCTGCTCTTCCCGGTGAGTTTTCTCTTCCACTCATTTGCTTTGCTGCTTTCTTGGAGAGCAGAGCTCAGTGATTTTTTTTTCCCCCATTAGGAAATGAGCTGAGGTAGCTGGTGGCTCCTCAGCAAATACGTCAAAAGGGATGTATTTGCAAACCAGGAAGGCACTTGAACAGTAACACTGAAATATAGTGGTGTAAAAAGGGTAATTATTAAAAACAAAAAAAGGTATTTTCTGATTTTCTGTAAATATGAATATCTAGCAGATTAGTAAGATTTTTCCACCACACTCTACGATGGAGAACTTTATGGCTGGAATTGTGAAGAATTTGAAACACTCTGAAAATCTTAACTTCTTTGAAGCATGGGAGACCCTGAATAAACTCCAGGGGAATTGGACTCCTAGCATAGCAATTCTGGGAACATCCAACATCAGTGAAATAAGTGCTAAACAGCCAAAAATTTCCGCCTCCCCTTTTTTAATTTTTATGCAAAAGCATAACTTTTGCTGGCTGCAACTTTTCAGCCCTTATCCTTTCTGCCAGTAAAATAAGTTGTGTGTGTTTTGGCAGGCAGGGGCTGCCACACCAGCTCTCGCAGGTTTTGTGTCTGGCTGGACGCTGCAGCAGCAGGTGCCATCCACAGCCTGTGCCCAGCACCAGCTCTTGCTGGGGCTTGCTTTATGATGCTGAGGAGATGGGGGCAGCAGTAGGGGCTTTGCCTGGGTTTATAAACCAGAAAGGTTTGCCCTCTGGGTCCATGTTATCTAGCAAGATTAGCAAGCCTCCACGTTTGGTGCAGTGACATTTCTCTGTTCGCAGTGAGATTGATCTTTTAAGTGCCTTTCTAGTCAATATCAACATTCCCAAGATTTATCTTAATACCTTGGACAGATGGCTTCTATTGATTTGAATGGAAGTTGTGGAGAGGGGATATATAGGAAGTTCCTTATAACTGTTTACAGAGCAAACAGTTTCCATCTGCTCTCTGTTTTATTGCAAAGCAAAGGATCACTCAGCTGCAGAATTTAACAGATGACCATGGGGTACACTGGAAGCAGATCACACCAGTTGTTATCCCACCTGCCTCTGCTTGACCATACACAGTGTACCCAGCGTCTGGGGAGTTGTGGGTTCTCCCCATATGGCTCTGAGGTCTCCAAGCCATACATTTCCAAGGGGGTCTCTCACCCAGGGGGTGCTCCTGCCTCGCCTTCCTCTCTCCATGCTCAGAAGAAAAAACAAGAGTACTCGCATACACATCCCAGGCAACTTTTTTTCTCCTGTTTATTTCAAAAGTCTTTGTAATAACTTAATTGCAACATTCCAAATGTCACCCGGAATTTGACATCCTCCCAGATGTACAGAATTCACACTCAATCTTGTTTCACAGCATTAAAAACACACAGGAATGTTCCCCAGACACCATCAGTGGGTTCTTCCACAGTCTCATTAACCACCAGCTCTACACAACCTCTGCCAACGCCTCTGCACCGCTCTGCAAAGCAGCTGCACATCAGCTGTCTCTGCCTCCTGGATCCATAACCATGTTTCTGTGAATGAAGGGGTGCCAAGCCCAAAACACCCATTTTTGTTTGCAAACTGTATATAACGTACCAGTAGAAACGTGATCCTTGTTTGATTGGCTTTGTATATGGCTTTTAGTCCTCTTCATTCAAAGATCTTACAGTGGAAAAATCCTGAGCTGACACCAAAAATGGGACCGATTTGTTAAGAGCACTCACAATCATGGTACGAGTTGGAGGCTAAGTTCCTGTCAACCCAGAATTAAAGCATTTTTTAAACTGCCACTTGTTTAAACAGATTTCAATCTTGAAATTTATTCCAGTTTAATGTTTTGCCAAGAAGCATCATCTGAAAGAGTAAAAATCTATGTTTTCCAATCAGTGATTTACAGGAACTTATGTTTCTTCATTTCACCTCTTAACTTGGTAAACACTACCAAAATTGTGATGGAAAAATACATGCATCTCCTTTTGACTTCTAGCAGGCATTTAAGTCATTACATATGTTTAATTAGGCCATTTACTGCCTGCAATTCAACCAAGTTACTTCAGATTCAAGCCATAGAAACACTTGCTTCTTAGACCCTACCATCTCTTTTGGCTTGTTGGGGTTACCTCTGCTCTTTGGGAGTATGTTAAGTGATGTCAGGCACTGCAGAAACTGCTGCAGCTGTTTCTGGATGGCAAAATGTCCTTTTTTCTGACCAACACTCAGCAGAAATTCCTCTTGGTTGTGAAAAATGTCCCTGGCTAATACCCATATACTCCAGTGACGGTAAATTGCTTGTGTAATGCTTGCTGCCATCCTTGACTTCAGTAGCAGGGATGTGAAATGTCCCTAACAGTGTAGAAACAGCTGCAGAAACCTGTTCAGAAAGTGCCATTTTGGTGCTGCAGCTGTTTGAAGGGCAATATCCAGCACCCCAAACATCCAGCTGATGCTCTCCTGAACCCAAACTTCTCCCACTGCCAAGAAAACATCTGGCTGCTGCAGACAGAGGCAGCTCTGCTCACAACTTTTGCATGTGAGATCCTTACCACCTGATTTACGATTATTTTGTTTTTCTGATATGCCGATAATGGGTGTTTGGGTTTTCTGTTTGGGTTTTTTTCCTTCTTTTTTTGAAAAACCATGACTACATGAAGGTCAGCTGCCAAATGAACTGAATGATCAGTGCAGGAAAATTAAAAAACATAACATCTTGTGTGTAGGCTGTGAATAATGGGCAACACCCTTTTGATCATTAAAATAGAAAATTATCTCTGTTTTCCACTGTTTTTAGCCCATTAAGAAGGCAGGGATAAGAGCACATTGCTGATGATTTGCACCACTCTCCTGGCAGTACAATTCCTGGCAGACCAGGGGCTGGCAGTGGGATGGATCCCACCCCAGCGGGGGTTTGGCTGGAGGAGGCAGCTGTGGATTGTCATGACATTCAACTGCTCTCCAAAAACCACAGACACCCCGAGGCAGGGCCATTTTGTCCATTTTCTGCTGGAGACTGGACCAGAATTCGTGGTCTCTGGATAATGGGCATGCTTAAATTTGGGGATGAAGGCAAGTCCACCCCTGAGTGCTGTGCAGACCAAGGCATGTCCTCAAACACATTTTGCTTCCATACAGAAAAAGAAAACAGAAGCTTAGCATGCCCTGGTGCCGGCAGAAACCAAGGCTTTTTCCCAAAAGACGCAGGTGCATTGAGCATTGGAAGAGAATGATAATTTTGTGACACATGCCTGAGCTTTGGGGTCCAATTGTATATTTTAGCACCTTACTTTCTGTTCAGAACACCACTTACTTTTGTTGATTCACTGTACTGGTAAGACAGTTTTTCTTGTTTTTACTGATAAAGATCTCTTAGCAAATAGAGCCAGACTTGGTAATTTGATTCATCTTGTAATATTTATATATGCTGTCATCATATGGAAAGTCTAAACAAATCTCTCTATCCATTTTATGAGGGGAGAAGGATCACAGTAGGATTACTGCCTTGCCAGTGCAGAGGCACTGCAAAGAGCAAAATGAGTTGACAGCTGCACCCGTGTCCCAAACACTCCAGTTTCAGGAACAAGCCAGGGCTCAGAGGTGGCCAGAAACACCTACAGCACTTTGCTGTGCTTCTCAAGAGAGGCTCAATGCAATGTCCACCTCCTTTTTTACTGTTTTACTACTGGCAAGCATCTCCTGAGGCTCAGCAAAGGGAACTGCCCGTTTCCACCCAGCCAAGCTGCTTTAATCACCCCAGTGCCAACTCCCAGCCACCAAACCAACCCCCAAAATAACATTTTTGTGCATCAAGAGTCCGTCCATCACCCTTGGCCCTGTAGCTGTGTGGCCTTTTTGATTAAAGTGGTTAGCAGCCGGTCGAGCCCTGTGATTTATGTTTCTTCGCTTGAATTGGAATTACGTTAGCATGCCCTTGGGTTGCAATGGCCAAACAGGTACACATATTCAGCTTTTGAAGGTTTATACTTGTAATTCTGTTTGCAGCAATTAGGCAGGCTCAGTTTCAATCCCTCTAGAAGCTCTGTTCACAGGAGCAAATGTACAGCATAGGGCATTTTCCAAATGGGAATTACATACTTCTGACTTTAAGAATTCAAAACAGGTTAGATAAAATGGGCAAATGAAATAGGCAGGTCTTTTTACACAAAACCAAATCATTAGCATCCTTCACAGAATTCATGTCAAGCAATTCTGTTTGTAGGAAAAAATATTCGGTCTGCTAATTCCAACCATGATGTAATTTACAATCAGAATTTAGATTTTACAAAACAATTTTTAAAAGAAAAATGTTCAGAAAAGTGACTTATTTTGGTGTGTCTGGGAACATTTGCTGGTGTTAATATTTCAGATATTTGCAATCAATGCAAAAAGGAAAGTGATACCAACCAGAAAACAGCACAGAACTGGTCGTTCCTTCTAGAATTCAATGCAGAAAGGAGCAAATACCAAAACCAGAGGAATTAGCCCCAGAAGTAAAATTTTTGAGGTTTGAAGTAGGAGATAGCAATGCCAGCTCAAAGGTATCTACCAAGCTGTGCCCTTTCAAAAAGAAACAAAATAAACAAGAGTGCTTTTCAACAGGTTATCTTGAAACTTGAGTAATTTAAATTAGCTGGAAATTTGGAAATAATATTTTTGCTGAGAGTATCCAACAAAGTAGTACTCTAGTGAGCTAAAAATGGGTTTGTATATGTATAATTATAGCATTTTTATTTTTGTATATAAACAATGTTTACACACACACAAAAAAAACCCCCCACAAACAATCCCCAAACAGTATTTTAGATGTTGTGCTTTCAGATACTGAGGTTTTACAATAAAACTGGAACTGAATTCTTGCACTGCCTGTGCAGCCCATTGATGTTACTACGAGCAAAAATTTCCTGGACATAATTTTACTTGCATGGAATAGGAAATTATACCCATTGAGAAAACCTGGTGTTTGATTTGCACATTGTCAGAAATACCAGTAATTTTTTCACGTTGTTTATTGTATGTTATTATAAAAGCATTAATTTTGCATTGACTCACTGGCTTTAAAAAGTACTCTTACAGTCTGCAAAGTACAAAAGGAATATGGGAACATCTTTGTATTCTGTAGGTTTGAAAAAGCATCACCTGCTGAAGGTCTGATCCTGAAAACACTTGGGACGATGATGTAACACACTTTCAAACCCACCTAAATCCTCATGCCAAGTCTGGGCTTGGAGGCTGGCTGGGACACAGCTGGGCATGACATGGCCCTGGGACTAGGAGGACTTGGAGGCATGGGAATCTGCACCTCTGATACACCTGAAATACTGATCATCACTCTAAGGGAGCAGCATGGCTGCTTTCTCAGTCAAAGTTGGGCAATTGCCTCCCTGAAATCAGCCCTGAACGAAGATGGTGACTGTAAGCGTGTGGTCCCTCTTCCCCCTGTGGCTCACAAAATTCCACACGAGGTAGCTGAGCCCACGACGCCACAGCAGCTCTTTGGGGGGGTGACAGTGTCACAGCGTTGTGTGGTGAGGAATAAATGCACGAGCCAATGCAAAGCAAGTCTTTGGTTTTCTGCTGGATTTGCTGGAGAACACTTCTAAGCCTCTCCCTTTCCCCACACTTTTCGTTCCTCAATAACAGCACACTTGCTGTATTTTTTTTTTCTCATGCTAAATCTCCAGACTGTTGGGTACCCTGCAATAAACTGCATCCATGTTTACTCCCTCTTTTTTTTCAGGGAAGGACTAAACACGATACATTTGAAGGCTGCAGGTCTGCAGCCCCACTTCAAAGCTAAACTACACCACTCTGGATCCTTAGAGTTGAAAGTTTGAATTTGACCTTAGACCTCTTTTTGCCTGTGCAAAATTTAGGGCAATTGCATTTTCTTTTTGATGGTTTACAGAGATATAGTAATTAAAGGGTGGATGTTACCCATTTAGCAAATAAAGGGAGAAAGAAAAAAGGTATGTGTCTTTATTGGTAGCTGCATTCAGACTGTGGCCATGTAAACTAAAGTAGTGCTTCCTCAGTGCCATTGCTACACAACGTATTTATAATGCATAATGAACCACTTACTGTGCATGTGCTAACATGCATAGCCTTTGTGCCAAATCTCAGTGGAATTGTCCATACTTTCCTTTATTTTCCACAATGTAGTGCTCCTCTTTTCCTAGCATTCACGAAAGCATAATTTGAACTCAAATATGGACATATTCATAAAAAAAAAAAGAAATTGCATATTGGTTGTACAATATGCAATGCACACTTCATTAGTTATTTTGTGTGAGTCAAGTGCTAATTTTTTCCTAATTGAATTTATTATGTAACACAGCATTTATTGTATTATTTAAATGTAACAGTGCAAATGCGTGTTGGTTTGGAAAGGCACATTAGTAATACAATTAGAGCAGAAGCCATACACACAGATTTGTCAGGCTAGCAATCAGCAAAGTATGATTTTGTTGAGATTAGCTCTGAACATCCATTGCAATGATTTGCCACTGAATATTTCTCAAGTTAAAGGCTAGAAAAATACTAAAATGTGAGAATGGTCTCATTGCTACAGCTGATTTCCATACAGTTATAAATTCATCCCACACAGGCAATGAGGTTTATACCAAGCCCACATGCCTGGCTATATGACCTCCACTGCTGCTGAAGTCTTTCTTTCAGCAGCAAGGCATGACTGAAATATGGGTAAATGGTCACACTACACCCCAATTTTCACCCACAGAAAGCTGGGGAGGAGAAAAGACTGAAGGCCAGGGTTGCAGCCATGCTGGGACAGTGCCTACACCAACAGGGGCATTTCTGGGTAACCTGAGCACGGCACAGGGCAGTCCCAGAGAGCTCTAGTGGGATTCCTGTCTTCTAGCAGTAATTCTGGTTGCAATCAGAGCTGGTAACTTCCTAAAGAACCTTGGTATGCATTGCTGTGCAATGCTGCTTCTGCAGGGAGACAGGCAAAGCGCAGCCTCGTCCCTCAGACACTGCCACCTGTGGCCGAGGTCACTGAGAGTGATCTGAACATCTACAGGGTCTGAAGGATGTCCTTTGCATTGCAAGGAAATAAAGAGCCATCTGATTTTTTCAAAAGGAGGATGGTGTTTGCAGATGGGAAGAAACCAATGAGAACCAGATGACATCTTGGTGTGACTCCAAACTTTGTCCAAGATACACACAGGGAAGACAGACCCTGAGAGGTCAATGTAGTGACTTGCCAAATGCTACAGGTTTCACAAGAAATTATTCCTTGTAACTGTTCTGTCCTGAGCTCCAGGTCCAAGAGAAGATATCACTTGAATTTGGTCATTGTTGCTCATTAATTTTCCCCTATATTTTGATTTTCATCTGCAAGGTACTAGTGCAGGTGCCAGGCGAATGTGCTATCTCCTTTTCCTGAGCAGCTCACACCTCTGCCATCGCTGTTCTCACTCAGGGCCAGCTCAAAGAGAAGTCCTAATTCCTGTAGCTTTCTGCTGCTCCTGAATGCTCTTCCTTGGGCTCAGGCAGCAAAAGACCAGTCTGGGAGACAGGATCTGAGCTCAGGTCTGTGCTGCCTGTAGACTCAGCAGGAAGCTGGGATGTCTTGGTCTGTGCCAGGCAGGAGTTACTGCTGCTGTTCTACAGGGTGGTGGAGAGGGGGTTGTATCAGGGAAAATGAACTTTTAAAACCTAAGTCAACTGCATTCTTTCAAGGCTATCCATAATAAAATTTGAAAAAGAACCCCATGTCTAGAATGTAATACAACTCCCAAGTTACCTGAAAAGAAAGTGCAATCTAGTGCAGTGTGCTTTCACTTTCCCACTCTGTTCCTTCTGTTTCCTTCTGATTTCTTGTGCTTCAGCCTGTGTCCAGGTATTGCTGGTATCTGCTTTGTCTGTGAAAATGAAATACCAGGAGGAATTGCACTTGGTGCAACTGGTGCATGTTTAGGGGTTAATTCACGAACGGAGCAGGCCACCATGGGGAATACGAGTTGGACCACGCACAATAAAAGAGGAGTTAGGTGCCCAAGCCTGGCAAGTTTGAAGAGGAGTTGTCATTAAAAAAAAAGCTAAAGGAAGAGATCTCAAACGTCCTGCGTCCTCTTGGCTCGTGTAGTCATGCACAGAGGTGATGGGTCCCCAGGTAGGGCTGGAAGGCTGAAGAGTAGAGATTTGGAGCTTGGTTTCCATGCATCCTGGAAAAATACTTCTGCTACTGAACATGAGGGAACTGTAAGGCCACCCTTCAGCAGATGCTCCCCAGTGAGACCCAGCTCAGTAACCATGCTCTGACCTTCTCATAAACTGGCTTTGCTGCGCCAGACGGGTTTGGGGATTTTTATAGGACTTAGTTATGACTGGGGGTACCTGTGGTTGACTTAGGTCAACTTTTGGAGATATGTGATCTGCAAGAAACAGGGGCACTGGTAAATAACTGGGCATGCACTTTATATGCCTCAGAGGCTAAGGAGAAGCAGAATGGAGATTATCAAGGACCTTGGGTGTAAGTAAACATTAGATATAAGTGAACAGAGCAGCAACCTGATGCTCAAATCCCTTGAGATGCCCAGCTCTGGGAGCCGGTCCAACTTCCCCTGGAGTCAATAGGAACTGCAAGGGGTGCTGCAAAGGCACCCCTGTGACTGATGGTACCAGAAAGACTTGGAAACATTTAAATTATGCTGCAGCAGACTGTGTGTCTGCCTTTGCCTGGACTCAGAAAAAGTACAGAGGAGGTATGTACAATTTCATATTACTTCACTGTATTTCCCAGGCTGGAATAAGTAGTTTGAAAACAATTCACAAATTTACAGTTTAAACAGGATCCTAATAAGTTATAATATTTATCCTTTAAAAACAACTCACTGAAAAAAACCCCCTTAATTTGCAAACTTGTTACCATAAAAATAAGAGTTCTTGAGCTCACATAATGTTGACACATTTGAGCACGTTTTTATGAGCGAAATAATGAACAGGTAATTCTGCTGCGGCTTGGGGCCCTATCTGTTCAAACTCCGAAGTCCTTTGGGACAGAGCCTGTCTGCCCTGATTTATGTAATAGTCCTAATGAGTAATAGTCCCCATGATGACAAATGCACCAAGATACAACCCTAAGAGAGGGCGGGCTGCAAAAAAAGAGCAGGCTCCCATTCACACTTTTAATAAACAAACACATAAATCATCACAGTTAAGAGATTTACCCGTGGGGGTAATCCCAAGGGGAAATAACAAATTTTCATTCTTTTGGTTCCCTGCCTGTGCTGCTTCTCTTGCATATCTGGAAGGGAAGGGACCCTTCCTGAACTGGGTCTTCCAGCAGTCAGAGTCTTTTCCAGACCATGACCTGTTCCTGTACACCCTGCTTAAATTTATCCTTCAGTGGGCTTCAAAAGCAGCACCAAACACTTTTTCCTGCCTCCTTAAAGAGGACGAGTGCACAGACAGGAAGGCGCTCTGACAGACGGACCTTGAGGAGTCTCTCTACCACCAAGAAAGCTCCTGCCTCTTGAATGCAGCCCCTACCATACCACAGAATCTTAAGTGTGAGTCTGCACCAGCTGGAAACACATTACAGTCATCACTGCTTGTTTCTGGCCAAACACATCTTGATAGAAGCTGTGACATTTACAGTGTGATACAGACCCATGTGTGGTGGTTTATCTGCAGCTCTGATTCCTTTTCGTTAGGAAAAAGATACATTCAATGCCATAATTCAGCTGGCAGGCTCAGGTGTGCAAAACCTCAAATTTAAAGTTAGTTTTCCAAGGGTAAATTCCAAAACATTTTGCACTGCTACAAATTTAAAAGAAAGCAAAAATAATGGCTACTCCAAACCCACGCAAAACAAAGTAAGTAAATAGAGTAAAATATTTTCATGGAAATATTTTCAAACATTTCTGATACTCCTAGTTTGTGTTCATCAGCTCGGTCAATCTATTCAGTAACCAACCTACTACTCATGGTCTTGCCTGCAATTTTCCAGTGAGTTTCCAAGAGAAGGCTTCTTAGAATATAAGCTTAAGTTTTGTTTCTTGCTTGGAATCAGCAGAAGCCTTTTTATTATCTTCACAGTGTAGTAGAGAGAATTTAGAGAAATGATCCAGAGCCGTTGCATGTATTTTTGAAAGAGGTCTGCAGCAACTCCTCTGCATCCATTTGTCATGCTAAACTACACTCTAGACCAGGTTTGTGTTTGGTTCTTCAGTGGTTTGGGCTAGCACAGGTTAAATATGGCTTAAGATGGTAGCAGCAACAGCCAAAGGCCAATTTATGACTTGGTATCAACATTTTGGGGGAAGCCAGTTTCTGGGGGAACTCCAAAGCAGTGCTCTTTAGTACAGCCTGCACAGAGATTTGTGGGAAACAAGTACAGGGTTGGGGTCCTCAAAGAAATGATTTGCACGAATCTCTGCAACAATACTGCAGAAGTAAAAGATGCAAATTTAGGACAACAGAGAGCCTACAATCATTTTAGTGACTTATTTCAATGAGAAAGTAATGAAATAAGCATTTTTGAGGTGATGCAAACATGTGACACCAGAGGTGCATACCGGCTTCTCTTGCATTAAACGAAGTCAGTTCTGAAGATGACAATTGCCTGTTTTCTATTATTCAGTAGGCAGGAACAGTTTTGCACACCTTAACACGGTCCTTGATAATCCCCTGACTTTTAAGAGTTAGGTGGCAGGTGGTCTTTCAGACAAGACTGGCTGAACCCCACCATTTGTACGAGGGGAGTTCAGCCCATTCCATCCTCTGCCACTGAAACCAATGGGATTATTGAAGTGAAGCAGTCACCCTAAAGCTGGTGTGACGACAGTCACCTACATGTATGTCATACACAGGCCTGCTACGAGGAATTGCTGAAGAGCATTGAGTACAAGGCTCAGGGCCAGATCCAGACTTCAACAAACTGTGAGATACTGGCTTAGCCAAAACTTACCAACCCCATGTTTGAATCTGGAGCCCAACTTGCCCGCTTTATGCCTTTTAACATGGAGTTTGGGTTCAGGCTCTGTTCTGAAGAAGAACATGTTGGTTTTGACACCATCCTAACCATGCACACCATCCTTCTATAATTGCACCAGATTCTGCATCAAAGACATCCAAGTCTCATTTAAAACCCCCTTAGGGGAAAATTGTAACATAATGGTAAAGATCTCACTGCATATTAGAGAAAACTTACAAAACCCCCAGAAAGTAAAACGCTGAACACCCAATGAATACCAAGGCTGTCTCTGAAATTTAAAACTTTCCAGTAGCTTACAGTGGTAATTCCACCCTAACCGCCATTTTATTTTTGTTTAAGAAACAAAAGGAATTCCAAAAACTCTACCTAGAATCACTTGTTTCTGCCAAGCGGTTGTTCATGATGGCCAGAGCCCCCACCCCCGCAGAGAAACCGTTCTGTCTCGTATTGATACAGACATTCCTCGGGTAGCCATTGGCCGTCTCGGACAACTGCTTCTGCAAAATGGCCAGGGAGACTTTATTGGACGCTGTGAGCTCCCTCATGGAGATCATCTCTCCAGAGAGCCTCCTGCCCTCGGTGTCACTGTCGTACTGTCCGTCAGCGTCCACGGCAACGTTGTGGCGGCGCAGGCGGGCTCCTGGGGTGATGGCGTTGCGACGGCTGAGGCGGGTACTGGATTTATGGCACCTTGGGCAACATCTGCATTCCAATTTTTTCAACATCCAGTTCAATATTTGTTTGATTACGATTGAGATGACATTAAAAAGGGAGTATATGCAACATACCCCCATTAATATAAATATGAAGTTCCCGACTCTGTATAATCCCTGATGTTGGTACGCAGCGTTTTGGCTGCTTACCAAATCTCCAAAGCCGATGGTGCTGAAGGTGACAAAGCAATAATACAAGGAGTCAATGTAGTTCCATCCTTCCACTGCTGTGTACATGGCGGAGGCGCAGCAGGAAAGGGTAATAGCAAAAAATCCCAGGATCAGCATCACGTGGTAAACGGACGGCTTCCAGCCCACGAGGCTGCCCACCCCGGCCACAGCTGGCCCCCTTCGGAAGTTGGAAGGTAGGAGACCACTTCTTCGCAGCTGTCTCTCGTAGCACGCCTTCATGATAAATGCCAGGAGGGAGATGATGCGCTCCAAGAAGAGGTTGAAGAAGAGGATGGTCCCGGCACACCCAAAAAGGCCATAAACGATGAGGAACACTTTTCCAGCCACGGTTGCTGGTGTGGTCATTCCAAAACCTACGGTGTGGAGATAAATGGGCAACATTAACGACACGGGTTTTCACGCATAAGCTCAGGACATATGTACTTCAACAAGGCTCCCGTCTCACTGGATAAAAGGAGTGCTATCTCTAAGTCAGGTTAGGCCAACACGAAACCAAGTTTGGTAAAGAAGGAAAGCACCAGAAAGTCCAATGAGATGACTAAAACTCAAAAGTGAGCAAAAAATCCTTGCAAGACAAAAGGCAGTGTATTAGCAGAACACCACCACTCTGTAAAGGCAGGTGGAAGACTCACTGAGCCCAAACCTTTTCAAGGTGGGATGAGGTAAAGACGACATTTCCCTGCTCCCACATGTGTCAGCCATCAGGACCTGACGAAAAGTTTAAGTTCTCTGTTCACAAGCTGTAACCCAGTGTAACATTTTTGTTACAGGGATCTGATTATACCGTTCCCACTGAGAAGATGGAAGTTTTCAGGTTGTATAACAGGGAAAAAAATGCACCTCCCAAATATTGAATATTGTTTTAAAAATAACAGCACTTTAAAGTCTTTTCCAAATCCCAGCTGTGACTAGCCCACCTGGTATCATCACAGAGGGAAAGAAAAGCCATCATGCTGCAGAGCTGCCTGGGAGCCTGGGGGCATTGGGAACTTGCAGATGGATAATTACAGCAGGGAAAAACACCGCTGCACAGTTAAACAGAAAAATCAGAGTATACAAACTCTGGGAAGATACAGCAACAATATTAATTCACCTCTTCTTTATATGGATTACTTATTGTAATATTACTTATTATGACGTTACTCATACACACAGTTTTATAAGTAAGCAGTAATGCCTTGTAGCTAACAGATGGTTAAATAACAGCAAAAGTGAACTTAAATTTGCATGCAAATAAATACAGTAAGTTTACTCCATGTTATTTGCTGATACCAGTTATTTTATGGAAAAGATTACACATATTTCACATCCCATCTCAGGAAGATTCTTCTGAAACTCAGTTCTGCAGGTATTGCCCTTGTTCTGCTATTCTTCTCTGTAAAAACACTCAGTGGCTCAGGCAAAGAGCATATTGACAGGATTGAGGTGGCTGCTTATGTCCCATGAAAAAATAACCACATCTAATTTGAATTAAAGGTTTGTGAAAAATCCACATTCTGAAAATTCATTGCTGTTTTGTTCCACCAAAATACTGAGCAAGTAACATATTCAAGGCAGTAAATATCAACACCAGACTATATAAATAGAAGTTTGTGAAGAAAAAGCATACAGCATAATGAAATCATTACAGAGCATAATGAAATCCTTAAATTCAGTTTATTACCATGACACACCTTTATAAACAGCAAAAAGAAAATATTGCCTATATATAATGAGTTGAGATTGCTACTTGAAACCTACTGGTTTATTTTTGCAATGGCTGAATTTTTCTGGGTAATTTATCTATGCTCCCTTCCTACTTTGTTGATAGAGAATTTCCCGTTGGTTGATAAAAGAATGTAAATGCTCATGACAAGCAAACTCAGACATATCTTTTCAATGACATGAAGATGCATGAGAAAAGAGGTGGTCCTACTTTCATAGCAGATTTGGCAGGCTCAGAAACAGCTGTGTGCCACCAATTCAGACTATATTTCATAATTTGAGTAACCTGATCTAGTGAAAGGTGTCCCTGCCCATGTCAATAGATGACCTTTCAAGTCCCTTCCAACCCAAATCAGTCTAGGATTTAATGATCATAATCTTCATTGTTAGAAGAGTATTTTGTGTAAAAGTCAGTGAAAAACTTGCACAGTATTACCAGAAAATATTACCACAGAGGTCATTACATTTTTCTTTCTGGACCCACCGTCTCTCCATTCTGCAGCGTTAACAAGACCATCTTTGAGCAGACCTCACAAAGCCTGCCTTGGGCTCTGGGAAGTTCTCAGTTCCTTCTTCCCTGTGGGGTGGACCTGTTCTCTGGATTGGGCTAGCTGCTAGCAGGAGTCTTCTCATTTAATGATGAATATCCATAAGTGCCTGGTCCTCAGAAGGAGCCGGGGAGCCTGTTGTGGTTGCCAGCTAGGGATTCACAGCCAACTTGTTATGGAGAAGGCATCTGTTCGCCTGTGCCTTGTCAGCAAAGCACTTAAACATGTGCTTCACAGCAAGCATGTGAACATCACCATCAAAATAAATGGGTTTATTGTCACACATACGGCTAGACACATTTATTAATTAGGAAAAAAAAAAGAGATAGTGACAGTTTGGATCGAGCTGTAAATGCGCTGAGGCTTTTTAGTGTTTTCTGGTGATCATTCAAGAGAGGTGGTGAAGTTTTATATTTTTGTTGCTGTTTGTTTCATCAAAATCTTCTGAAGCAAAATGCTACTAAAATTCAGCATGCAGCTATGCAAGGTTAAAGGGCCCATCACAGCAATGAGAGTGCTAAGAAATATATAAAACAGGCAAAAAGTGAGGCCAGGCAAACAGGGAATCATTTAGGTTGGAAGAGACCTTTAAAACCATTGAGTCCAACTGTTACCCCAGCACTGCCAAGCCACCACTAAAACACGTCCCTTAGGTCACCAGCTGGCTGAGGGGAGCACTCATGGACTGTCCGTGCAGGGTCTTCCTCTGCCAGCTGTGTTTGTCCCTTCGTGTCACCTCGACCACGAGGGGCTGGTCCTGGTATGTTCTGTACCTCATCTCTGAGCTCAGCCCCCGCCCAAGGCTAAGAACATCGTGATGCCTGGATGAAGCAAATTCATCCAGAACTGCCTATGCTTCCGACAGACTACAAGGGAAAAAGCGCCACAGGGCTTTACATTTTTCATGGCCCTGAGACGTATTTTACAGGTGCCTTGGGGTTGACTTTGTGTGGCTCAGATGTAATGTTTGAACCTCCCTCATGCCAATTTTGCCTCACCACTTCGGATACAAGCTCTATGGCAACATTAATTTCAGCTCGCTGGTATTTCTCCTCCCCAAAGAAAAAAAATTAGTAGAGATGAGCTGATAAAAACCCTCTTCAGCAGCCTCTCATGGTTAAGTGCTGGCATTTAATGAGACCCTCATCCTGACTTGCATAACAGGTTTGTGGTTGCAATTCTGCTCATCTGGAGTTTTAAATTATTTAAGCTAGGGATGGATTCAAGAGGTAGAACAGATGGACAAACTTGTGACATATGCTTCCTGTTGCTCTTGCTTTCTTTTCTTTTACCCACTTTCTTATGAGTAAGAGATGGTTGATGCCAGGAGACAGAAGGGAATACAGCAGCTTTAGTATTTGTGAGCTCTCCTCTCAGTCAAATTAGTTTGGCAATTACCTTGTCTTACTATATTTTGAGATTAAAGGGGGTGACAGTTTTGCAGTAAAGATGTGTTTACCGAGAGATGCAATACAGTTTCGGTCATTTCAAAAACTTTAAAACACAAGAAAGTCACAAAAACTGAACACAAGAAAGGGCATAATGTGTCCCTGCCTCTTTCAGCCACCCCAGTTCTTCTTATGCAGGTGTCCTCTCACAGGACTTCACTCACACAGCAGGTCAGCACACTGGAGCAATCATTTGAAATCCCAGAGTGAAACAGCCCTCAGATCATCAGAGCAGCATCACCTCTATACCACCGTATAACCATCATGTGGTTATATTTAAAGAAATCAAAAGCAACTAAAATGGTTGAAAGTAACTTTTTAAACAAATGGTTCCTCAGAGATAAACAACAACAGAAACAACTATAAGCAGAATGCTGTTTCCAGAGGGAAAGAAGTTCTTGCAACATAAAGGCTAAGAGACGGGGGTTACAGACACAGAGAAACAAAGATTTTAATGTTTTCCTGTTTCCTGTCTGTTCCACTCTTGCTTTACTTCAGGGCTTTCCAATAGTCCTGGTTGGTCTTTATCGACTAACATATATACCATACTATACAAGCATATAGCAACGAAACATCCTAGTTTGAATCCCATGTTTGGGTTCTGGTGCTTCCTCCCACCCTTTCCCACCTGTCAGCATTTCATTATTATTTCCCCTGAGAGTCATACCTGTATACTTCACAACTGCCTCTCATTTATTCTCTAGCTCCTTACCACCTAACATCCAGAAACAGTTGCCTTGGATACAGGGTCACAGCTCAGAGCCAACAAAACTGCTGCATCCAGAGCTTTTACCCAAAAGGGGGAATACTACGAGTCAGTTCTTCCATCCAGCCTTGCATTTGCAGACCATAAATGAAAAGACTTACTTTCCCTTTAACATCTTTCTCAGCCTGCTTTACTAAAACACCCCCCTTTGGGCTCAAACAGTACATTTTTTTAGAACTTTTCTATTGCAAAGCCTTTAATATGAAAGTTGCTGTAAAATCCCATTTGATCTTATTTAGATTACTATCTGCAAACACCTCCTGAACAGTGGTCTGTCCAGCACTGTGAGAATTAAGACCCTTTAAGCTGGACCCGTGCTACATCTGAATAAATGAGATACAACTGCAGTGTTTAGGGCTGGCCTAACCTGTCTCATACACAAACCTGCAGTCCTTGGTGGTGACCCATGTACTGGGGCAGATATTCCATGGAGAAAATACTGAGTGACTATGCAGATAAGGACTGACTTCCATAATCATTCTATCTACCCATTCATCCATCCATCCTTGGTAAAAAATATATATAACTAAATCTGTATCTATATATATAGATATATACACACACCACTTCAAGATGTATAAGCAGGCAGTTTCTGGCATTTCCTAACTTTCTAAAAATAATTTTAAATACATTCCTTTAACAGAGACTACAGTAAAGAGATGGTCAGAATTCCTGTAAACTTGCTTTGTGAACCAAGGTGAGCTAAACCAGTTTGTTTTTTTTTCCTGAGTGTTTCATATATAAAAATGTGCATACCTGCACCCAGAGACTTTGGGGAAAGACGCCCAGTCTATTCAGTGACCCGAAAGAGCACCATAATAAGCTCAATGAATGTAGTTAAAAACCATCCATGTCTCTGCTGGTGCTCCTTGTTTCATTCCCACCTGTGAAATATTAGTCAGTTGTTTGAGACAACTGCTACTCCAAAGGAGCCACGCTGGCAGAACAGAGCCAGGAGACGATTAATTGAACTTTAAGGAATTTCAAAGTGCTGCAGGCAACTATTACAAGCTTTATACAGTACCAATTTTATTCTATTTACACACAATGGTGATCGGGTTATTGGTTATCCAAAGTGCTGTGATGCCTAACATCAGGGAACACCAGAATCGATCACCCTTGGCATTTCTCTGCTGGACATGCTTTAAACCACAGGCTAAGAGGTCATGGCCACATATCCATTCCTCTTTAATGTATGTTGGTTTTAAAAAGAGTTAATAGAATTGTAAGCCTAAAATAAGACAAGCTTCCTTAGGAAAAAAAGATCGTATTTGTCACAATTACATTAAACAACTAAAAGGTGAATTAATAAATAGTTGTTAAGTTACCAGGTGCATGTGAAAGGTATAAAAAGAGACTGAGAGGAAACATTATTTTTCTGTAGAGGTGAATCACAAAGATGAAGCCAAAATTATTCCCAGATGTGACTCAGGTGAGGACAGGAGAGAGGGCTGGGAAGCAGTAGGGCAGTTCCAACAGGGCAGGGGTGCCAGGACTCCCCTGCTTCTCTGGCAGCTGGTGATTTCTGCATCTGGGTGGGCAAGGGGCTTGCAACTCCCACAGGCATCCCTGGAGACCAGCAGGATGTCACAAGTGGCTCCCTCATGGGAATGATGCAAGGGGCTCCTGCAAGAGAGCGGTGTGATGTAGAGCACTGTGCTGGAGAGGTGCTGGTGGCTGTGATGCTGGGATTAAACAGAGTACTCATGTGCTCTGGACAGGATATTTTGTAGGGGAGGTGGTGATGAAGGACCTCTTGTGCTGTACAAAGGAGTAGGTAGCTAACTGAGGGATAAGAAGCTGCAAGAAAATCTGTCTCACGAAATCCCCCAAAGACGGGACTGTGAAGACCGACCCCAGATGCAGAGTACTTGCATGCAGAGGTGCTGCCATGTGGGGCTGATACCTGGCCACATCAGGCAGGTGAGGAGGGGACCCCATGACCAAAGGAGAGGTTGTCATGTATGATACAGCCAGAGCAGTGTATTTAGGGTGAAGGATATGCCAGACTGAGCGGAGTAAGGGTGAGGTTTTATCTCAGAAATCCCAACTGTTAGCATCTTGATGGGGTCTAAGGCACCTGGGGGGACCCCAAAGAAACCTCAGGGAAGGGGAGAGGAATAACCTCCTCAAAACCTGGCTGCTTGTGAATGTTTAACTTCTCCTCCTTGCAGCAGGTTTCCCAAGTGTGTTTTTCTAAGCTGACACCTTCTAGCTGAGCTTTCCAAGAAAGATCTTCAGTCTCTAGAGGGTACTCAGCAGGCACATTTATCAGCTCAAGTGGCCTAACTTTCGTGTATTTGAGTAATACATGGTCCTTAAAAAGATAAACGCTGGGGCTTCAGCTTCGCCAGCAGCAGCAGCATTCTTGCTCTTTTCACTTAGCAGAAGCAGGCAAGCTTTTTCTCACCTGTACTGCATGCTGCCCTTTCTGTGTACAGCCTGCAAAGACTAACTAAACAAGTCCACCCCTGCTCACTACTACACGCCATTATCCTAAAGACAAAACCCAGTAAATACAGAAGGAGGTCTGGTGAAGTTGCTTTGGCACAGAACCAAGCCAAGGAAGAAGCAGAAGTGTCTCTAAATCAGTTTTATGGCTCCCTGGCTGGGGCCAGCTGCTCTTCATACACCTTGTACAAGCAAATGGGGACTGACTTGTGCCAGGCCATCAGTGCTGCCAGCTGAGCAGCAGCTCCGGGCCAAGGTCTTGCTAAGCAGCACCCCCTGAAGAGGGAACACGTGGGGAGAGTCACAGACTTGAGGCTCAAAATCTTTGGCAAGCTTACGTTTAGTTTTCTGGCTAATCCTACTGCAACAGAATATGGTTTTGAATGAGGGAGAGGGAGCCTCTCCTAAAAGATGGTGGAGAATGAAGCTCAGAGAAGGATGAAAATCAGGAGTAGGAATTCAAACTAGACAGAGACAAAGAAAGTCAGGACCTACAAACTGGCACTATTCTTGCTGAATTGGCTGTAAAGGGATGGAAGTGTCCTGTGGCGTGACAATCTCCCTTTTCCATTACCATAATGTACATAAACTTCCTTTCAATCCTCAAGGTTTTATTGTTCTTATAAATAATATCATCTTCTTCTCTGCTAAACTCTTGGGGCCAGTCTCTGGTTTACAGTCATAAAAATCAAGACTGAAATTATTTTCTTCATTTTATGCTGCCTTTCTTGGACAAATCTTCAGCAAGATGCTACGAAATGCCCTCCTGTTATTCTGCCCCTTGGCACAGCTGAAGTACGCTAATGGCTTGTTAAAACAGAAAGAATATGGGTTAGTGTTGCCTAAATTATTCCTAAACCACCTCACAAAGGAGGATTTCCAGAAAAAGGAGATGTGAGCAGGATGTTCTTTCTTTTGGTTACAGCCTGTCTCCTTGTACATTGATCTAAACTAGCGCAGAGCTGCTTCCTGTGTCTGCCTCCACACCTGATGATCGCAGGGTCCTGTCTCTGGCTTCTTTTCTTATCCTACCAGCTGGGGAAAACCATTTTGCTATAATGTTCTCTGAAATGGTGGTGGTGTTAATAATGGAAAAATATATCCCACACGCTCCACAGTTGTTTGACAAATTTATATACTGTGAAAAAACCTCCCCTTCGCACTACAGGCTTAGGGTCTTCACACTCTCGCATTAACAGCTGTTGGGGGGGTTTAAATCCCTGCTCATATCCCAAGTTGTGTGAAGAAGCATCTGCCTTGGCTCACTGCACTGCCAGATATGACCTAGAACACAGGGGTTTCTGAAACACCATCAGACAGAGGAAACACACCTGATTTAAGAGTAACTGTTTTAAAAAATACACAGGAAACAAAAGCATGATAACCAAGAAACACACAAAGTGTGTCTCAGTAACCATGGATATACATGATGGTAGAGCTCATGGACCCCAAGAACCACCAATTCCTTCTCTCTTTTAAGATGTGTCCAATATTTGAAGCCATACACTGTCACCTCGTCTGACCTTCCTACAGTCTTCATGCAGCTGATGATTCCAGGTGAACATTGCTTCAAAAGTAGATTTCTGTTGCAATCATAATTCTTCATCCTTGAAAGCTGCTTCCATTCTTATTTTCCTATGTTTTTTTGAGAATGTTTTTTGTGCGGATAATCGTGTATCTAAGCAACACCCTAACAGAAAAAAGCTTATGCCCTGTCATTTCAAACATTAGCATTCACACATGCTTTTGCTGTTTATTGAAACCTGCATTTCAGATGTCTGTGTACACCCAACGTTGAGCCATTTTTTTTTCTGAACTGCAAGTGAAAAAGAATAATGGTATCCAAATTTTGTTATGTTCTTGAGGCATTATTGGCTTCAAAAGAATACTTGCACATGTACTGTCACTTCAGTGCCAGTACATCTCACAGTACTTCTCCTTTCAGGCTAAGAAACAGCATTATCTGAATTTCACAAGTGATCTTGGGCCTATGTCATATTTCCCCACATAGGAAGTCTGACAAAAGAAGATGTCACTTGTGGGCTTTCTGAGCCTTACAGATGGGAAAGGCTGTTTAATGGTTATACTGTTGGCTTATCTTTTGACTGGATTAAACAACAGACTTGTGGCATATTTTTCTTCTGCCACTGGTGTTTGTGTAGGTAGGTGTTCAGAGAACATCTGTTTCTTGATAGTTGTCTCAGCTATTCTGCTTTACAAAGATGGATGCAAGGGATAAAAGGCCCTAAACATGAGAACATCCTTTCCACTGTTACGTCTTTTTTTGTTTTGGTTTGGTTTTTTTCCAAATCTCTGTACAAACTTCTACAGTTACAATTTAATGAAAAACTGATCAAGCTACCTGGACTTCTTAATGGTTTAAATATACTTTCATGGGTCTTATTTTAAAAACTTATTTTAAAAAGTTCCAGCTGAAAGCAAAGAAGCAAATTCTCAAATATCTTTTTGCTCAGGCAGCTCTTCCAATTCATTCATGAAGGCACAAAGACCCAATTTTAAGTTACTGTAACAGAAATAGAGGGTGACAGGACTGCTGACTAACCAGTTATTTCCCATTTTCTACTTCTCCATTTAACTCTTCCTTCCTTAGTATGCATTTCCCTTGACTATTTTTAAATTTAATGATACTGAACGACTTTGCCACATTGCCAAGACAATTTTGAGCTTTTGATTTTATCTGAGATTTTCCTGGTCCTCGCAGCTCCGCCAGTAGCAGTTTTTGTAAATGAACGAATCATCTTATCAAACAGCTTCTTTCTGCCTCTCTTATGAAAATCACAACTTGGATTTAAGATCTGTACACTGCCATCACTCCCTCCTATTTCCATCGGGCTTAAAGCAGACTTGACTGCATACACATTGAGCATGACTGACACTGCTTTTTGTCTGACCTCAGGAGACAGATGTATTGCTTGCACAACGCTCAGGCTGAGCAAACAGATCACAGAATATATAATGATGAATAACCAAAGGCATTTTATCTGGCTTTAACTGAAATTTACTGAATTAGTTTCTCACTCTGTTCTCGCATGGGCACATTTCTTCTAGCTGCCGTTTCTGCCGTGATTAAATTTGCCTGTGTAAGACTTGGGAATGATTGGGAAACATCTGGCCAATAATTTCTAAAGGGGAAGAAGCTGCAGTGGAACAAGCTCACAAAGGTTAAAATCCAGGGAGGAATTGCTGCGGGGCTACAACTGTTATCAAGATATTACTGCTTCTTTCATGCATTTACTATGGATTTTTAAACACGAGCAATAGCAGTGCCTCACCCACAATAAGTAATCCCATATCTTAACATCAAACCATTCAATTTCTTATCTTATTCCACTCCAAAGCTTTAATCACTTGTAAAGGCTGCTAATGCTTTGCCTCGTCTAATGCAATTAGATCTAATTTTCATTCTACTTCTCGTTTGATTCAAGAAAGATTGCACTGAAACTTTCCCACGTCTAGGTGTAGCAGCCAGTGCCATCAACAGACCCACTGAGCTCAGGGGGATGTATTTTACATGGTAATAACAAGTGCATTTGTTTTATAAACCTGGTGTGCCAATAAAGTACCTAAGGTAGGATTTCCTAAAGCTCTGCAGGCTGGTCTGCTATTGACTTCAGCAGAAGTAGGCTATTGAGGAGATATCTGATTTGTCTGGATTGCAATGCAATTGCCCCTTGGATTATAATTCTGTTTGTTACTAGAGTGTTTCTATTCACAAAAGGTTTTTATTGTCACTTCAAACATTTATTGTGCTCAGGAGGACTTCCACATTTCAAATGTTCACCAGCATGAACGCTAATTTTTGCCCTTAAACATCTCCCAAAATGCCCTCAGGTTTGCACTTGGTGCTGACACACTACAAAAACTCTCTTTTTATATAGGTAAGCAAGGCTTATTCAGATCATGGCCACAGATTATGTTCTCAATAATATCAAGCTGTTTCAGTCTAAAAATTGCAAATTAAATGTTCAGACCTGTTTTTGTGTTGGTCTAACCCTGATGCTACTACAGCAAGAGGCAAAATTCTCTTTGACTTAACAGCTTCAAAGATAAGGTAACACCGCATTCATTAAAATAAAGAAATGACATTGTATTTTCCAGCACACCACCAGGAGCAGGTAATGTTACATGAAGTTAATTGTCAACAGAACTACCCTATAATTGTTTTCTTCCTCTCTCCACAATGAAGAGCAATTAAAGCTTACATAAAAACAAGACAGTGTGCTGGCAAAGATGACCCCGTGGTACGAGTGAGAAAAAATGATGACGTGTGTATGATCTGTGTCGAACTGAAGACAATCAGAGAAGGAAGAAATAGACTGAAAAAGAAATGAGGGTCAATAGCAGGATTAACACCAGGGAAAGGGGACAAGTATGATGAGGAACAGAGAGAAACTGTAAAGCTTTACTTCTGACTTCTTTGGTAGTTATTAACATGAAAGACTGTAAAGACATCAAACAAATATTCAAAAGTTAATCAAGCAAGCAAATCACCAGTAGAGAAAGGCATACTAATTGGGGGAAGGAAGAAGAAGCTGGAGAAGTTCAGACTGCCTGGGGAAGGCAGGTGAGCAGGCAGCGTTAGATCAGCTGTATGAGAAGGAAAGGGGGAATATCCCCAGGAGAGCAAAGTGGGGGGAACACTCCAGGGACTGGCAGGGCTCCATGGGAACACAGGCCACAGGGTTTCAAGCAGGATTTGGCTTTATGAGCCTGCAGCAAACAGGGCAGCTGATAAGCCTGGTAATTATGATCCCTCCCAGCTATCACAGGCACGATAGCTGGCTTACAGGGAGGTTGCTTGGTAATAGAGACGGACTGGCTGGAGCCACACACGGATGGAGAGCTGTCAAAGGGGTGCTTCGGCACACCAGTGTCTGGTTTGCAATCCCATCTCCAAGCTCTTGTAAATGCATAGGGAACTAAAACAGAGGTATTTGTCCAGCAGAACAATCACTGAAGACCAAATGGAATGTTCTGCTAAGCAGGAGGTACATGCTCACTAAGCAGACATTGCTCCTTCAATTACCCGAGCTAGAGGGACCCTGAAGGCTGCAAAAACAGAGAATCCCTGATTACAAACTCCAGCTGGTCTTTGTTTTGAACCTGAACCAGCCCCTAGTAAGTCAGTATAAAATTTGCCCTAACTTCTGAGATGCTGGACCACATCTCATGTAATGCTGGGCACAGTTTGGTTTTTAGATGACTGCTCTATGAAGCTGTGGTGCTTGACATTTAATTTGGAGACCCCACATTTCAGTGCTCCAGCTGAGCACCTCATACTCCACAGCCATGGCAAAAAGAAGTGCAATTTGGTTGTCCTCGACTTCTCCATCAGTTACTGATGTTAATGTTTTGAAACATTTAGCTAGGGTTTAATATTAAAGAAACCTCTGAAATGCTTAGATTAAGTAATCTGAGCTGAAGTGCTCTGTAGAAATTATTCATTTCAGATGAGCAAAGCACAGTGAAAGCTTTATTTTCTGTGGCAGGCATAACCCTACAAGGGCAGGCAAACCCTAAGAAGTACTGAGATCAAGATAAAATTTTTCAGATTTTTTTAATTTTAAAAAGGGCTTTATTTCAAGTACTGGGTTTCCTCCCTCCTGCTTTCTAGAATAAAAGCCCAACAAATTTAGGATCAAAATTTTTCGTCGAGACCCTTCAGGGGGGACTCCTCAAGTCACCTGCGTAATTACATGGATGTATTCCAAGTAAATCTTCATGTTGTTTCTCACAACTACAAGAAAGCAAGCTGTGATTTGGATTACTTTTCTGCTCAGAGCACCCAACTTATGCCCACACATTTAGGAAATTCCTATCAGTGGCACCCAAAGAAGTTAGTACTCCCATGCAGCTACGGCAAGCAGAAAACATTGCTATGGTGACAGCTCTTCATGTGAGGAAAATCAGTGTAGGATCACAACTCTCCACAGAAATATGCTGACCATTAACATGCTGCCCTCTGAGCCCCTTGCTCTCTGTTCTTTATCGAGATTACCCGAGTGAGAAAATAACTCTCAGAAATCCACTGGCACATTGATCAAAACATGACACGCGCCGAAGGAATCAGATCTGCCTGAAACACACTCTCACTGTGGCTGCAGATTGTGTATAGGATGGCAAAGACAAATAACCTGACACTGCACCTTAATAATACTGCTTACTCTTCCAGCTGCTTTCTCATTTGGTTTTGTTTGATTATTTCTTAAGAAGGTCAACTCCGGAGGCAACTCCCCTCTAATCTGAAGCCTCTGCAAAAGCTGCCTGTACAAGCCTCAGAGAACCATAGAGCCCTGAGGAGACAACACTGCTGCTGCTCAGGTGCACACCCTGGTTTGGCTGTCACCTTTTGGCTGGGTTGGCCCTATAGACAGTGAGGCTGCATTCACGGAGAGCAGAGAGCCACAACCTCCCGTGGCTGCAGCTCTAATTCACATCCTGGAATACAACAACGAAGAAGACAGGGCAAATATATTTTCCCCTTAAAGCCTTCAGACCATCTTGGTTATTTGTGGGACTTCTTGCCAAATTATCCTCTGTCATGCCTGCTCTCACAGGCTCACCTCCTGGCTCCTGGCAGCTCAGTACAACATCCGACCTCTGCTTGCTGAGCTGTCCAAGTGTGTTTTGCACATCACTTCCATTAAATTATCACCTCCAGAACATCTGGACCACCAGATACTCTCACAAGACTATGACACAGAGCCAGAGGGTATTTTAGAAGTGAGTGGTTATGGTGCTCAGGTTGTGGAGCACAAGCAGAAATGATGTGCTGGGTATGCTGGGTCCCTACAGAGGACCCAGAGGGAAGAAGGTCTAACCCAGCTAAGCATCCTAAGCAAGGAGAGAACAGCTGCCAAAACCGGTGAGATGGCAGAAAACACAGAATTTTGTGTCTTTTACCTAAGAGCAGAGCATGCCCCATCCATTTGGGTGGAGCTGTCAGTCCACAGGAATATTGAGTCATTTAACAGGATACCTCAGGGATAAGGCAAGTATGAACAGTCCTGCTCACCTCCTACACATTGTGCCCCCAACACCTGTAACCTTTGCATAGCTGTACAGAGAGAAGATCCCTGCATCTTTTCTTCCCAGGGGCGCTTCTCAAGCACACATAACCCAAACATGTTCCATCCCAAAATCATCTGCCCACAGTAAGGGTGCTATAAAAAAATATTATATTGAAAAACCACTTTTACACACCAGAGTACTTCACTTGACCTCATTTTTAAATGCCTGGTATGGATTTCTATAAATCAATTCTATCACTTGATTTTTGAAACATGTACTTACACATAAGAAGCTTAGAATCCAATTTTAATGGGTCAATGTTTCAAAATGTTTTACTATACAGGCACCTACGGTTTATTCTAACACTTAACAGAGGGAAAAAAATCTGGGTACAAAGTCTAGACTCATGAACTGAGTCAGAAATCCAGATCTTCAGGCATTCCAGAGTTGCCTGATGTGCTAGGCAGAATGAGTCTCTGCTACGAGAACATGGGGAAAGCTAGGACTGATTATGCCTGTATCTGTAACATTTTAGCAGGAAGAAATCTGGTCTGAGTTATACTTTTGCTGTCAGTCTTTAACAAAGTGCTGAGAACTATAGGTGGTTTGCACTTGGGGAGGGAAGGAAAAAACTCAACTGAAAATCAAAGCCTACTGTCAGTTAAACCAAAAAATCAAGAATAAATTTCACCTAGCTGCTCCTTAAGGAAATCAGAATAATAATAATTGCCTAGAAACCCAGTACCTTTTGGAGTGCTGAATAATGCCTGAATAGATGGTGTAGTCTGACAGCAAGCAAACGGAAATTAGACTGAAGTATTTTCTTACATAGTTCTGAAAATCCAGATGTGTCTAATGAAAATAGACTCAACATTTCATTATTCAAGCACAAACAATACAGTAATAAAAAATGAATGCCCAGAGTGCTATCAAGAGGGTGTTTTATGGACTGTAAGCCACACACTTTGTGGGCTATTCAGGAAAATGCTTTAAAACTAGAATTTCAACTCCCACTTCTTAAAGACCCCATTAACATGTTTCTCACCCAGACTGTTTGATTGTGGCCCCGAGGAATTAGGGAAGTGCAGAACTGTAGCCAAGGAGGCACCTAACAGAGGGGAGCTGCTTGGCTCTGCAAAGCTCTCAAGGAGCGTGGATGGAACAATTCTCTCCCAGACTGGCTATGCCTGCCTAATCCTTGTGTTCACAGAAGGATGAAGACCCGGAGTCCCCCTCCCTCTGCTCAGCTTACACAAACTCCAGGAAAACTTGCAGCCCTGTCCCTGGGTGACTGTATTTCAGTGCCTACATCTGAAAGATTCAGTAGTTTTATTAAAACTGTTGAGAACAGAGTGAGGGCTTGAAAAGACATAGCGTGATTCCTGCAAGCTGGAATCCTCCACGAGTAAGAAGCTGAGTAACCTGTGGGTGATTTACCCTTGAGAGACACTGAGTACACTTGCTGTTTGTTAAGCGGTGAGTAAGGAAGCTTCCCAACACGTCGCTAGAATAGTGGTGTGTTTAGCTGGAGTAATAAAGTTGCTTTGACACACGTAACTGATGAAGCTGTTGAGGAAGGGAAGCTGTTTTGACTCTGCACGTCTGGTAGTTCTTGGCAAGGTTGGATAAAAACAGTATTCTTGTCAATTACGCACGACACGGAAGCAAATCAAATTGCTCTGAGCCGGGATAATGTGGTGTGAGAGCTGACAGGGGAACCAAAGGTACTCCAGGTGGGTAGGCACATAAATGAGCTGGCTGGGAGGGAAAAAATGGACCTCGAAAGAACAGCTTTGGAACTGCTCACGCAGGTGACATCTCAATGCCCTGCCATTTGGTTCCTCCCATGCTGGGACCACGAGCCAGACAGCTTTGTGCACGTTTGACTAAGAGCACAGCGTCGTGTTTTAGCGGAACAACTAGTTAATTCATTGGGGTTTTTTGCTTTTGCTGGGAGAAACTGCCAAAAATAATCGAATACAACCGTGTGGTGGAAGAAATCCTGCTGCAGCTGAGCTCACCGTGGGCTTTGCCTCTCTACGAGCTGCAGCAGCTTGAAGAGGCACACGAAGAGAAGCACTGAGGTGGGGGCAGCAGTTGCTCTTCATCTGCAGGAGCTGTACAAGTAGAAGCCAGGCTAGGACGGAGCGCAGCAGCCTCGGGATGCCAGTACTCCGGCAGACACTGCTCCTGCCAGGCTGGGCAGCTTGGCACCCCCAGCACAGCGGCTCTGTCATGGCCTTTGCTGTGACCACAGGCACAATGTGGCCTTGCTTCCAGCCACCTTCTGCTGCATCTCCTTGCTCAGAACAAAGCCTTGCTCTGCAGCAGGCTCTCTGAACTCATATCAAGTACTGTAAGCAATCCAGGAGTAAGTACTGGCAGGTAGCATTCCAAGAGAAGGTACGACCTGGGGAACACTTGTCAGAATCCGGCCTTTGTTGCAGATCATGAAAAACAGTCTTCAGCCTCCACCTCACATGTGAGATGTGACATTATTAACTCCAAGGAGAGAGCACTACCTCTCAGTGCTGCTACAGGAATATGAGAAGCACAACTCTTGGTTCTGCCATTTACACCTGTCAAGACTGGCAAAACCCCCTGCTGAGTTCCTCATTCCCTCCGCCCAGGTACAAATGACTGCAGATGGGGCAATGAAGTGCAGATGGAAAACAAATGCAAATGAAGAGGAAACATTTTACATTTCAATAATCTCAGAGAGGAGAAGCCAGGGTTGGCAGGGAAGCAATGTGTTTACACATCACCTGAAGATTTCTCTGTTTCTCACAGCAGGTGTAAGGAAAGAGTGGGTTTGTTAAAACGTTGGCTTTTTTTGTTCATTCATTCACATCAGTCAAAATGATCTCTTTTAAATATATGTTCCTGTGATGAAGAAATGCATTTTAATTAATGCTTAATTAAAACGGTGTTTTAATGACTGGGCTACTGAACGTAATTGCAAACCAAAAGTTAACTGGATTTTTCAATGCAAAAAGTAACAATACCTGACAACATTGCTGTACTCACCATCATGACTCCATTATACGGATTAGTCATTATTGATAAAACATTTTCCAAACCTAATGAATGTAAATGCAATAATGAGCTGTGAGTTTCTTCCTCTACAATAAAGGGAAAACACGACATTTACGCTCAGAAGACACTTGGCTTCTTACAAAACTTAAAAACTGGCAGAGTTAAGACTGGTAAGATCTGGTGTTCAGGGACAGGGTTTCTCAAGCAATAGTCCAAGAGTAGTAGATAGCCACAGAGTAAAAAAACCAAAAATCCTCCCATCAGAACTCAAAATTTGCTTTACAATGTGCTGCTCTTCCTAAACACCTATGGGATATGAAAAACTGCAGCCGGAGGCAGTGATAACACGGAAAACATATTGTGCTACAGCTGGAAGACACACGACTTCGCGTGCCTTGCGTCTTTAAACACACACCCATCCTAACTTTGCCAGCAGTTAAAGCCGGTACCAAGTTGAGCGGTCAGGCACGGCGAAAGCCTGGCTCTCGCTCAGCATCTCCATCAGCCCGCTACTGCCGGCCCCCGCGCCGCCTCCCGCGGTACCGAGCCACTCGCCCGGCGGGCGCATCGCGGCGCAGGCAGCGCTGCTCGGGGAGCCGCCAGCCCCGTTCGCTCCTTCGGGCAGGCGGAACGAAGCCCAGCCGCCGGCAGCAGAAGTTTGCTGGGGAGGGACGGGACTTCCGCAGCCGCGACGGCCGGCGCTCCTGCGAACCCGCGGGAGCCGGAGCGCTGCGGGGCGGGAGCAGCGCCGGTCCCCGGCTCCGTGCAGCGAGCGGGGCGGTGGGACCGCGACACTCGGGGCGGGAGGTCAGCGGGGACAAGAGGGACCCGGAGGCGCTGCGAAGCCCCGGTTGCCACAGCAACGCGGCGGCGCCTCTCCCCAAACTTTGGTCGCTATAACGACGGGGCCGGGGCCGCGGCCGCGGCATCCCCCGAGCGGGCGGGTCTGCGCCGCGGAGCCGTCGGGGCAGCGCTCACCTATGGTGGAGACGACGGTGCCCACGAAGTAGAAGGCGCCGGGGAAGTCCCAGCGAGGCCGCAGGGCGTCGACGCGGATGCCCGCGGCCCTGGCCGCCTCGTAGCTCCGCAGGAAGGCGCGCAGCTCCGGCGGGCTGATGTTGAAGATGCGGCTGAAGTTGTGGAGGGTCCGGTTCCAACGGAGCTGCGCCGCCGCCTCCGACGGGCTCTCGAGGGCCGAGAAGACGGTGGCGCCGGCGCTCAGGTACGCCGCGATGAGGGCGGCCAGCAGCAGGAACCGCCCGTTGTCCTCGTTGAGGGGCGCGAGGCGCCGCCGGCGGCAGGAGCCCACCGCCCCCCGCGGGGGCATCATCCGGTGCGCGGCGCGGCGGGCGCGGCGGGCGGCGGGCGGCCCCCGGCGGGGGGCGCGGGCATGGGGCGGCGCTGCGCGGAGCCCGGCGCGGCGGCGGCGGCGGCTTCGCTGCAGGGGCCGCGGCTCTGAGTCATCCCCCGGCGGGGCTGCCCGCCCGGCTGGCGGCGGCGGCGCCCCGGGGCCGTTGGCCTCGCCCGCCCGCCCTCGGCCCGACGCCCCGCGCCCCCGGCGCCGCGGGCTGCTGCGGCGCGGGCTCGGCGGCGCGCACCGGCCGGCTCGCTCTGGCCATGCGGGGCGGCGGCGGCGGCGGCCCCGCCGCGGGGGAGACGCCGCGGGGAGGCGGAGGCGGAGGCTCCGCGCGGCGCCCGGTCGACGGCGGGCGGAGGGCGGGAGCGTGCGGCGCGTCCCCCGGGGAGCCGCATCCCCGGCGGGAAGGCTCCCGCAGCCCCGCCGCCGCCGCCCGCCCGGGCCGGGCCGCTGGAGCCGCCGCTGCCGCGCCCCCGGGGGGCCGCCGCGCCCGGCCCGGGGGAGGGATGGGGCGGGACGGGGCCGCCCTGCCCTGCCCTGCCCTGCCCTGCCCTGCCCGCCGCTGCCACCGCGGCACCGGCCGGGCAGGGGGGACACGGCGGACGCGCTGGTCCCTCGCCATGAGTGGGATGCGCCTTGGCCGCTGCGGGGGTGGTTTGGCTTCAAAACCTTTCTTCTATGCCCGGTGCCAACAGGGTGTTTTTGGGGAAGTGGTGGTGATCGGTGGAGCGCTAATTAATTAATTTCAGCCATTTCTAGTTGCACGAATCGTTGTTTCTGATCTGACTCCACAGAGGTAGACCCAAGAAAATGATACATTTTGGGTTCGGTGCCAAATGCCCATTTAATCTTAGCTAGTGTCTGAAAGGTGATTTTTTTTCCCCCCTAAGATGTTGGGTTATGTCTTCGCTGTTTGCCTTGGAACAAACATTGTAGCCTTTCTTATCTGTTATGCTGCAGTAAGAACTGCAGTCCTTTCCTGGGAGGCTTGAAGTAAATAAATACATTCATTTTTTTTAAAAATAAAATGAGAATTCACACTGATAAAGTATTGCAAAGACGATGGGAGTGATGCCAGTCCTGCAAACATATGTGTAGGGGTTGATAACACGTGTAGGAAAGATCTGTGCTTGGAGGAGGAAATGCTCCCCAGAATTTACAGTTGCCAGTGTCAGTCTCACTGGGATGGGAGCTTGTGCCCGGGTTTATGGGTTTTTTTAGCCTAGGTTCTTTTTTTTCTTCTTCTTTTTTTTTATACAGGAAAATATTTGTTGCCTCTTGGTAGCTGCATGATGTCTTTTAGCAAAGGGCTATTTGCCATCACTAGAACTTCTGCATAGCTTCACACATTTATTTCTTATTTTGGATCTGAGAGATTTTGCTTTGCCATGAGATTTCACGTTATTGGCAGTTATCTCTTGGCCACATCCACAGCAGGAGAACTTCCTCCCTTTCTAACAGACTGTTCATACTTGTCAGGTGAAGAAAATGGCTTGGGTTTACACCTATGCTTCCTAGGAACAGGCCACAGATAAAATGCAATTGCTTAGTTTACAAAGTACTCTTAATATCATGTTTTGATAGCCACTAACACATCTAAACTTTGGGTTTTTGGCATTATTGCTTTTGTGCTAAAGCGTTTTATTCAATAAAGGTGAGAGGAAACTATCTGGAAGTATCACAGAAGATTTCCAATCTCCTGTTGTGCTCAAGGCGACCAATACCACATGCAACCCTTAAGAAAAAAAGTGGCTCCTATTTCAAAGTGTCAGTTGTGTCCCATTATAAATACTAAAACTGAATAAAAATAAAATAATTAAACCAATAAATCAAAAACCCAATAGCTGTGGGAAGCTATAGCAGATCTCAAGGACAAAAGAAGCAGAAAAAAATTGGGAAAGTATATCGACCTAATCAAAAGCCCATTGAAATGAGTGAAAAGTCTCCCATGGATGGTCAAGGGCTTAATAGGTCAGATATGGGCCATTTAGTGCCAATGGCTATAGTTAGAAATAATTTCCACTCTGGCAATCCAGGAATAATTACGTGTAATCCACTGTGTCAGATGATGTACAACGAAGATAATTTACCTGAATTTGCAGGAATTTTGTTGCTGCAGACAGATATCATGGTTTCGATTCCTGGCGCTTCTGTGTTTGCAGGGGAAGTAAGACTGGGTTTTTTTGTTTGATTGGTTGTTTTTGTTGCTGTTTTTTACTCTTCTGTTGGGAACATTAAAAAATGAGGGTTCAGTTCTCTGGAGTCCTCAGCAATTTCACTTAATGTTAGAGAGCCCCGATGTTTTTAGTGAGAAGCCAGTTACCAAAGTTTGTGTAACTCGTATTCCCACCACGCCATGCATTGTCCCCTCTTGGGGGATGGTTGGCTCCTAGATGGGGACTGAAAAATCGGCCTTTTCCTTGGGTCACACCACTGAACAATTTCCAAGCAGTAGAAGCTGACTGCCTCTGGAGTCTGCAGTGGCCTCTCTGGAGATGTCCTGCATGGGAAAGGATGATGCTGGTGGGATGCTGATTAGCTTGAGGAATCACATCATAGATATGAAAACCTACCAGTAACTTTCCATGAAGAAAAAAGCTAAGCTGAAGCAGCAAGGGACGTGGTTTAGCTGCTTCAGCATGGGCAAGATTGTATTTCCAGCATCACCGAATCATGGTTTCTAAGAATTCGAGCTGTTGACAGATTTTCAAAATGTTTTGACAACTCAGTTCACTAAGATTTTTTTACTTGGAATCTTGAAAATTTGTCACCATTTTGCAGAAATACTTCAGGGTTTTTTTGGTTATAAAGCAAGGGGGGAAAAATGATCCTTTTTTATATTAAAGTCCCACTGAAAATGTTTGGCCCTTTCCAAAGTAACTAGCTCTTGGAAAAACTCCATTAGCTGGATAAAAATCCTCCAGAGCTGTGGCTTAAAGGAAGGTCATGGTTTTGGTTGCTCTGATCCAGATACCAGAGTCAGAGGAAACATCCTGCACCCCTGCTTGGATAACACTCTTAAAGGCTGTTATATGGTTAAATGAATGATGTTTTTCTAAAGTTTCTTGAATAATTGAATCAAATCTTGAGGGACTCGGTGAAAACATCACCGTCTTTAAAACTGTTTGCCTAGAATTTTTTAAAAAGCTGATGGTCAGCTGTAAATTGGTCTTTATGCTAAAATTGGATCCCTGAGATGTGGGTGTATTGTATGCACAGCACCAGCCATTCGGTTTGTCAGGAGGTCAGTGTTTGTGAAAGCAATTATTTTAGTAACCAAAATGTGATGTTTACATTATTAGCTTGGCTGTTTAAAGTGAAGCTCGTGCAAAGAAATGAGATGGGCTCATTAAATGTTTAATTAAACCATTGTCTGCAAATAGGTTGTACTGCTAAACATCACTTCTCTTTATTAAAGAATAAAGTTTAAAATGGTATTTTAAACCTGAAAAAGACCATTTGCTGTTATTCCTTTCAAGGGAATAGTTATTTCTTTTTCCTTTTTTTTTTCCTTTTTTTTTTTTTGGTGGGTAAAATCCTCTAAATTCTCAACCATGGTTTGACTGTGTGACTCACAAGCAAATTAGCAAGATCACTTTTTCCAACTTCAGGGATACCAAGACCTCCACAGTTATGTTCTTGGTTCCAGTACAAGCTTCACTCATGCATGTCCCCACTGACCTTGTAGCAAATATTTGCCAAGAAAAAATATCAAGTACATCATTCAGGAGCTTTTTACCACTATATTGGCATAGAAATGTCTCAAGTAGTTATTTGGAAATGTCTCATACAGTCTGAAGGTAAACATGCCATACAGTCCCTGACCTGAAATGTGCAGCTTGTTTGCAGTAGCTGGACATATTTTCTACCTCGACAGGGACCAAAGGCAAATAGATTTGTAACTGCTGCTGCAGCTGGAATTAACGTGCAGATGTTTTTGTGTTGCTCTTCATACAGCCCAATATGGGCTGTATAAATTAGTTTTTGTCTGTAACACGTACTACGGAAATTATTTTTCAGTGAACGGCCTTATGGTAAGCCTGGGTGCTTGACAAGCCATGCAGGCAATGAGGTGGTGCTCTTCTTCACTTGTACCTCCTACTGGATTTCAGGGGACAGTCTTCTTGGTATTACCTTGTAATTAAAAGAAATGGATGAGGTATTTGGTAGTCTATGGAATCAGGGTCTTGGTAGCGTTGTGAGCAAAGGTTTCAGTTATAATCCATAACAGAAATGAATATGCCCATTTTTTAGGTTAGAAATCTGGATACTTTAGGATAGAGGGTTCTTCTCAGTACCTGACTTTGTGTGATGACAGATTGAGACAGTGAAAAGTACACTAAGTACAAAGTATTTGGGGATGGGTGTGTGTTTCCTTGGAGCCTTAGATGTTACTAGTGTCTCCTCACCCTCCCCAGGCACTTTTGTAGGTTTTGAAGCAGAAGACCAGTCCCGTGACCCAAATGGCCTTTTATATTCTCATGTCTTCTCTCTGTATCAGGGTGAACTTTTAGGGAGGGGAGAGAGAAAACAGACAGGCTTATTACTGGTCTTGAAGCCATGAGTTGCCTGTTGCAGACAATTTGGTTGAAAACTAAGACATTTTATGGGCTGACTAGCAGGTGGTCCATGTGGAGTCTTGACATGAAACTGTTTCCAGGTAGCAGGGCTGTGTAAGTCCCCATTGCTCTGCCAGTAGCACTCTGGCATTCATGAGAGTGGAGCTGAAGAAGCTGATGAGATAAACTTGATCATCCTTTGGGAACCATTTTTTGAACTCCCAAACTCAAAATCAAGTCAGGGTGAGAGGTAGCAATCAGCCAGTGCAGGTTTTGGTTTGCTAGGTCAAACTGCAAGGGGATGCTAAGCTGTGGGGAAACATTGTTAACCAAAAGACATGGTTTTACCTGGAGAATATTTCCACAGGTTTAAGGGAAACAGGAAGCAAACGCTATTTAAATCAGAGATTCCTTCATTCTTCCTGCTAATTTATGAATATGCAATGGCCTTTTGTTTTTATTTTTCCTGGGGCCCAGTGATCTAACTACTACTCTCTCACTTTCACTGCTCTCACTGAGAGAGAGAATGATCTAATTAGTGCTGCCAATTACATTCAATTTAAATCTGATGAATAGCCAATTTCAAAAGGCCTGATTCTGTCTAGTGCTCTGAGCATCCTGAGCACATTAATGTGTTCTCACTTGCCTGTACTGCCAATGGCAGCCGGAGGCACCCTGCATCTTGTGCAGGTAGTTCTGTGTTCACATGACTGAGTTTCCTCACAATTTTGGTGGCATGAAATCTCGCATTTTATGGGAAAACCTTCCACTCTGGTGGCTTATGTTCTTCTGCATTAGTTTTGCTAATTTGTTTTTTCTATCATGGCTTTGCGCAGGGAAATTTCAGTCAGTGCCTTGGCATGCAAGGGATTTTTAATACATTTTAATAATGGAAAGCTGCTATTCTACTACTCAGGAAGATGCAGCTCTGTAATATTTCTGAGGCCCTGCAAAGGCTAATTTCTGAATGCACAACCCACTGTTGAGTTCATGTAGCCTGTTTGGCAACACAGAAGTTACCAGATTTTTTTTGAAACCCACGTTGTTCAGCCTAACCAGAGCCTGGCCTTTCAGAGAGGTCAGCATCCTTCAGCTCTCCAAGTGAACAGCTCTGTTTTTGAAAGAATTGAAAGGCCAGTTAGGCAGTTCTGTAACCTGCCATTTCTATTGACAAGAATTTGGAGGAAAGAAGAAGAGCTCTCTGTAAATCTCTCTGTTAAGGTTAGAGATGTGGCCCCTATATTCTGTGGCTGAGGTTCACAGTGCAGAGGGGAGGGATAGACAGACAGATGCATGGATGGATGGATGCAGAAACCTGCAGAATGGGATTGGTGCAGCTCCTGAGAAATCTGCATCCTCCAAGTCCATGCTTGCCTGTGTACCGATGAGCTGCAGGGAGCTTGCCAGGAAGGGAAGTAATTTTAGAGTGTGATTTGGAAAATGATTCAGTTTAAAAATTGCTATTTTTGAAGGGCTACTTTCATCTGGGATCCAGTCCCCAGCCTGTTCCCAGAAGCACTTGCCTTGCTGCAGCAGAGCGTGGTGAAAAGTGGAGGAGGAATGTCTGTCTGGGAGCCGGCAGCCCTGAATCTCGTGATGCTGCTGAGGAAACAATTCAAGGGAATAGGGCCTCCTTACATTTTACATCCCTTCCTGCATTTGGCAGGGGAGTGTTTAAGCCAGCTGGGTTGGTGAACGTGGCAAAGGTCACTCTGCCCACCCTCCCTCCACGCTCAAGGGAAGGCACAGGAATGTGGGCCTGGAAATGGGGCTGCTGGCCAGACAAAGTTTTGAGACAGGAAAGCCTACTTTATCCTGTTGACTTAAAAGCCAAGGACAGCATGAGGAATTTATGAATCAAAGTTGTGAAATGGCAAACACCTTTTTCATTCCATTTGAAGATGTACTGTATGTATTTGACAGAGCCTGTGGCTGCAGCTCCTGCAAATCTCTCCAGCCAGTGGCACCGGAATGAAACTGGCTAAGCTGACACTCACTCCATCAGGCTGAGGCTTTACAGAAGTTCAGGACAGGCAACATTTGATCACAGCACTGAAGAAAATATTGGCAACCCCTCTGGCCTGTTAGAATTGCTTTCTAGGGTGAGAAGTTTCAGAGAGCGATCCTGTGCTGATCACACCTGTCAGTTATCAACAAACAGGTTAAAATGTCCCTTCTGCCCTGGATTTGTCCCTCTTGTTTCTTTCAGGTGGGTGCTGGCTGATGCTCCTCTGAGGTCATTTACCCTGGTAAGCTTTTCATAAACAGGTTCCACTTGTGGCTAAGCAACTTCACACAACTTTCTTTGTTCTCGAGGATGTGTGGAGTCAAAGTGTATGGCTGAAGACTTTGCTCTGCTTCCTGTGCAGGTATCAGGCACATACAAGGAAAGCAGCATATCATCTTTAGAACAAATTCTAAGCTCCTGCTAGGAAGCAGAAAGTGAAGAGAACATCATGGTGAGAAGGGCTTCCCTTTACAGCTGTCCATTTTTACTTCAAATGCAGTGAGCAAATGGGGTAATGTATCAAGCTTTTTACAAAAAATAAAATTCCAGTTTGCTATGTAGAGGGTTTTAAAGGCCCTTTCCAGATTAAGATTTTCTGTTATTTATGGCCACATAAACAGTCTTACATTTGTAATACCAAAACATTCTTCGTGCATGTTATGAAAGAAACACAACTGCTGTGCCACTGAACATGCAAAACTGTGCCAGGGAAAACATTCAGGACCAGAGTAATTTTCATCTCTGTTCTTCTTAGCCTGGAAATGAACTTCAGCCTCCCAGGTTCCTATTTTTAGCAATGGCCGCTGCCCATATTCACCTGGGCACTAGGGGAAAATGAAATGAAGCTGTTTGGCAGAGTTTTGCAGTCATTTCACAGAGGAGCAGTCAAAGTGGTGTGAAGTGATTAAACTTGTTACAGTGGCTTTAATCCATTGTAGGTGTACTGTGGCCAGTGCTCTCACTTTGGTTTTAGAGCACTGGGGTATTGATTTAGCATTTAGCAAGCACTTATCTAGTGAAAATGCATCAGTGGAAACATTAGAAATAAAAATGCACAATGAAGAACATATGATATTGAATCCAAACTACACAGTGCGCTTCAGGTCAGAAAGAGCTTAGCTCAGGAATGAGGTGAACACAAAGGAATAGTGGGACAAGGGGTGCCTAAGAGCGGACACTGCAGGAGTGGAGTAAATAATGGTAACTCCGAGGGCACTCTGTGCCTGAGAGATCACATCTGTAGCTCTGCTTCTGTGAGAAGTGCAGGAGGCAGGGATGGAGAATAGAAAGGAGCACAGACTTTAAAAGCCTTCTGGAAGCTCAGGCTTAGAGTCCTCTCAAAAGATTTCCTTCCAGCTGCACAGTCCCCTTGCCAGCCCTTCAGGTGTGTTGACTTCTAGGTAAGCGTGGTCTAGTGCACAGGTTGGAAAGTTTTCAAGCAGCACTTGCCAAAGTGTATTTTAATTTTCTAAATCAGAAGTTCAGTGGGCTAACAGAGGTTTGGGATATAAGGGATTTGTCCCTCATGGAAACGAGCTGCCTCCAGGCAGCCGAGTGTCGTGTCCCGCCGGCACGCAGGGGCTGCTGGCTTCCCTGGGACTCTTGGCTGTATCTCAGGATGGAGCCATTCCCATTTTACAGTGACTCTGTGTCAGGTTCAGCCCGTGTGCCATCCACAGCTCCTGACTCCTGGTCTAACAGCCAGGCCGTCCGAGTCAGGCTTAGAAAACATGGATTTCTCACCAGTGATAAGCTGATGCATTACATCACCTTGTTCCAATAATTTCCCTTCAGTTGCCTTACTTACCCTTCTGACCTTGGTCCTGTGTCGCGCTCTCCGGTGCCTTGCGGGTGCCGGATAATGAGGAGCCGCGACCTTCCCAAAAGCGTCTCCAGGGCGAAGCCGCTCAGCAGGACCACCACACACTCACACACACGCACACACACACGGATGGCTCCTTAGAATGAGTCGACGGCAAAGAGGCAGGAAGGGTCTTCGTATGGGGTCCCACAGACGGGGTTTATTGCAGCCACACGCATGAAGAGTCCCAGGGACGAAGACAAATAACACCAGAGGGTCTAGGTTTAAATATGGGAGTGGGGCAAGCATCAGAGGCCAATGATTTGAGGGCACGGGTGCAGTACACAGACGGGGCTAGGGTAAGAGAACCGAGGGGGAACTCTGAGGGAGTGCTGATGGGGCAGGGCCAAGCGGGGAACGTGGAGTGGAGAAGCTTCTAGGGCAGGGACATATAAGGTAACAAGAGGTGGGGAGGCCACAGGCCAACCAGAGAAGCAGAACTGGGGTGTATTAACCTAACAGAACAATGCATCCTGGGGAAAGTCTCTTCTGTTCACCCTAACCCGGGGAGGGTCTTTTGGTACTAGGGACTGTCCCACCAGTGGACTCTCTTTGTCCCTTGTTCCGTAGGCTCACCAGCCACCACAGTCCTGTTTCTCTCCTTAGGCTGAGAAATATTCCAGAATAGCATGGCTTTTATATTGATGTGTTATCATAGCTCCATTGGAGATGCAAAGAAATCATGGCAAGCTTCCCACCATCCATGAAGGAAATACAAGAGAATCCTGCTGGTGTGAGAACCATTGTACTGGGGAGACCTTGTCGTGCTCATAATGGTATAAGGGGAAAATACTCTGCTGTGAAAAAGATGTGTTCTAGCAAACAGGCTTCGTTTCTGTCCAAATGCCAGTGTGGCTTATTATTTTCTAATGAAATGAAATCTGTTCACGCTCTCTGAAGCTGACTGTGTTGATTTAATTTGTGTTTTATGATTAAGATTCCAGATTTCATGTCTTTTATGTTTTATAAGTAGTGAGCAGGGATTTAGCTGCATAAGACACATTAATATCAACACAATATAACTCCCCAGGCACTTCTTTAAAGACTGTTTTATACATAACAACATGGAATTTCACCTCTATATTTCTCTCATTCTCTGCAGGAAAAAACAGTGATAGCTAATCTGAAGGCAAGCACACATTTTATTATTGCTCTCAAAGCAGTAAGCATTTTTAGTATTCTGAATTTTTCCTGCTGACAAACAACAGGCAGTGTATAACACAGAAATCAAATAGCTGCTTTTTTGTGGGCTGGGCTGGGGAAAGCAGCAGAACAATCTCAGGCATAAAATCACAGGTTATTATTTATTTTACGTGATTTCAGTGTGCTGCTTTCAGAGTTTTTTTTGCTTTAGAGAACTGGTATGCACTAAGTGAGGAAGATCCTTCTCCAGTATGAAATATTATTAGAAAAGGAATGTTCACTTTTCTAGAGGAAATTTCCTGGGTCTGCTTCCTTCCTCATGAGTAAAAATGATCCAAATACTGTTGAGAATGGAAATAGGCAGGAAAAAAGACATGTTTTCCAAGCAAAATATGTTAATTTTATTTTTGCTTTGTCCTTACAAACCATGTTTCTGACTTTCATCCCAACCACTAAATTTGTCTCTCTGTACTAAAAGTCAATGGTCATATCTTAGACACTTGTTCATCCCAGAGAATGGAACAACCTGGGGATGATCCTAGGTGATTTTGAGTATTTTCCAGCAGAAGGGAAGACCTCTCAGCATCACCTGAGGACTGTTGGTGGGTCTTGGACATATCAAGATATTCTGTTTGAGCTCAGCCTGGTGAGAACTCTTGCCAGGACAGGGTCTGTGCTGTGGGATGAACTAGCTGGCTAGAATTTGTAGGGTGTACCTGTGGGATCACACGTGCATCGTTCTTACCCTCAAGTAAGGAAACATTGCATTTGTCAGAGTTTGTTCATCTTAAAATTTGGCTTTCCTGATTTAACTCATGATTCAGATAAACAAAATTCCGGTTATTCTGATGACCCTTCACAAGGATTGGACTCATGATGGCCCCCAGTCACAATTTTCCCTGGTTTGGGATTGCAAAGCATTCCTTTTGCTCTGAACTGAGTGAATAGGTCCCGTTTGGCAAGTATGGAGTGTCTCTGGAGCTGTGCTGTTCTGGTTCTGAAGAAGGATGTGCACTACACCCGTCAGTGGTACTGTTGTGTATTAATCCCATGAAGCAAATTCTCCCATCTCTGATCAAGTGCTGAAGTTTAAAGGGGCTGTTGCAATACAACAGAATATAAATCATCACCTTAACTGCAGCCTGTGGAAGCTTGTGTCACGGGATTCAGCCTAACAACAAAATAAATCTATAAATCAGCTGGAAATGACCAAGGAGACGAGTGCCTGGATTTTATCAATTGCGCATTGAATAATTATGAGCTCCCAGTGTGTATGCCCAGGTCTCTCACACACACACACACACACACACACACACACACACAGAGGAAGTATACAGCTCATAAAGATGTAGCCCAGAAGTTCATTATTTGACAGTTGTAAGAGTTATGAGTCCCAGGGACTGCCTGACCTTAGGATTCTTCTTCTAGTAACGCTGGATATCTTGGGACTAGCGAATACATGAATCAGAGGGAATGAAGGTCAGGGAAAGAAAAGGTATGTTTAAGCTAAAGAATAACACTGGCCCAGAAGCAAATTAGTATGTATTGCCTATGAATGCACTGAGAATGAGAATATTTGAGACTGTTCCTAGCTATTAAAATAATCAAATTTCCAAACAGTCTTCCAGTAGGAAGAATGAGAGCAAAAAGCTGGACTGCCTGTAAGGTGGAGACTGAAGGGTGTTATATAAAGTGATGTCTGCAATAGAAGTAAACTGAATTTAATGGCTAAAGTGCTCCAAAACATCATCAGATATTTTAAGCTGGATAACGTAAAGACCTCAGTCATACACGGTATTTCTTCCCGATCACTGTTAAAAGGGGTGTTACATTTCCATGCTCTTTTTATGGCAATATTGACTTTTGGAAGTCAAGTAACTTTTGTAAGCTGGCTGAGGAATGCATTTGGGAAGAAAGGGCTAGGGATGATTTTGCTAGAACATCCTTATCAGTGGGGAAAAAAAAAAAAAAGAAAAAAGTTACGTCTGTTATAATTTACCAACATGAAAGCTCCTCAAGGTCTCCGCTGTTCAGAACCCTGCAGGAATTTTCCAGCTGAGGAGGAGAAAGAGAAATGTTTACTAAAAGACAGATTGCAAACATCAAGCTGCCTGTTCTGCAATTGATCTTTTACACTGAGAATATCCAGAAGATCTATACTCATGGTTAGGCTGTTATTTGGAAAGGCAGTAAAATACGTTCTGCTGAGAACTGCTTCATATTAAGCCTGCAACTTGGGGAGCTTTTAAAATACAGCAATTGCCTTGGATGTTCATTTCCAGGCAGACCCTGCTCTGTACATTTAAAGCAATGATTTGTCTTTCAGATCCACTGAAAGTATGTTGGGTTTTTTTTCCTTGCTTGATTAAGAAGCATAAAAGTATCACAAAGGAGGAAAAAAAAAGCTATTAGACAGGTTTTGTTAAATGCCACACTCTAGCCGCTTCCTGAACAAAAAGAGGCAAAAAAAAATTTAAAAAATAGACACCTCTGTGCTTAGAAGTCTGGAAGGTAGGTGCAAATGTTCTTGAGTAGGGAAGCTGTCAAATTCAGCCTGTGGGGCTGTGCTAGCTCAGTGAAACACAATGGGAAAGCCCAGAAATGGGGGAATGATCTTGCCTGCACAACCATATTGTCATTTTTAGGAGAGGAACTTCTACACTTTGTCGTATTGACCTTTAGTTTCTTATCGCTGCAGATTGATCTCCTCTTCTGTGCTCTTTTCCCAACCTTTTAAATCAGTGTTTTCTTGATGAGAAGACAGCTCAGAAGAATTAGAAGATTAATTTCTCTTAGGAAGAAATGTGAGTCTTTATCAACTGCCCTTCAATTGCTGCTGCTAGGAGATTGAGACGTGGAAAAGAGATTTAATGTTTACTGCCATGCTTTCTGCCTGGTAACATGAAACTACATCCACATCCCCTAGGCTCCTATCGAGTACTTATGCACAAACTTGTCTTTTATGCAGCAGCAAAGCTTTGCTAGGAAAGCAAAGAGGATGAACAGCCCTGTGGTGTCTCAGCACTTGCAGTACCAGCTACATTTGCCTCTTCCATTCCTTCTGTAAGTCTCAAATCCTCTGCAATAAAGCACCTTTCACTATGATTTTCCAGGAGAGATGTGATAGCTATAAGCTATCTCCTTGACTCTGATATTAAATTCCCTGGTATTAATGGATCATGGCCTTCAGCATTGTCAATATTATTGAGAACAATATTGTGACACTGGAAACTCAATCAAACCTCACCTTTTACATTACTTGTTACTCAGTTTTTGCCTTAGCACTCTGAAAGGAAGCAATTATCCAGGGTCCATGAAAACATCTGAAATGTAAAAGACAGCGAGTAATGATTGTTGTCCCTTCACCCTCAAAGAAAGCGGATAATTGGAAAAAATAAACAAAGACACTGATGAAAGGAAAAGAGATATAGATGGGGCCATAGGTCATAAGAAATTCTGCCTGCTTGCATCCTCACAGTGCACTAACAGTTCAGCAATTTCTCAAAGGCAAGTGGGTTGCTTTCGCAGCAGTTTTTGATGCATCTTTTGGGAGACCTGGGGCTAAAGACTGCCCAGGTGTGATTCATAATTCTACCTCCTGCCTGTTTACACACATGCAGTGAAGACTCCTGTACCCTCTTCTTTTTGAGCATAGCTGGCTAAAGGCAAGGATCCCCAGGGAAATCTACAGCAAAATTGTGTTCCTGCTTTATGATGACAGTTAACTTTGAAATTAAAAACTAATAAAGAAAATTCTAACTGAGCCCAAAATGGTACTGGCTTTTTGGACTAAAATTTCAGGGTTGAATAACTGGAATTTCAATATCATCCCATATGTGTTTGTGAAGCAGTATTGTCCCAAATGGCTAGTGATGCAGTGCTTTCTCAGTCCTGCTGAATAAATCTATTTTAAGTCAATTCCCAGTAAAAGAGTTTGAAAACCTCCTCTTGCTGTTGGCATTGTTTATTTGCAACAGTAAAAGTCTGCCAAATTTCAGGCTTCATCCTGAAAACACCAGGAACTCGATCCCTTTTCCAGCAAAGCCTTTCATCACAGGCTTAATTCCGAAACACATGAACAGTTCCCAGTGACATCTGCAGAGTAAGTCATCTTCAACAGCTTAGGTTAAGCACATCTGTCCCCTGGACCAGAGGGATTTGTTTGTCCATTTTTCAGAGCACAGCACTGTGAGAACGTGTTCACCAGTAGAAGGTACCTGAGGAGTTGGTGACTGGTGTTCCACAGAGGTGAGCGGGGTGGGGGAGGGGGGACCAGCTATAGCGAGAGATGGCATTTGGGAAGGACGGGAGACTTGTTTTCATGCCTTAAAATTTATATTCCACTTCATCCCAAAGATTCGGTTAGCTGGAAGTTTACCTTGGTCTGGGAGTATGTTCAGGCCAAACACAATGTCAGGCTTCCATAGGCTTTGGGGATTTCTGCTTGGTTTCAGGGGAGGTTTCAGGGGTTTCTCTTTCCCTACAGACCTCTGCCCAGTGAGAGAAATGCTGCAGGGGCAGAGGATGGAATGGCACAGCACTGCTCAGCCCTCAGAGATGTAAATGGCTGCTGGTGAAGGAAGATCTTCTGCTACAGACTAAAACCTGGAACAGACATCACTTCACTGCACGGAGTGATTTTAATCTGATGGAGCCTTTTTTATTCAAATCTCATCACTCTTGACTGACATCAGGAGTAAAAATCATGAACAGAAATGTTTCTGTCTGTAATTATAGTTGGGTTTTACAAACTTCCCCTCTCCACTACATTGACCATGCAATGATTTCTTTCAGTTCTATGCTTGTTTGGGAACAAAGCCTGGTATATCATCGGTATGAATTGCTCTGTAGAGAGTTTACGAGGGCAGGTGCACAGGAGAGAAATTGGTAGTATGGCCTTGTGTTGACAGGAACTGTTACTGGCACGGAAAAAGTTTAATTTCAATCTCACTATAAAACATGAAGCCAATAGCTTTGTGGGTAGTGAAACTCACACCAAACACACTCATCCAAGCCCTACAAACATGAAGAGGGCTCTGACTCAGATGGGTTGAAGGCAGGTCAAGGTGAAACCAACCTGCTCACAGGAAATGAAGCAGTGACAGTGCTTGGGTGAGTGGATGGCTTTATTTCAGTCCAGTGAATTGTAGTGCTGAGCACAAGATGTCCTCTGGCTGTAGGATTACAATAAGGGGCTGTGGAGTGGAAATTGTCTTGTGCAGCAGAAGCCTTAATGTTCAGGAGCTCGGCGTGTGGCTCACCAGGAATGTTCTGTAATAATGTAAAATATGGTGGGGCTTTTTGTTTTGTTGTGTTTTGTTTTATGAGAGCTTACTGCTGCTTTTAGTGGCTTTCCCGAGATGAGCTCTCAGCTAATGTGGAATGCATTTACAGTGCTGGCTGCATGAAGTGCTCTCTGATGGAACAGTCTCACTGCATTTCCAGTTCCTGCATTTGTCTTCCTTTGAACAAATGGGGAGGAAATAGTTAATGATTAAACTTAGCAGATAATATTGTTTACAGCTACTGAACATGTATAAATGGTTTTCTGTCCTCGGCAGCTTTGTGCCTTTGAGGATTCTTCTTGTGCACAGAGAAAAAGTCATTTTGCTCTGCTCTAGGCAGCAGCATGGGAGTCCTGTGCTTGTCCAAATTCTTGCTCTGAAATCCTATGTCTGTTCTCAGCATTGCTTGTTCCAACCCAGAGTCATTCAGACTGAAAAGATATCCTTAACCTGAGTGCATGGAAAGCATGAAAGGCACAGGTCATGGTCTGTCAGTTAAATACACCGGTATAATAAACTGAATAATGCCAGGGGAGAAGCAGGCACAGGACCTTACCTGGAATTTTGTGCTGCTTTTGCCCTTCAGACAGTTGGCCACCTCAGCCCTCCATATGTGAAACACCACCTTTGGCTTCAGTATTTTTAATGCAGGGTTTTTGCTCCTGTGTGCTGTGGGTTACTCATGAACTGTCAGAACAGGCAAAAACATGTCAAATGCTCCTTAAGATGAAGTCAAAGCGATTGCTTTGAAAGACACATTGCAAAAGGGTTGCTCTTCTAAGATGTCAGGTACCCTCTCATAAAGTGCTGGGCACCCCTGTGGTCGTTATCATTAGGACAGGAAGAGCTTGATGGGATGTAGGACCTGGCGTGGTGCTGGTAGTGGAGCTGGCAATTTCCTTCCCTTTCAGACTTTTGACATGAACCACAAAAGTGAGCCTTTGTTTTAAAAATAACTGTGGTGACCATCTGAATCATCATCATGGACACTGAGGTGGATTATTTGCCCTCCTGAACCTTGCCTTGACAACATCTTTGCAAATCTATGGAAAACAGGATTGCTGCCTTTTTTTGTTTTTTTCAGGGTAAGGTTTGCTCCCAACATACAAGGATAGGAAAATAATTTCATTGAGTTTTGTTGTTCTTTGCCAGTACATGGCAATCTCAGCTCCTGAATCTTTAGTTTGTAATGAAATGCAAACTAGAGTGTCATGGTCAAGGAATTTTGCTCCTTAATACATCTTTAAATCGAGGTTTTAATGCATATAAATTACAACAGTTTTAATCAGTGCACTATATATTTTTATTACTATGAATGAGCTCTAGACATTATTTATGAGGAATCAAGTGAGATTTTATGGTGGGAGTCTTAAAGGGACTCCTTTCACATAATTAATTAAAAGCAGCTCCACCAAAATCAGCAAAATGATGTGACAGCAGGAGGGATCAGAGCTTTCTCCTCCATCTTTACTGAGCACATCAGAATTCCTTCACAGTCTGGTAATTAACAGAAGACTAATGACTGCTGAGTGTCTGCCTCTTACACCAAGCCTTAAAACATGGTCAGGGTTTTGAGGTTTTTATGCTCAGTGGAAAACCCGAGGTATCTCAGTACCTGAGATCACAACATGGAGTCTTACATCGCTATTATTTTTTTCAGAAATAGTAACAGAACTTCTTATCTACTGGGAGATATCTGGTCATCTAAGAATCCCCCCTTCTCTGGGGAATATTTTAAGGACAATGGACATGTGTTGACCTCTCAGAAACAGAATAAACCTGCCTCTAATAAATAATGACTGCTTTAGGGAAAAGATTTTGTTGCTGAACATTGAAAGTGGAACCAAGCAACTAGTTTTGCTTCAGCTGAGTTGTAAACTGTCCTGCTTGTACAGAACATGGGAAATAAAACTGGAATTTTATTCGATGTAGTTGTAGAAGGGACCAAGAAAATAGCCATTACTGACTGAAAACTGCCTCTTGTGCGCTGTAGAGAGAAGTAAGTCCCAGTGTAACAGGACCAATAAAATGTCATTAAATACAAAGAAAAAGTCTGTGTCAGTGATTCTGCAAAATTGTTTTTTGCTCGAGATTGCTTGCAGAATGAACTGGAAACACTTTTCCTAATGACCAATGTGCAGTATAAAAGTCACATGGTTTTCCTTCATCCCATGGGGCTGGAAGTTCAGAATCTTAACCAAAACTTTCTTCCTCTGACTTAGATCAGTACTCATAGCTCTAAGGACAGCTACACAATTTGGACAGCTTTGTGAAAGAAGATATACTGCCTGCCATAGGAACCTAGATCCTAAAAATGTCACCATGCAGCTGGCAGAAAAGGCAAGTAAACATCCCAATGGTTTAATAGAACTATGAAATGTTAAAGTTGTCTTGATGAAAGCTCTGTTCTGTCTCAGTCAACTAATGCAGACATTGTCACTTAGGACCAGAGGAGATGTTCAGATCATCAGGTAAAAGTAGAATTTAATCCAATGATTTTTCTGGGGAGCCCAAGACATTGAGTCTAACTCAAGCATGTCTTTTGGAAAGACTTCGGTAAGTTGCAGTGATTAATCAAGTTTAAGAATGTACATCAAGTTTCTAATTCAGATTTGCCTGGCTCTAGTTTCCAGACATTAGTTCTTGTTTCATACTTACTGTTTGATTTCTTATTTAGTACTTACTATTTGTTTTTGTGAAAGCACTTATAATCCAGAAACTTTTTGTTTTTTTTTTTTAATATGACAGCATATTAAGATCTTCCTTGATCTAAATCTCATGTTGGGCTCCTCAGCATTGTGACTGTACTTTTGTAGAGTGGAGCTCTTCCCAACTTCAGTCTAGACTCATGTCTAAGAAATAGAGAAAACAAGGCAAAATAAAGAGAGGAAATGGGATGCACAGGGAGAGACGTCAGAAACATGAAATCCTGGGTTCTGGCTGATGCCATGTCCAAACACTTGCCAGGCTGTCCACGGTAAGGCTGGGTCACAGACGTGGCTTCACACCGCAAACTAGAACAGAGTTTTTGGAAGGAAGCAGAGGGGCCACCAGGGATTTCAAGAGAGGCATGGAAAATCTTTAGAAAATCCTCCAGGCAGCGCTGTTTTCCGGGTGCAGAATTATTCCTCTGTTTTTCCCCCTGCTTCCTCTTCAAGAAAGGGAGTGAAGGATGAATTGCCTGAGGGAGTGGCATTAAGTTGTGTCAGGGAAGGTTTTGGTTGGATATCAGGAAAAGGTTCTTCACCCACAGAACGGCTGGTGCCTGGAACAGGCTCCCCAGGGCAGCGGTCACAGCACCAGCCTGACAGAGTTCAAGAAGCTTTGGACAACACCCTCAGGCACATAGTGTGATTCTTGTGGCTGTCCTGTGCAGGGCCAGGAGTTGGACTTTAATGGTCCCTGTGGGTCCCTTCCCACTCAGAATATTCAGTGATTCTATGAATTTCAGTATTGCAGCATCTGTTTTGCCAGTAATTTGCATCCTGTTTAAAAACCAGTGGCAGGGACAATAATGCAATCTGTCTGTGCCGAATACTGGAAGTTAAAAAAAAGATATATATAAATCACATTGGAACTATGGAAAAGGCCGTTGTATAAATAAGGAGACAGTGGAGAAAAAGGGGAAACAGTTAGATGCCTCATTGTCCAATATATAAATTGCTACGTATAAGACACTTAAACTGCAAGAAGGAATAAAAGAGGCTGAAAAATAAGGGAGAAAGCCAAAAGACAACCTGAGGACACAGACTGGCAAACTGGGCTCAGCTTACATGGTGACTGGCTCCATTCAGAAGTGGAAAAGAAAATTGTTAAAAAACCAGCATCAGTTAGGAGGTGCAGCAGCAAAGGTGGCTGTGGAACTCCCCTTGCAGCAGTTTCCTGGAGGGGATTGTGAATTACCCTCTTCCAGTTGCACCTATGACCGTGGTCACAGGCCTGCAGAAACCTCGTGCACTTGGAAACTCTCTCTGTCAAGTTCTGCTGTGGCTCTGTTTAAGCAGAGTGCCTGATTGCAGCTCCAAGGGGGTTGCATGAACCTTGAAGGGACCTCCAGATTAAACACATGTTGGCTGCAGTATTTTGGGTGCTAATAACCCATCTAAACCTGTCTGGTTTCCACAAAGATCACAGCAGGAGCCTTTTCTCACCAGTGCCATCCTGTGCCCTGCTTCCATATTTCTCTTGGAGAGCACTGGGGAAGGAGTGATGCCGTGGTGATTTTTTGCCTTTTCTTTTATACGCCTTTTATACCTTTTTACAACTTCTATATTCTTAGTGGGTTTTTAGCCTACATTCTTAGACTTGTTTGTTAAGCCAGGGACTAGACATTTTAGAAGCTTCTTAGTTAGGGATCAGTGTGCCCCAGACCGCAAGGTGCTCTCCAGAACACATTTTGTAAACTAAGATAGAACCATCCAGGGGAAGGTTCCTCACTCAAGCCTCTCATTGGGGAATCTTTCATAGGTATGCTAATTAGTAACACCTATAATGTTATACCAGATCTTTTGGGGGTGTACATTGTGGTGTGCATTGAGGTCCATTCTACCTGAACATAGTGCACCTAAAGATCCTTAAAATAAATACTGAGGTAAAACCCCTTTTTCCCCTTCTAACTGTGTTTGACTCTTGATTTTAAGACTGGGAAAAGGCATCAGGAGAAGAGAGAACTGTTCACAAGAAAGCCTCTGAAATTTAAAAACGGAAACAAAGTGTTTTTCCCAGTCTTTTATTCTCAGAAACACCGGAGTGATGGGACATAGAGGAGTGCAAGGCTGTTCTGGCTGGTTTCTTTCAGTGCTCAAGGTGAGACCTTTGACCCAGCTCTCTGCCTGCAGAGCCAGCCCAAGGTGGTGGTGGTGGTGGTGGGCTCAGTGTGACAGCACAGGGGCAGCTCTGGGGTGTCCATGTCCAAGCGGGTGCCTGGAGCTCCGCTCCACAGAGCTGCTCCCCCTGGGTGCCTTGTTTTCGGACAGGGTGGCTGCAAACCCTCCAGGCCTCCCCCTGTGCCACTCTGCAGGGCTGCACTGGGCAGGGGGGATGAAGCAGGTTGGGTCATGGCCTGGGGGACACCTCTGCAGTGCAGTCCATGGTGTGGGGCATGTCCCTTGTCCACAACCCCAAAGAGCTGTTGGGAGGAGCTGCTTTGGCCTCCTTGTCGGACATAATGTGTCCATAGGGCTTTTAATGATTCAGAGAAATGTCTCAAGTAGGGGAACAGAAGAGAAATTCCCTGACAGCACCTTCTCAATCCTTTTTTTGCCAAGGTTAAAAAAAAAATTTGGAAATTAAACTTGGACTCTATTTCACTCTCTCCTCCTTTCTCCTCTCCTCCCCTTCTTCCTTCTGTTCCATCTTCCCTGCAGAAAAAAAATCATCACGCAACTCGAGGGGGACATTCCTCCAGAAGGAGCTGGGAATTAATCTTGTTGCTGAAATGAAGAATAGAAAAGTTCTTCAAAACTTTGTCATTTATTTATAAAATACAGGACTTGTGATTTATTTTTCCTCCCTTTCTCATTAATCTTTGCCACCTTCAGGCATTCAAGAAATGTACGTCAGCCCACCCTGATTCGTTAAAAGGAATAAAAAGGTTTCCTTTACCTGCCTTCTTTTGCTGAGCATTGTAGGACTGGACTTTATGGACATTTTTGGGAAACATAAAAAAAAAAAAAAGAAATGTACTTTGAAAATTAAATAGAACCTTAAGAGGAATATCAGCTCTTACTGCATTTGTGATAAAACTGTATGATTTAGACTCTGGGTATAGCATAAGAAAAAGGAAGCACATATATCTTTATTTAATGGATGTGCCCTTCAGGAGTAAGGAGCCTTTGGTAACACTTGCTTTGAACCTGCTGCCAGAAGAACCCTTGGCCTGCCAACATGCACCTGCACCTAACGGGCATGGCAGGACACAGGCTCTCATGGCTCTGCAAGGGCACTGTGTAACTCCAGGATTTGTTGAAGTACTCTTGACACCTCAAGTTACTGATTGCAAGCCTCTCCCAGCATCACCCAGTGAATGACAGAAAGAGGGAAAGGTGACACAGTAGGGAAAAGTGGCTTCCCTGCCATTACTCGATGGTGAAAACCTACTCAAATCATTCCCTCCAGCACAAATAAAGGTGAAAAATCTTGTTTCTGCTCAACAAGGCTATGGCTAAGATAGGCAGAGCTTCAATTTAGATGTGCTGGGAGAGTCAGGTTTGTGTTTCGGAGCCCAAAACATGGAATTGGGTGTCAGCAGTTGTACTTAGAGGGGAAAAGCTTCCCATGCTCCCAGTGGCATGCCAGGATTGCAGAGGGCTGGGTATGAACTTCTTTCTCTCTTTGAGCATCCACTCTAAAACAATTTCTACAGCTTTATTAAATGGACCTGACTGTGAAAGTGGGTGCTATATATGTGTATATTATGAGTAATATTAATGTAGATGTGTTACAGTAAATTTCTAATGCATTTTCCTTTCGTTCTCTTCCCTCATCTCCATTCCAACATGTTTTTGAGGTGGAGCTGGTGGATTACATTCAGAGGGGATGAAGGACTGTTTGGTCTCCCAGGTGTGTTTTCCTTCAAGGCAGCACTGTATCTTGCAGCTGTGGTGGTGAAGATGGGCCGCTGAGGTCTTGCCAAGGAGCTGTGGAGAGCTGAACTTGTGCTTGTCTCCCGTGCTTGAGAAAATTCTCAGTACTCTCAGGGGTCTGTACGAAAGTTATTGTTTGGATTTTTTGTAGTGAGAGACTCCCTCTCCAGCTGGAGAGGAAATCAACATTCAAAAAGTTAATTTAAGACAGTAAAAATGTACCATTTAGTGCAAGTAAAGGTGTGCATACACAGAGAGTAGGGGTCAGCTGTGAGAGTCCATCCCAAGTCCCAGAGAAGCGACTCTCTGCAGCTCTGCTCCCAGTGGATACATTGCTCCACCTGCAAATGTACTGGATGCTAGGGCTTGAAATTGCTCTGTATCTGTTCTTTTCAATATATGTGAACCTGAGTAAAGCCTCAGACCCGGGTACTTCAGTATCAAGAAATCATCTCAATAGTCAAAGATTTCCTTCCTAAATTTGATCCGTTTCTCTTTGGTTTTTACCATCTTTCCTTTCTCACCCAAACCTACCCTGAGTAATAGTGCATTTTTAAAATTGACATCTTAGACTATTTACAATTATTTGTGAGTAGTTACCATGTACCCTCTTACACTGCTATTAACTTGCCCAGCTGATGTGTGTATGGGCTTGTGAGGACAATTTGTGGGCAGGACTGCTTCTCGCCTATACTCAAAGCTGGTTTTGGTACAGATTTCTGTAGTTTATGTCTCTGTTTCAATGAATTTAGGACACCCCTGCCTCACTAGTATATTTCAGTCTTTACTATTTTTTGGAATTTTCCTGCCAAGCTTTAGGTTGTAAGTGGAGATGATGGGAAGTGGGACATACAACCCTTTTATTCCCACTGTTATAAATCTGTGTGCTGTAGGTAACTAAGACTACCTATGTGTCAGCCTCAAGGTGAAGGTAATAAATCTTGCTCATCCTTGGGACACTTTGCCAAGTGACTGATTAAAACCAAATCTTCACAGAAATTGTTCTCTCTGCAACTGGCCCATAAAACCCCAAACCAATCCCTTTTTTTGTAGTTACTCCACTACCTGTAGTAGAAGAAAGCTGTTGGTTCTCTGAGAAGACTTGAATATTCTTATTTTAAACTTCTAGCACTACTCTTCACTGCTAGTCACTGTACCCTGCAGGTATGGAGTTGTGCTGAACACCTGGGCTGCACAAGAATGAGAATTAATGTGGTTTTGTCTCAATGCCATTAGGCTGCAGGTGTCAGTCTGCAGACAGTTTCTGGAGAAGGCATGTCCTGCCCCAGGAGAAAAAGCAGGAACAAGCAGCAAGGCTGCCAGCAAATGTGCTTTTTTGGAGGCAGACAAGTGGCTGATTGGCACTGTTGCGGAGGCAGGGGAGTATTTGGGTGGGGAAAGAAGGTATTGAAACAGAGAAGAGGTTTTAACTGCAAATGTGTGGAGGGCATAAGGGAGATAAAACACTGCTTAAGAAATTGTGTGATTTAAAAAATACATTATTTGGCTGTCAAGTGAATTATAGAGGAGAAAGGGAGATTATTCATTAGATGCATCATAGCGACAGGACATAAAGGATTAGACATGCTGTGTGAGCCATAAAGCTTTCACCAAGCAGGGAAAGAGTAATGATCTTGGTTTTATTGTGCTGTTTTCAGGCTGACAAAGTTCTAATTTTGTTCCAAAAATAAAGTTATGAACCAAATAGAAAGGGCTCTTAAATTGTGTATGTTTGCTTCTGTGATGGTGTGTTGACTGTGCATAAGACAGTTTGATAATTATCTGTCAGAGGTGTAGAGAAACCTCGTGCTTCATGGGAGCCCAAATCATTCTCAGGATGAATGCAGATAAAATTTCTTCCTATCGATTAGCTTTCTGCCTGTTTTTATTTGCTTCTGCAGCACCCCCTGTTAGTGCAGGATGGATACCCAGTGACTTTCAATAACTGGCAGTCTGACCACAGCCTCTCGTGGGAGGAGGGCTGTGTTTGATGTGCCTGTGCTGGCTCTGGCTTCTTGAGCCCGGAGTCAGGAAATGCTCTCCGAAAAGTGCCTTGCCTGCCTCTCACCCCCACTCTTCTGAGTCACACGGGTACATAATCATCGATCAGCCGTGGGGAAAGTGCTGCTGCCACCTCTTGGGGCTGTGCTACTCCAGCACCACTGACCTCAGCCAGCCAGAAAAATCCAGCTTGCCTTTTACACAAATGCCAAGCCCAGTAAAAACAGGGGAAGGCTCCATGTCAAGCTGGAGAATTGACCTAACAGAGGAATACCAGTGGCCTGGCTTCAGCTGGGATACAGTTAATTATTCTTAGCAGCTGGTACACTACTGTTTTGGATTTAGGATGAGAATAATGTTGATAACACACTGATGTTTTAATTGTTGCTCGATTGCTGCTCAGGGACCAGCTGGGCACAGTTCAGCAGGTGGTGAGAAATTGTATTGTGCATCACTTGGTTTACTTGGGGTTTATTCCTCTCTTTCTTTTTGTTATCTCCCTTTTCATCATCATTCTTAATGTTGTTATTGTTATAATTTACTTTATTTCAATTATTAAACTGTTTGAACCTCAATCCACAGGTCTTATCTTTTTCTGATTCTCCTTCTCACCTACCACATCAGGCCAGAGGGGATGGAGCGAGCAGGCAGCTGCCTGGTACTTGGTTGCCATCTGGGGTTAAACCATGACAGCCAGGCACTTCAATTCTATTGCTTCATATTTATTATGACTTGGGGACAGCCCCTTGATTGGCTGTGGGGGAAACTTTAAAATTAAATTCTAGAGCATTTTTTTTTACTGGCATGGCAAGTACTGCTCTTTTACGACACTCAGAACGAGGTAGATGGTGGGGAATGTAAAAAATATACTTAAATCCTTTCTGTAAGCAAAATTCGAAACTCAGAGTAGGAATTTAACCTCCAGAGCTCACAAGAAGACAATATAACAGTGTGGTCACCTGCACTTACTTTGAGTCATTCACTGTTTTGAATCACTCTTACGTGATTCACATGGGCTGAGTGAAAATGCAGACATGACCTGCTAGCTGCTGTCTTTTCTCCTTTTTTTTCCTTCAAGCTTTTCCCATTTTTCTTAATTCTCTCCCTTCAGTTATTTAACAGCAAATTTATCTCAATTTCCAAACTGACGTTAACAAAGGGAAGGATATATTAACTACACAATCAACGTATAACGGCTGTGACACATGAATGAAGCACCAGAAAGATAAGGAGATATTAAAAAGAAGTTATTCTGATTTATAAGTACTGGAGAATCGCATTTTCATACCCTCTAAGCAATTTGAAGGCTAGAAATGTACTTGAAAGAAACTTCGCAAAGGTATCTTATGCGTGCTCATTGGTACTTTCATAATGTTCGTGTCTTTTTCTTTCTCATGAGTTCCCACTGATGATAACCTTAATTAAATCAGAAAATTTTGTTAGCAGTTCCTAAGTGTATTATCTTCCTCTTTGGGTTGCACTTTACAATTAAACTAATTTCTTAGACTGTATTTCTCAAAATTATCTGTTTTTTCCAGTAGCATATTCTGATTCTTGCCAGCAAGTCCTGTCAGCAGCTGAAGCAAGTTCTTTCTCACCAGATTTTCTTTTTCTTCATCTTTTTGGAGAGACAATATTGCATGAAAACAAAATATGAAATAAATATTTCTAAGCTTGAGCCACAAAAAACTTCAGCAGATCCTTTCTTCATCCCAGAAGTTTCTCTTTACTGGAGTGTGTTAACATTTACTCTTCAAGTGGGTCCCCTCTCTCATGCTGAGCCCTCTGCCTTAACTAATATTTCTTCATGAAGCTCTTCATCAAACACAAAAAAATAAGGTGTAGTGCCTCATGTTTTGGAAAAAAAACCCCAGCAATCTCTTCTCCAGGAAAGAGATCATGTTTATCTTTAGTAATTTTATTCTATACTTCATCCTTCGTTCTTTCGTGTCTAGGTTTGCACTTATTCTTGCATTCCAGCTTCGTTCTCAATCCTCCATAAAGTCCTAATAATTAAATGCCTTTCTCAGTCACTTCTTTCCACTATCTTAAATATGGATAAGCCAGGGAAAGGTCATCAGCTTCAACTGCTCTTTTAATACAGAATGGAGGCAGCTATAAAACAAAGCCCAGATAAAATCAAACCAAACCTGGAAGGATTGAGCTGAAAAGCAATAATTGCTTGGCTGTACCCAACAGAACTACAAAAGTGCTTAATTTAACCCTGAAAACAAAACTGAGAGGATTATTGGCAAGGACTTGATGAAAGAAAATGCTGTTGATAATATTGATCATACTTGGCACTTTTTCCTCCAGAAAGTGCTTTGCAAACACTAATTAGCCAATATATTGCACAACTTGTGGATCTGTACTAGTAGAGTTTTTAAGCTTTGGTGCTTCTGTGATATCTGGCCAAAGACTAAGCAAAGTATAGCAAAGCTTGTTCTGGTGGAAAAATAGACTCGTTTTAATCTCGTGACCAGTCTTGGTGTGTGCTAATGTGCTCTGCTTTGTCAAACAGCAGTCAGCACTTCTTAATGGAGGTGCATTTGTTCTTGCCTAATTGGGCATTAAATAGGGGTAAAACATCATATTCACTCCTAGTCCTTGGGTGGAAGGGTTGGGAAGGAGAAGGTGAGGTGCTGGCAGCGAGACGGGGCAGTTCACATTGCTGGCTTTGCTTGGGTTTGGAGGTTTTTTTGAATTAAAGCTCCTTAGGGCTCTGTCCATTACTGCGTATCCATAGAGGAGTCTGGAGGACCCATCTAAGGTCTAACCACTGCTGAAAACCACAGGAGTGTTGCTGTCTCTGCAGTCTTCAGTCTTCCGTCACGTGAGTCCCTGCGGTGATGATCGTGAGATTGGCCTGTAGAAGAGTTAAACACAGTTCCAGTTACTAATAGTGAATAATAATAATAATGAAATAACTATTACCTTTGCCTACAGTCACATCTGTCATGCATTACTGATGTGGAGCCCCTCAAGATCTGAGCCCCTCAAGATCTGAGCCAAACTTCACAATATTTTTTTTTTTTAGTTATTAATCAGTAGCAATGGCTGGACAGTTATGATTAAGCAATTGCATTGTGAACCTTGTGCGCCTGGCTAATCTTTTGTTTTAAGGGAAAGGGAAGACAGTCCCAAGATGAATGGGCTATCTGGACCAGAGCCACCAGGAGTGAAGTCAGCAGAACTGAGCAGTAACTTGGGGAAAGGTAATTCTGGCAGTGGGAGACCACGACCAGCAACCCATTGACCACCTACTCAAAACAGACCCCAGAGTCAAACGGAGGGAAGAACTGTGCATGCAGACTAATTAGCATGAGAAGTGATAGATATCAACCAGCAAATAGGGGGCCGAGTACTGATTAATAAAGAGTTATGTAACCTGTAACCAATGGATGCTGATGCCTTTGTTAAAATGTTTAATTAGTGTAAAGTTTGCATGATCAGGGAGCCAGCCTTTTGTGGGTTACCACCCAGCTCCCTACTTTGCATAAACTAGAAAAAAAATATTAGAAATACCTTGCCTTGGTGTGTGAATTGATGTTGAGCACCAGGCAACTAGCCCACGCTGGGGACAACATAGCTAAAAGCAGAGGAAACCTCAGTTTTAGTTTCTGTCTCCATCTCATACTGACTGTGCACAGCAGCTGTTTAACACAAAAACCCAGTGGCCCGTTCTTCTTTATGAGGGATAAATCACCAAGCCTCACAGGTTTCAAAATACTTGGTGGCATACACACTGTCCTTACAATGCTCTCATGCATCAGGTATTTTTTCACTTTGACCACCAGTGCCTATCTTCCATCTCCAACTTTTCTCTCTTTGCCATTCCCAGAGATGTGAAATAAAAAGAGGGATATATTTTTAAGTGACAGCATCAATGTTCTTTGCCCTGATAAGTAAAATTGACCTTTCATTTTAGGTAGAAAAAAACTGCTCTGCAGCCCCGCCACAGCATGGTCTTGCCCTGCTGTTGTGCCAGGAGCAGCCTCAGCAGTGGCCCTGCCTTGGTGCCATAGCAGGAACCACAACCTCATCGCTCTTCAAGCACTGAACACCTCAAAAACATCTACAGTCTTGTGGTTTTGATGAAGACTTTGAGAAGAAGAGAGAAATCAAGAGTTTTATCTGGTACCAGTCTTCTCCATAGGTATGGCAACTGATTCCTGTTTACTGTATCACAGCCCCTACCTCATTGCTGCAAACAAAAAAAGCAGGAGTGAGGTGTGGGACCTCAAACCAGTGTGGTTGTACCTCAACCTGTGCCAGGTGGACCAGTGTCAAGGGAAGAATTACCAGGGAAGGGGGAAGAAAGCAATCCCATTTTGGGTAGAAATCTGCCCAAATGCTAGCTGCAGTCCCAGTTAGCATGTTTGTTTTCCGGCTCTAATAAAACCCATCTGTATGCAATCACTGCTGGACTAAATTGAGAGAGGTTTGGTGAACACATGGCTAACCAGGATTTAGAGTGGAGAGAGAACCTGCAGGAGCTCATAGCTCCTGCCTCTGCCAGTGTGAAGGCCATGTGGGAAGCCAAGCATAAGACATCGGACACAGCTGACTGATACTGTGCCCTGATTGTCACAACCCATTCATTTTTAAGCATTTTTTAATTTAGCATAGCTTATTAGAAGCAGAAGGTGTTTCAATCCGGATGGTGTAACTTGGTCTTAAATGTCCTTTCAAGGGGAAGGGCTGCTTCCCAGTGCATGGTTTTCCAAGTGTGGTACGAGTAAAGTAAAACCAGAAAGGTTTGGAGAAGGGTAGCCTAAAGAATTGCATTCCAGACAGGAGTAATTAAACAGGCTGTGGCTTCTCAGCATCAGTAAAGTCAGTAAGATGGGGAAGGTTCATTTGCTGATCCTCATAGAGCAGTGTCGTGAGGCACCCCACAAAGCTGCTGGGTGGCGGGTTTAAAATTAAAATAATGAAGTATTACTTCATGTGGTTCGTAATTCAGTTGCAGAACTCATTGCCACCAGCCACGGGAGACCTATCATTCAAATGGCTTCCAGGAGAAATGAGCTCATTCAGGGAAGAGAGGTCTGCCAGGACCTGTTAACAGCAGAGGTGTTCACACACAGGAGCCGTGTTCAGGAGCTATGGAGCGGGTGCTTTTCGTGGAAGTATTGCTGCACATCCTCCTGCTTCTTCTTCCAGCCCCTGAAACATCCCACCAGCTACCAGCTGGGGAACTTTGGTCTGATCCAGAGCTGCTATTACTGTGCAAGGATTCCTCAGCCCGAGTCAGCAAGGTGATACTAAGCACTACATGGCCCCGTGCAAATAACTGGACTATGTTACATGTGCGGAGTAGAGCTGGGTGTTGCAAGAATATGGGGACATAGTGAGACAAGTATAGAAATACTGTAGTGAGACAAGGCTCTTAATGAGCCTGCCCAAAACTAAGTATCAGCATAAAAGGAGACTAAGGGCTTCCCTGGTCTCAGTCTTGTGGTGGTGTTGTCCCTCAGAGAGTTGGTGCAAAGTAGCTGTGTGATGCTAGAAGAGGAAAATGAATTTTGTAATAATCATGAATCAGAGAGGAAAAAAAACAACTATCTTTTAATGCAGGATAATAGAAATGCATTCAGTATTTGTTATGATCCCTCTAATCTGAACAGGATCCGAATTTTATATTTTGGAAGAGAGGGAGTGATCAGACATAATTCCAGTGCAGCTGCAGACAATGGTCTTTTGTGGCTGATTATCCATCCATAATTCAGGACAGTGAATTCAGCCTTTTCAGTTTTGCACAGCCCATTTGTTGCCAGACTGCTTCGGTTTTCCACAGTATTTTAAGTGGAAGAAACCATGCCAGAAGGTAACATCTTTGCAGTCTTACCCAGGTGTATGTTAGCTACCATCACTGTGTGCCCCCAGGTACCACCACCAGAGCAGTGGTGAGAACTCCTGCCTGGGAGCTGGGAAATCGGGATACAGCTGGCTCCTCAGCTTACTGTCAAGGTGCACTTCATTTCTGTTGTTGAAACCTCTCTTGTGTGCAGGAAAAGCAATCCCCATTTACTATGCTGTAGGGAAAATGCCAGCTGGAGAGTCTGTGTAGCCTTGTGGTTTTCAGGTTTGTGTTTGGGTTGCCCCGAGAATACTGCAGTCTTTAGGTTTAAAAAAAAAAAAAAAAAATTGGTGGCCCCACTGTATTTTTTTTGAGGTGGCAGACCCGAGGCTGTGTGATTTATATATGCTTTGCAAATCCTGGGATACTGAATTACCGTGTTTCTTTTCCATGTCTCGGATGTAGTTGGCCTCAAGACCAGCACTAGACATAGTCAGGATGACCTGCAGCTGCTCTTACTTTACCTCTGCAGAAAAAGTTTTCTAATGATGCCCAAGTCGTGCTGACTCAGCATCTGATTTTTACATGCTTTTTTTCAGGGAAAATAACAGTGTTTTTCAACCAGTTGGCCTCATCCTCCCTCCTGGCCTTGAAAATCCATGAATCTGAAACACAGAAGATGAAGAAGGATTTCTGCTTGTATTAAGAAAACCATTTTATTTCTCAATGTTAATATTTCTAATTTACATTTACTGCTTGGGAGTTTGGAGATGATGTGGAACAGCAACTATGAACCCTCTCTCCACATATGTTGGGACAAGCAGCTATTTATAGCTTTTGATTTGCAGTTGGAGGAAGAACCATAAATATTCCCTACTTCAGCAGGAAAACGGTTCCAGCACTATAAAAAAAGAACTTCAGTACACAAGAATGGCATAGGATTTGGGCTGCATTGATTATGCTGTTTCAGCTAAGATTTATCTGTTTGAAGTTTCTGAGACTGGTACAATCTTGTGTTCATTTAAAGATAGCACAGCCCTATGGGGCCAGTTGTTAACTTTGCATCATTAACAGAATGGTGTGCAGAAAATGCTCTGTGAAAACAGCCCAACTCCTTGGCTTTATGCTCCTGCATATTCTAGGAGGAGACCTAAAACTCACTGATGTGTAAATTTGCAATGTATTATTATGCCTTTGGGGACGTGGTAACAATTTGTGATACCACACCTTTTAACTAGTCATCTCTGATGAGGAGAGAGGGAAAAGGGCTGTAATTGTTCTGCATGTTTGTTAAAGGATTATTTCACTACGTATTTGATAAAATACAATCCTTCAGGATCATGTGTAATTTTGCAGTGTTAAAAATAATTATCAGAATAGCTTTGTACAGTTTTTTATTTTAATGTAGCCGGGTAGGTGTTTCATATGCAGTTTATTGATGTTGTATTTTTGATGTCTCCAAGGTGGATGTGGAATTGCTCTTCGCTGGTCAGAATTTCTCAATACGTTTACTCACACAGTGCACATATTCTTGGTATTTCTGTTGCATGCAGTTCCACTGAAAATAAATGTTCTTAATTCCAGCCAACTGAAATGCAAACAGTATGTTGAATTAAATATAGTTACTCATTTTAAAAGGTCACTCTCGTCTTTTTATTAGTGCTATTTTTTTCCTCAAACCTGTTTCACATTCAGATCACTAAAATGAAGAGCTGTGTGACCCAAAACAGTCGGAGCGGTGGCTGGTAGTGGAAAGGAGAATTCTGGCACATGTGGCTCCTTGGTCCTAAGTGTAGCCACATCCCTTGGGCTGTGCATAGTCTCCAGCCAGAGAGGTATCTATGTCTGCAGAGATATGCCCAGTCCTCTGTGGATCTTCTCGTCCTCTCAAAATGCTTTCTTCACTCCTGAATCACTTGTTTTCCGCACTGATGTACATAGGCTCTGTTGTTCATTACAGACTTCTGCTCTGAGCTACATGGACTGCAAAATGCTTTGAGATTCCAAACCAAATGGAGATTCACACCCTGTCTGATTCTCCTGAGCCCTGTACCCTAGGGCATAGTTAACTCCTGGGAAATGCCAGCAGCTCCAAGTAAGGATGGGAAGCCTCTGAAGGTTGAAATAAGGCTCAAGGCAGCTGAACGATTTTTTTTTTTTTAAATAGTCATAGCAATTAAGATATTAAAATCAATGTCATGAGCTGTCACTTATGGACTGCATTAGCTCTGCTCTGCCATGAACTTGCTCCTCTTCACCACACAAAACTTCTGAAACTGCAAGAGAACAAACATTTCTCACCAAACCTAAGCACCTTCTGCTCTTAATCTGAATATATTTGAATTTCTCACTGAATCTGTCAACATCCATTAGAGTCACCATTAACGGGCCATGGTGGGATTTGAACTAATCAGTACAATTTACGAAGTCGTTTGGAGCACAAAAACTTTTAGGAGCAGCTGAGTGGTGAAACCATACTCAGGGGACAGGAGTTTTTCTAGCAAACGGTGGAGCAGGAAGGCAGATTGGAAGAGGAGCATTCACTCTGACTCCTACCCTGGTTAATGAAAACCAACATTTGAGTCTGTGATAAACAGAGGAGCAGCCTGAGGTGTTCTGAACCTTCTCAACAACCAAGAGAGGCAGAGGAAGGCATCAGGGAAGACAGCCAGCCAGTCATCAGTCTATCACTAAGAATTGTTTTAATAACTAAGGGGATAGAAGAACGGGAAAAGAGATCTCTGGTGCAAAGTCAGAGCATGTCAGATTTACCATTCTTTCCATTTTGCTCTCCAAGTGCTGCCCCACAATGAGTGATGCTTTTGAACCCCCACATGCCCACTGATGATTTAGAATCCATATTTGCATGAAAGGATTATAATTAAGCTCCTCTGTGGCTTCACACACAAGTTTACTGCTCCATTACAGACAGTACCCATCAGCTTTGTGTCTTTTGGCTGCTGTGGGATCATTATACCCTGATCGGCTGTAGTGTGCAATGTTAATTTGACACTTTAGCAACAGCCAGGAGCCCTGCTTTAGCTGTCCCTGTGCCTCACATGATTCTGTTCATACTCTTTAAGCTGGGGCAGCCAGCCCTTGAGACAGGAGGCTACAGCAGAGCTGCTCGGCGAGCCAGCCCAGCTGAGAGCAGGGCTGTCAGAGGAGCTCCTGGAGATGGCGCAGCTCCAGGTAGATCTCCTGCCAAAGCCTAAACCCAGATGTCAAGAACACACCAGTTACCCATCTCTCTCAGTTTTCCATTCATTTGGGTTTGAATCCCAAACAAGTATCTAATGACTTTTGCTTTTTCAATTCCATTTCTAGATATGTGCATAGATATGAATTTTAGGTTAAGCCAGTCTGATCTCAAATTGGGAACAAACTGCAGTGGCACTTGGTATTTGCTGCAGATATGTCATGGTGCCACTAGCAGTGGGCTTTCCCAGGAGATGGGCTGGGCCATGTGCTTGTGCATCACTGGCTGTGGAAGCAGCAGAACAAAATTCTTTATCTAAGCTCCATTCACCTGAAGCAGTTCCTTCTTTGAAGCTGCCAGTCACGATACGAGCTCAGGAAGCATGTCTGCCTGAAGTGGAGGGGCCACCAAGGGAATGAGGAGAGAAAGTAACAAGGCAGAGGGTTGTTGGTTCCACACCCTGTTGAAAAGAGAGACCGTGGGATTTGTGTCAGAGGTGAGACTAGTTCATGATGGCTGAGAGGGCTCACAGGGGTGCTGGTGTGGCACGGAGCTGCTTTTGAGTACCACAGAGTTGTGCAGAAAGAGACAGAGAAGCCCTCTGCTTATAGCTCACTGTCCCTGTGATGCTGCGGTCAGACCTGAGCCAGGCAGGAGAACACACCTGTCAGGGTGATAAATATCCTGTGCTCAGCTACCTGTGCTCTGACTTCAGCAGACTGTCCTTCAAATGAATTGCCAATCTCCTGTGTTACTTCGGTGCAGGACATGCAGACCTACAGGCTTTGTCAGCATCAATAATCCTCTCTCAGGGAGAGCCGGGCTTGGAGGATGGCTATGGCTGCAGCCAGAACCCTTCAGGGCTTGGGTGCTCCTCAAGCAAGGGTGGAAAAGCAGGGACACAGCTCTTGGGGACACAGTCCTACCATGGTTCCCTTTGCTTCTCTGCTTCAAATCATACAAGGATAAACATATTGGTTTCCTGAGCCTGAGCCTCAGCAGTGTTGTCTATTTAAAAAATTAAGGGTGGAAGTGAGCTATTTTTTCATATATTTTGAGGCGCTTCCTGTGAGGTGTCAAAAATAAGAGAAACAGTCAGGGAAAGGTAAACAAGAGGTGGTTCTTTTTTTAAAGAAAGTAGTTAAATGTAAGGCACAGAAGTATTCTTCATTAAAATAAATACATTAATTCCTTGATCACCTAGTGTGGTCTCATTTACAAGCTCTCGTTTAATGTGTGTTTTAAGGTGAGAAGAGTTTCTATTTTTGATAATCTTTGTTTGCCAAGACTTAGAGCTGTACAGATGGGTCTGTTTCTCTTCACCTCACCAGGATTTATAGCTGCAGTCAGCCTTTTGGGGGAACAGACATCAAAGTCTTCAGCAGGTGTGCAGTGACCAGGAAACGATGCAGCACAAAATCCAGAGCAGAGGTGACACGATATTTCCCCCGGGATCCTTGTAAAAATGACACGGAGAAGACAGGAGCTTTTGCAGATTGCATTGTGAGCGCTGCAGAAAATGGATCAGCCAAACCAGGGAATAATCTCGGAAGTGACAAGCCTCATTGAAGGTTAATGCTTACAGAGCTGTGGGAACTGGTCCCAGAGGCACATTACTAGCCAGCCTGTTTTCCATGAGCTTGTGTGCCAAAGGCTAGCCATCAGCGTGGCGCTTGTGAATTGCAGCTATGCAGTGTCCTGAGCCATGCTGAAGCTGAAAGTACCTCATGCAGCTGTAGATAACTGATGGAACAGCTGCTCCATAGCTCAAGAAGCAGGAGAAAGAAAAACTACATCATTTAAAAAACTTGTCCAGTGGTGACAAGCACTTCCAGCACAAACAAAACAAAATAGATGCAACAAGTAAAAGCTGTTCATCTGTCAGGACTGGATGTACATGTTGTCTGGTTTCCGAATGTGCCATTGGCATTTGCCAGAAGGATCTGGTTTTTGAGCTATTTGTCTGAATCGCATGTTGCAAATAAGTAGTTTAGTACTTGTGTTGCACAAACACATATTTTCTCTATGAAAATGTCTTCTTGACTGGTTGGACACCAAATAAAAGTGGTTTAGAAATGTGTGAACACCTGAGCCAGCTGATAGTCTGGGTAGTTTCTCTGAGCTGGATGCTGTAGGTGGCACTAGTGGCGTAGCTGATGTTAAATTATGCAGCGTTTATCCCCTTTTGGCTGAAGTGGTAGCTTTGTTACTGAGGTAGAGGAGTTTGCAATTATCTGTAGGGCTGTCACGTGTTAAGTTGTTCTAGTTTCATTTGTTTTAACTTCATGAATACTCCCACTGGAATGACCTCAAAAAGCCGTTCCCGGAAAGCTGTGATTGACATATCTCTTATATCCATGCAAAATAGAAAGGTATATTTGATATATTGGAGCCATCATCTGCAGCCTGTGTTGAGTGAATAGAGCCAAACATATTTGCTTGGGCTGCAAAAATGTCTCACTAAAATAATTAGTTTCAACATGAACAGGAGTTGAAGATTATTTTGTAATCTGCTGCAAGCATCAGTCAGTAGTGCTGCAATTAAAAGGGTTTGCTGAGATAAATAACATTCTGAATTTACTGTTGTGATGTTTCCTACCTGACTGCTTGGCTGCAGTAAATCAAGTGACACTACTGGAAGCAATGTGGATGAATGCCAGCTGGAGATCTGGCCCATTATCAGACTATAAAATTCTCTTTCCGAAAGTATTTTACTGGGCAAGGCACCCAGATCTATATATAAAGTTTCTTAATTGAAGCAGATGGCAAGAGGCCATAAATTTTTGCGATGTATAACGCCGACAGGTAACAAGGACACATTTATCAGCATCGTGGTGAATCACAGGAACATAAAAGGGAGCTCAGAGAAATGTGCTCTCCTATAAAAGCAACAGGATGGACTCAGCTTCAGGGCTTTAATATTCGGTATGTGTTGTTCTCTTTATATACCTATTTCTAAATGCCTGCGTTTGCTGCTGCAGCTGCGGGTTCAGTGTAGTTATAGAGCAGGCAATGGTGTGTGCAGCGTACCTGGAATGACTGGATTCTATCAAGCATGCCTGTTAAATAGCTAGAGAGAGGAAACCTGCTGTGAAATCCAGAGGAATTGAGCTTGAGCTGCTACAAGTAGATGCAGAGCGTTTGTGTCTCAGCCCACTTTATTTCCTGCTTCCTCGGCTGGCTGAAAACTGTTGAAGTGGGGAAATGTTTAGTCTGGCTTTGCTTGTCAGTATTTCCCAGCCCAGCAGACACAAGCAGATAAAGTATTGATACTCCTGAATATACCCAAGGCACACACGTAGGATTTATTTTCGCCTTTGAATTTTAATATGTTTAATTTTCAGCACTCAAGTGCCACAGCAGAGGGATGGGCTGGGAAGGTCTGGTCTTATGCTGATGCCTGTAGCAGCAGTAGAAATGGAGGGTAACAGCTGGAGCTTTGCCACACTGCCACAGCTCTTCCCTGGCATGTGTGGTGGCAAAAGATCCATTTATCCCAGCTGTGCTGTTCCACATGCTCTGCTGATCTGGTCAGTGCCAGCCGTGCGAGGGATTCAGCAGGTGCAACAAACTCACATCACTCCATACGCTTCACAAGGGGCAAGCGTGAGGTGGTAGCACCGCTCTGGCAACAGCAAACATCCCCTGAGAAATGACGTCCTCTGTCCCATCAGCCAACCTGTCACGGATCAGAACTGTTTTGTAGACCATGGGATATATCTCTTTATTTTATCCTTTTTAAGTGGTAAGTTCAGGGTGTCATTGTGTGAACTACTGAGTTCTGGATAATGAAGCAAGCAGCAGTTGGGAAATTATTGACTTTGAGATTATATATTGTGTTCTTTGACTTTTTGGTGGGTTGATTTTTTTGTTACTGTATATTAATGCTGATAAGTGAGTTTTCTCTTTTCTCTTCTCTTCTCTTCTCTTCTCTTCTCTTCTCTTCTCTTCTCTTCTCTTCTCTTCTCTTCTCTTCTCTTCTCTTCTCTTCTCTTCTCTTCTCTTCTCTTCTCTTCTCTTCTCTTCTCTTCTCTTCTCTTCTCTTCTCTTCTCTTCTCTTCTCTTCTCTTCTCTTCTCTTCTCTTTTTCTTGTCATAAAGTTTTGGTGTGCTAGCCTGCTCTTCTTACTAACTCTACAGACGTATTTTCACATGCATCCATTGAGGGAAGGGAGGAAGAGCTCTGAAACTTTGTACAGTACCTTGGATTGTTCTCTGGAATCATGTTCTGTCACAGTGTGATGCCTTCCAGCAAAACCATGACTGTTATTACTATTATTATTATTATATTTTTTTTCCTCCTTCCAATTGCAGCTAGCATACATTGAGATGCCAGTTTCTGTACCTAACAGAAACTCAGACCAAGTCTGGCTGCTCTCCAGCAGAGCTTGTTCAGTGCTACTGAGAGCTGGGTCCAAATAATTCCAGCCGAATTTGAGCCAGCAGCAAAGAAAAACCACGATTTTATTTCCCGGCTCAGTATGATGCAGTCAATTCTGTGGACCCCTTGTCAAAATAATATGCATGTTGACACCTATGAGAATACATCATAGCACAGCTGTCCAAAGTGCTCATGAAGAAATTGCATGTACTTTTGAGGAAGAAGTTACCTAAATTGTTTTTCAGAATTCGGACAGTACATCATGATTTCCTTCTTCCTATTTCTTTCTCTGCCTTACTTCTATTGGCTTAGCTAACTTTTTAGCAGCTCACTTTGAAAAATCAGGTTTAAACTGGTGCCTGATTACCCTCTCCCCTTTTTGTTTCAGAGGTGAAAACAGAAGATTCACACGTCCCTCTCTGGGAAGCTGCTAGGAAACAAGCAAAAATTGCTGCTGCAGTTTCCCAGCTCCTGAAATGGCAACAAGTCCATTTCCATATCAGTGCAAAGCCCAGCTTGTTAGTGGGATTATCCCAGGGCAAGGCATTTGCTCCCCTAAGGGCGCTGGGATGGGAGATGGAAGGATCAGGGACCGCAGCTTGCTTGTGATGGTGGCTCAAATCATGTGAGCATTTTGAGCCACCCCTTCTGCTGTCCCCATCCCTTGCCTGTGGCCTTACCCTGAGATTTGAAACTCTGCAGGGCGGTGGCCACTTTGCTGCCACCCACATCCATCAGGCAGCTGCAGCTGTGCTGGGCTAGAAGTGATGCTGGTGATTAGGGAGCCAGCTTTACTCTTTGGAGTAACTTAAACTTCAGCCTGCTGGCTTAAACTCTGTTTACAGTTAAACCAGTGATGTGCAATTAAAGAGAAGAGCCCACAAGGTTTTTACAGAGGGGAAAGAGATGGTCCCCAGTTGGAATGCTACAGTCACGGGAGTCAAGGACTTTCTAGATGTTTCTTAATGCAAAGATCTTTCATGTGCATAAATAACCATAATATATGCTGTTACAGCTACATATCTGATATAAGGAGAGAAGAACATTTTTTATGTCCTATGCCATGAGTGCAAAAATGCTGACAAGAACCTCAGCAGCAATTCACAGAGGAGCAATGTCTATGTCCCAGTAAAACCATCATGGGCAGTGGGGAGGGACACTTAGCTCCTGTTTTCAGTTCCAGTGTTGCAATAGCGTTCAGAGACACCAAAAATTGTCGTCCCTCTGGCTGTCTTTAGCTGTGGTTGTGACACACAGCTGCTCTGCTGGATGCAGCGACTGTGTCCAGCTTGGACACTGCCTGAGGGGCAGGGTCTGGTGCTGGCTGACTTTCTCTTGGAGTCAGGATGGCTCACAAGGCAACACAATCATTTTGCATCCACAAGATAAGAAAAAAACTCATCTTCACTCAGACAGTAAATTGTAACTTAGTCTTTCAATCAGGTGTTGAAAATAGTGCCAGAAGCCAGAACTGGGATGGCTCAGGATTCCTTTAGAAGTAAAAATTTGAATCAAGATCTATCATCCTGCTGCCCTGACAAAATTTAGCATTTAATGGTGTTTTTCTTATGCAGGTGTCAGCTGGTGTCTCTCCTTACCAGCTGACAACAGAAAAAGCCAATTTATCCAACAGAGCAGCTCAGGAGTGCTGACGTCTGAATGACGGCATGTCACCAACAAAAATATGGAAGAATATCCCAACAATATCTGTTCTTTTTGATAATTTATTTGCTTGCCTCTAATAACGTTAAATATCATTCTGATGTGAAAAATTTTGTGTCCAACAGTTTAGGGATATTTTTCAGTTACATTGCTACTTCTGGATTGTGCATTTGTAAGAACCTGGAAATAAAAAGGGGGCTCCACCATAGAGGATGTTTTAATTGCTCAAGTAAAGGGTAAATTGGCACAGCTGGGAAGCAGATCCAACTTCCATCAAGTTCTTCTGTGCTACAGAAAACCAGAAAGTTTCTGGATGTGTAATGGAAAATTATTTTTAAAAAATAGTCCGTGCAATTTATTATTGCCCCATTCCAGAGAAACTTTAATGGATAATGGTAATCTGAGAGGGTATTGTACCCTGGGTGTGCTAGCTACAGTGGAGGGATTAACCAAGACCTGTTTGCAAAAGTGACACGTCTCTGATTTTCAAATCTGTCTGAGATATTTATATGCTAAAGAGCTGTGAAGTGCTGACATGCTTCTATATTAGTGGAGGGTTTCTCCATTGATACTGTGAATCCTCTGCAAGTGGACAGAAATGCCCCACAGCCACAGGAGCTGCAGCTAAAATTCAGTGTCTTCCCAGACTCTTTGCTGAGAGGTCAGGGTATAGCAGTGCAGGCTTGGTTTCTGACCCAGTTGGAGTGCAGGAAAAATGCACTCGTCCTTGGGAGCACACAGCTGGGCAGATCCTCTCTGAATTCCTCTGCATAATGGGATGGACAGTCCCATCTCTGTTTTAGCACTTGTGCGAAGCTATTGGCAAAGTCCTCCTTTGGACTGCTTTGGGCATCCTCTTCATCAGTTTGCAAAAGTGATGACTGACACTGGAGCAGGCTCAGAGAAGATCTTCCAAGATGATGAAAGGAAGTGAATGAAAATGCACCACACAGGAAAAGATAAGAAGTGTGGTTTGCTTAGTCTGGAAGAACAGGGATGAGAGAAGGTTTGGTTGTCTATAAACACACCAGGTAAACAAACATCCTCATTCAGAAGAAAGCAATCCCAAGAGGATATTGCAGGGATATCATCAGCCAGTTGAGATGGAGAAAGTTGAGAGGACCCAAACCCTGCTCGGGAAGTGCACTGATTTTTCCCACTTAGTGAAGAGCAGATGGGAGAAAAAAAGTTTGTCAATCAGTTGGACAAGGCACAGAACTTTATCACTCTTGGCTCCGGATTTTATCTCATGGTGCATTTTATCACTAGAGGTTTGATGCCACTAACATGAGCAGGATTTTATAAGCAGCAGCTAACTCAATACACACCATTTCCTCCTACGGGGACAAGTCCTGGAGCTCTTTCAGTCCTCAGGACTGCAGCAGGATTTTCTGCATTCCTGCCACGTTCCTGCTGGGAAGCATTTGTTGTGTGGAATCCCACCACCACTGGTTCAAAGCCAAGTCCAGAATCCTTCTGGGAGCAAAGTGACCAGAAGGCACCACTCTCCCTGGCATCTTCTTGAAGCAGGTTGCAGCTTCTAGGTGGCCACAGGAAGGACCAGGGAGTTCCAGTCCTTGTGTGCTTGTCCTAAATATGTGCAATTGGGTAAAGTTAGGTAGGTGTGGGAAGGGTTATCACCAGGAAAGCTGCTGTGTGGGAGGAATAGGGAATGGACCACAAGCTGCTGCTGCTGAAACATGTCAGCTGAAACTGCAAATGGTGATTTGCTGTGCTACTTGTCTTGATACATTTGTATGAAGGGAAAAATTACATTCCCCGGGAACACCAGTGGTTTTGTAGCCTGGCAGGGTGCGGCACCCTGCGCTGACAGCTGTTTCTAAGGGCTTTTTCTGTCAGCTCACTTCAGATGAACTCTGCAATGCCAGGTGCTGCTTGCAGACTACTGAATAGATGCCTGCCAGAGAAACACAAGGCAGTTTCCAGGTGGAAATAAATGTGATTTGTGATGGAAAAAGAACAGAATACCTTCTCTTTCACTACATTGAAACTTGAAATATTCACTGAAATTAAGCCTTTTCCTGAGAATTCTGCAGCTAAACCTTGCTCAGAAGGTTTTTAAGGGCTATGTTGCAATGTTTTAAACTTACTTCAACAGCAATAAATGTGCCCATGAAAAACATCTTAAATGACTCCTTGAGAATCAGAGAAATTACAACAGGATGAAAGCTCAGCATTCATCAGAAAAGTTTCAGGACCTTACAACATCAAAGAAAAATATTCTGCTTTCAACATCTGCCCCCACCTTCCCCCATTGAAGTAAAATTAATTTAAGACCATGGTCTTTGTTCCTGGTAGGTAGCCAAGAAAGAGAGGGTAAATGCATGAAATAAAACTGGTCTTTGGAATTAGATAGTGCTGTATCAGTACATACAAAGTATCTGGGACATTCTTGAATTAAGTGCAGTAGTGCTGTGACCATATTCTGACTGATTCAATGGAGGAGCCTCCATAATCACCCCCCCTTCTCTACTGGAGCTGCCTCCCTGTTCCTTCCAAAGCAGCTGAGGTGGCAACACAAATGGTAAAAGACCTCTGACAGTGGTATTGCTATGATGATAATAATAATACAGCAGCATTAATGCAGGCTCTTCTGTGTGAATTTGACTGGCATGCTTTGCCTAATCAGCTAAGGATGAGCTGGCAAAAACTTACGACTCAGGACAAATTAGCCAAGTTACGGAGGAGAAATTAATGCCTGATCCCCAGCCCTGACAAAATGGTCCGGTGGCAATGCCATTCAGCTGGAAGGTACCGTAGGTTCCAAATTTGCTCTGGCACTTCAGTTGTTTGCCAAGAAGATGATAAAGCATTTTGGTCACGTGCTTAATTTTGTGAAGATGCTAAGGTGAGCAGCACTGCTGCCCTGCCCATTTCACAGCTAATCTATGAGAAAATTGTTGTGCTATGCCCAAAAGTGGTGCTTGGAGGGAGGCTGGTTGTGTGAGACACGATGCTGGACCTTATAGGGTCACACAGCATGAGGGAAACCTCACACACAGCTGGGTATGTGAGGAGAATACTGACCTGGTCTTAAGATGGTTCAAGCTGATTTTGCAAAAATTTTGTTAAATTGCTGCAATATCAAGTTTGGTAACTTTTTAGAGCGGTGTTTTTCTCGGGCTGTCTAATGGATAAAATACATAAAGGTAATATAAGGAAAGTGAAAGCACAATTCGATAAGGAACAGGTAGATTGCTGGGGTGCTGTAGCTGAGTTTCAAGCAAGGTTCAAGTCTAAAGGGTGAACAATTCCTGGCTCAGTTCCTGGGCAGACTCAGCCCACTACTCTCTCACTATCCACAGCACATCTGTTCACTTCACTTTGTTATCCGGGGGATACCATAGTAAATGCAGTTTGCAATGTCACCCAAATTAACTCTAAATTTAGAGAACGGGCAGAAGAAACTCCAATTCTGTGAGGTCTTACACAAACATACCTATCTACACCAAGGAAAAGACAGCAGGAGGTACTCACAGTGTGCCTGTTTCTCTGAGGCATTGTTATCACCGAAGATTTTATTACACCAAGAAATAAATCTCCTCTTTTACAGTTAATAAAATGTAGGATGTAGCTCTTTGTCTCTGCTATATCTCTCCAAGAACAGAATGGGTCAGCAAATGGTGTGTAACATTATCAGTTGCCCTTTAGTCTTTATATAGAAATTGGATTGGTCAATGTATCTTTCCAAAAAGATTAACATAGATGAGCATGTGAATGCAAATATTAAGCTTGCCCTAATTTTAGGCAATTGTTAGATACCACTATGTAGAAGCTCTGAACAGATATTATGGATATTCTGGAAACATGAGCTGTTTATAAACTTTAAAAATTATTTCTAATCTATGGAATGTATAGTTCTTGAACTTCATTATTGTCTATAGAGGAGGATTTTCAGTTTTTCCCTTTCCATCCTATTTGTACAAGCCAGGCATGTTCTTCCCGTCCTCACAGCTTGCAAACAGGTTAGTCCTTTTGTGCTACATTGTGTCTTTGCTGACGGAAGTTTTCACCTAATTTTGACCTTACGTCCTTGTGGCTATAAGTCCATGTCTTCTTCAGCACCGCTTTCGCTGGCAGCAAATACCAAAGGGAAATGTTTCTTTTCATTCTGTAATTTTTCTGCCCTCAATGGTCTCTGTCAACGGAGGAAATTGGACTTTTATTTCTGTGCTTCCGTGGGAGCTGAGGTGAAGAGCAGCTTCAGCAAATCATCCTAACAGCTTATTATTTCCAGTCCTCCTACATGATCTCTCTGCTTACGTAACTTCATAAAGGATGCATTTCAAGCCAGTACAGTTGGTGTGCCCATCAGTGTGATGCTTTCCCTTGCCTTGGTGTGACTAGGGTGGGCTTGAGCCCACCGAGGGTGTTGTTGGCACCGTGGGGTTCCACAAGCACAAACGCAAAGTGGCAAGGAAAGAGGAGAAGTGGCTGTGGAGGAAAGCAGGTGCCCCCAGAGGCAGAGGCTTGGCAGCACCATCCTGACTGCCAGCACTGGATCTTAAATTAGCCATGAGACAAGAGGATTGAAGCCAAGATACCATTATGAATATTGATGTTCAATGAATATTCTCTTTTAAAATTTTATTTCCCCTTTCCTCAAAATGTTCAAGACCGCAGGACAACAGCATAAACTACTTGCAATATTTGCCCTTTTTATTTTCTAACATTTCCAGAAGATCTTTGATATTGTTCCCATGAAGATGTGAATAGTCAGAAGTACTTGATAACAGAGCCAGGTACTGACCTTTGTGCCTCTGCCTTGACACCAGCATGACCTTACCTCTGTGAGTTGGCCTCAGTGAGGGCCAAGTGCAGGCACAGCCACAGGAATAACACAGAGGTGAGAAATGATAAGAAAAACTGTAAAATAGATGCCTGGTCTCACCAATCACTTCAGCTTCTCACCCTTGGAGTTTGCAAGGACCCTATCCAAAACACCAGGCGCGTTCGTAGCCTTGCACCTCACTGGTGTCATTGCTGCGTGCAGGATTTTGGGTGTAAAAGTGGAGACGGAGCAAAACCAGTGTTTTTTTCTCTCTGCAACATTCTCAGTTGCTGGCTGGCAGGGTTGTTTGTCATGCATTGGCAGTGTCTACCCTCGTTTCCAGAATGATTCTACAGTCAGGAAGGTTTCCCTTCTCTCTCAAACTCACCTCATCTCAAAGTTGTTTCAGTAGAGTTCTCTCGCCTCTACCAAATTCTGCACTGCTCCTCTGAAAGAGCAACGTCCACATTTTGTCCCCTCCACCTGGATTTAGCTCCCATGTCAGTGGCATGTAGGCAAAGGCAGAATTAGACCTTAGATCTGATATTTGCATTAGACACAGAACCAGACTTTGTCTGTACAAAATGATCCATTTTGTTGAAGTGCATTCATTTTTAGGAAGACAGTTACCAATTTGTATCTCAGCTGAAAAACTGTTTCAAGGGATAGACTGATCAGCTGCTAATGAAATTCCAAGTCAGAAAAAACAGCCACCAAATAAACCTTGAGAAAGTCAAGGTTTATTTTAGGAGTCAGAAATAGTGTATTGCCCAGAGGACGATCAGGTAATCATCAGAAAAAAACCCCAGGAACTTGCACTAAAGAATCAGTAGCAAGAATGGAACTTTTTACCTCATTTTCAATGAATCATGTCAATCTTGGAGGGAAAAAAAAATCATATTTTGCTCCCCTTCAGCTGGGCTTCATTAATAAAAGGTCTTTCAAATAATGACTGAGAAAGGAAAACGTTGAAAATGAAAACAGCCACTTGATTAGGATCATTGCACACATCACCTGTCAGGATGCAGAGAGTATCCTGAAATGAAGCAATGAGAATTAGAATCACAGAGTGGTGTGGGCTGGAAGGGGCCTTAAAGATCATCTAATTCCAACCTGCCTGCATGGGCAGGGACACCTTCCACTAGGCCAGGTTGCTCAGAGCTCCACCCAACCTGGTCTCGAACACTTCCAGGGATGGGGCATCCACAACTTTGATGAGAAACCTATGCCAGTGCCTCACCACTCTCACAGTAAAGAATTTCTCCCTAATTTCTAATCTAAACCTACTCTCAGTTTGAAGCCATTCCCCCGTGTCCTGTCACTAAAGGCCCTTGTAAATACTTGCTTTCCAACTTTTTTGTTGGCTCCCTTCAGGTATTGAAAGGCCACAAAATTAGGTCACCTCAGAGCCTTCTCTTTTCCAGGCTGAGCTAACCCAATTCTCTCAGCCTTTCATCACAGGAGAGGTGCTCCTGTGGTTTTCCCATTCAGTGGCAATGTCCTTCAGAAAAATGTTCACATTTTGTTTGAAACAATTTTGGTTAACGGGGCGTTTTGCAATTCACAGGTACATCATTTTGAGTAACTTCATCAAAAATGAGTAAAGCTGCTTTTGCAGTAACTTGAATATGGCAGAAGTATTAGTGCTTTCCAAGGGGAAAATTAAGTCAACGAAGCCTGGACTCCTTTGTGCTCCTGCCAGGAGGTGTTATCAAATGCCATCAGTAGAGATAACGGCACCAGCCACTGATAATAGACATACGGGAACAGTGATGGTGTCTTGTGGAGCATCACTGCTGTGATGATCACAACAGTCCATGGACATGAATGACATGCTTTCCATCAGTGTCTTTCATTATAAGAACTGGGGCAAAGCAGAAAGCACTGTTAAACACTGCCTTGATGGAACATTTACAACAAACCACTGACGTTCGGTATCCCAACACTGGTAGTGCTGCCATAAAACGTTCGGCAGCTGTACAGACTCCGTAGTTTGCCCTCGAAGCTGTTAATTTTTTTTAACACCTTGTCCTATCTTTCTCCCATCCTCCACTTGCTTTCACAAAAAGAGGGACCTGGTGTGCTTCCTGTTGCTGCTCCTGCCAAACATTTCCTTCCCCGGTGCAGGAAGGAGGAGTGCATATGGCAGCTCATTTGAGAAGGTGCAAAAGATGTGAGAAGGAAATCCCCCTTCATTCCCCATTTTTTCTGGAAGAGCAATGTAATAATTAAAAAAAAATCAGTAGAAAGTGCATGCTCCTGTAGAAGAGAACCCCTAGCACTTTCTTCAGAAGTGCAGGAGAAAGCAAAACAGAGGATGGAAAGATATTGCAGAGCAGCAAGGAAACAGGGAGACAGAAGCAATAGGAATGCTTTCCTCATTGTAGCAAATTTCTTGGTGAAAATGAAATATTTATACACAATGACTGATTATTACAAGCAGTGGAATAAAGGCCAAAAGGACCATCTGAAATCAGATTTATTGAACAAAAGTATGCCAGTACTCTGATACACATCATGTGACAATTCTTGGTCCCTATAGCAAAATCAAAACATCCCTAAAGATCTGTAATATGTTATTGACAAAATATCCTGCTTTAAAAAAAACCAAAACTGTTCTGTCATCCCTCTCTTAAAACGTCTTCTTGAGTGAAGGAATTCTTTAGGATCAGTTGGATTCAGTTCACCTTGCTGTTCGGCCAGGTCTCCCTCTTCATTCCCATGGTTCAGCTCATGTCTACAAAATACAGTATCAGGTAGGATACTTGTCCCACATCTGCAGGTCTGAACTGTGCACTTCTGATTAATAAAAGCTCAATCAGTGCCTCTCCAGACCAAAACTGCCACAGTTTCAATCAGAGGAAAAATGTCTGATTAAACAAACACCAAGGAAGAAATTAAGTGATGACTGTGGATCAAATTATTTGTACCTTGGCAATTTGGTAAGGAAACCCAAAGATGCTCAGCTAAAAGAGTCAGTTTGGCCTGCAGTTTATAAATACAGAGTTCCTTATTTATAGCAAACTGTCCGTCCGTGATGTCTGCAGCAGCATCTCCCACTGCTTCTGATGGGGTAGGAGATCAGTTCCCATGCTGATAAACAGCAACTCCTCTGTCATTCATAATACATAACAAAACTAGTATTTCCTTGTGCTTCTGGTTACAGCTCTGTTAACAGATGAAGACATTTGGAAAAATTTATATTCAGCCCTGGCAGTCAGTGTCTTTTAAATAATCTGGTCTGCTGCCATTCCTTTAAATAAACTTGCATTATTCATAGATCTAACACAAATCCCATGACTTAAGTGCTATCATATACTGGAATTAAATCATAATAATTCAGTTCTGGGGGGCTGTGGTTTAGTCAAGTCTTGAAAGGACTTGGTAATGCTTGCCTTTATCACCTCCCAGCAGCACCAAAATACATCTGGGCACAGAGCCACCAGAGTTGAGAAAATAACAGCTAGCACAGGATTTTGCTGCATAAGCTACTATGAGGTCCTTATTAATCTGTCTACCACAGAATATTTTAGACATCTTCCATATATTTGAAATCACGGGTGACCCAGCTCTAAATGCTTAAAACATCACCTGAAGGACCATCATCATGCTTGACCACTTCATTCCTCAGGCACAGCAGATCCCTTCTCTGCGAGTACAGAACTCACTGGTACAGAATCAAACATTTCCTTGGAGACTGCTCTGTGGCTGCAGAACAGATTTGTGCAAAAATCTGAGCACCATCTGAAATTCAGTGTGCTCTATTCAGAAAGCAAGGTGTACTTCAAGGGTTTTTTTTCCTAATAAAAACATGCACCACAGCCAAAAATGTATCTGCACAGTGTATTGGCTATGAAAACACAGTGTGCGCATTTTTAAGGAAGGCAGTAACTACAAATGACAATACAGCTTTGAAGGGCTTAGGTATTGCTAGTTATTACCTCTGGCATAAAAAGCCAAAGCAAAACAGAATGGGTGACACCCAAACTCTTGGTGTTTGACCCTGTTTTGCCTCTCAAGACTCTTCTGTTGTGTGGATGTAGAAAAGGGAACGTCTCTGATGCTTCTCATGTTCATGAGGTGAATTCGACACCCTATATTTGGTACATGCATGATTTCCCTTTACACTTTTTTATTCCCCTGTCCCAAAGTTCTGGATGCTGTGGACACTCAGCATGCAGCTGGAGAAATGGGACACAGACTAAGCAACTGCTGCTTCAGGGGAGACTCTTGAGTTGCTGGAGCTTGTGCACAACTTCATATTTCTACACAAAATGTGCCTCATGGCAGTACTGGCATATGCAGTTTTTTGGTGAAGAATAATAAAACCCTTCTTCTATTTTACAGGCCTTCCTGGTGACAATTTTGCAACAGCTTTCACTGTTTCATTGGAACAGTGAACATTTTGAAGCAGTTTCAAAGCAATAGGCAGCACACTCCTGTTACACTGTTGTAATTGTGATATACTACATAATATTTTTACAGCATTTCAAGATAAGGAGCTTCATTTTTTTGTGAATTCATTATTGCTTTCATTGGAAAAGTGCCTCAGCATTATTTAATTTCTCAGCTTTTAAGTTTCTCCCAGAGATTCAGTGCACTTCTCTGCATTAAAAATAAAAAAATGGCAAGGGAAAAGACAGATTTCAGGGCTCACTCTGACATTAGCAGTCAAAGCAGCAGGCAGATTTCTGACATTTCTCTTCAGAAAGGGAGAGTTACCATGTTTTTGTGAGCATAACAAGTGAGATATGAACGGGGACCTCAACTTTTAACTCTGCTTTGTGAACCAGACTTTGATGTATGCTCAGCCTGTGTCCTGGTTGGGAGATTCTTTTGTGATTATGGCAAGTTACAAGGGCAAGGAAAAATGCAGCAAAATTTTGTTAAGAAAGGAGCTTTTGTGTTTTACTCTATTAGCTTTGGAGACACGTTTTCATGTTACCTCCTAATTACGTAAAACTTAGTCATGTGTTAATTGTCACTACCCTTTGTTACCTAATATCTCACTTTACAGACTATTATATACTTGTGTTAATATTCTACTGCCTTCTTCTTATCAGCCCACTTTGTTTTAAACAGGAAACATTTCATATGGTGAGGGACTAAAATAATTCCTGAGTGTGAAGATCCTTAGCGACATGGATGCGTGGCATGAAACGGAAAAAGAATAACATTTCCCTCAGAGTGATTTTCACAGAAAAAAAAAAAAAGGTGATTTGATGAAACCTAAGTATTTCGGGGCAAACACATTCATTGGAGCCAGAGCTTTCTACAGAGTGTAAAAACATTCTCTCCTTGGGTTGCCCAACTTCCGTGCTGCTACAGGGAAAGGCTGGCAGTGGCCCTGGTTTCCTGCAAAGCCCCTGCCTGGTTTTGAATAATTTGGTTACAGAAAGCAGCCCTGTTTCCTTAGAAATCATGCAGGTCACGGTATTTTTTTTCCCAGGTATTGTCCCATAGCAATAAATATGGACCTTTATTCCATCTTAGAAAGACCTCCTTTAATTATTTCTGCTGCTGTCACCCATGTAAGTGATGGATGAGGCTGACCCACACATGCAGAAGGGAGCTAACAAACAATGTATAATATCTCTGTTAGCCTGGGACATTATTCTTTGCTCATGTCAGCATCAACAGAGCTGCTTGCTCAGAGCGAGCACACCAGGGAGCTGAGAGCAAATCTCTGTGGAGATGACTAGACTCAGAATTATGTTTCCCTTCTAAACCCACCAACAAACACAGCTTTTAAAGAAGGCTGCCAAATGTATAGGAGACAATCAGGTTAGGAAAGTGTAGATGCCCTGGATTCGACTTGGCCAAAGTATTTCAGCGGGAAAAGCTACTTTGCAAGCAACTTTAAAAATTATAAGGAATTTAGATAAGAAAAGCACGCACATTTTGCACAAAAAGGAAAAAAAAAAAGTCTTCAAAATTACAAAGCAGTAAGCACAGAGCCAACTTCAAACAAATCAATGCTCTCATGGAACCGAAGCCCAAAGTGAACCATGTAATTTGTCTGTGTTCATTGATTTGATTTTGGACATGACACCTACCAATGCAAGACACTGAAATCAAACACTCCACTGCATTAAGAAGGATTTCATTCTTGGGAATCTCTCTGAATAAAATGAATATATCAGTGGGGAATGACTCCCACCACATCAGAGCATAAAATAACATTTTTGTGAAAACCAGCACTACCTTTGATGTTAATATCAGTAGGGTAAAGATTTCACCTTTCTTTCTCTGAACTTTTCCACTCTTCATTTAATTTTCTTTAACTCATTTTTAAAATTTATTTATGTAATAAGGTTTTCCAAAGGCTGAACCTCATGATGATCGTTTTGATGAGCATGTACATGAGTAAATGGAAACCTTCTGCATTATCCACGTAGGTGCAACAGTGGCACCAGGGTCACTCAGCACTGTGCTGTGCTGCTTTGTGGATTTATTGGATTTATTCTGTGTGAAAGTGGTGATTTATACATTAATAGGAAACGCCAACACAGGTAATTTACATGGTCCAGCAGTTGACTCTGTGTCAAACTCTGTAATGCTGGGGAGCCCAAGATTTCATTATCCATTTTGAATGCATAACTGTTCATTTTTCTTTTTCTTTAAATTGTTGCAAAGGGTGCTGAATGAGGACTGAATTTTCTTGTGTTATAATCTCACTTTCAAATCTACATTTGGATCATTCTACTGCTGCTATTTCCACACTGGCTTTAATGAAAAAGAAGGGAACAGTAAGCTAGGCAGAAATTACAGATACTTTTGTGAGGACAGTAGGAAAAACACACAAGAGATCAGGTTTAGTGGATATTTTAGCACCAGAGAGTCAGAAGAAGATAGAATTAATGACAGATAAGTGTTGCTGAAAATATCAGCCATGTAAATAGTATTAGAAGTTATCCCAGTATCCTAAACAAGCCCCTCCATCCATAGCTGTTTCATAACAGTCTCTGTCAGAAATAGGGAGTAGAAGACTAAGTAAGTAATTTTTAAGTTTTGGTGATTATTAGGATAAGGAAAATGGAAATGTGTATTAAAGACATGGAACAGGTCTTCCAAAAAGAGCCTTTGGAATTTTGTATACATCTATTTATGCTGGTTAGAGGCAACTTAGGGCAGAATAGGAAGGCTTATGTCACATTTTTGAGGTAGATGAAGCCAGTTTGGCGTTTGGACAGAGTAGGAGCTTCATTTTTTTACAGAAAAAAATGTTTTGGAGAAAAAAACCAGAACTTGCAGGTGACTGCTCAGCAGGTCAGCAAATAAGGATTATCTTGCTTTGAAAATCACACAACCAGCTGTATTTCAGTGAACTTGTGCTCTGAAGTAACAGGCTGTGCAATGAGACTTACAGGAGCATTAGAAAACAGGGCACAGATCTCCGAGAGGCTGTTTAGAGTAACACTGTAAGTACCATGATGAGAGCTCTGAGTAAAGCAGAGATGGACTTTAGCCCAAATTTCTCCTTTTCTGAAAGAGGAGATAAAGGCTGTGACGTGGTTTTGATCTTGGATGCATCATGTACTAAAGCCTTTCAAGAGTGCAGGGGTATGGATAGCAGGTGGATTTAAAAAAAATAGCTAAGGTCATCTTTATTACTGTAATTACAGTCAAAAATGGGAGGTGGAGTTTTCCTGCCTTTGTCTCAAAGTCTTTAGAGAAAACAACTTGTAATTGAGTTATCTTTATACCCCATGAATTTCAGCTGAATACAGGACTGCAAGAAAACAGCCAGGATTTCTGCCCTTGCCTTTGTATCCCACAATATATTGCTTTTACTCTCTGATGCTCATAGACCTTTTTTGAATGTACCTTGCTTGTTTCTTTGTGAGCAAAGAGCAAACACATTTTCCATCTTATTGGCCTTTATTTCAAGTGGGAGAACATTGATAAGAGGAAGAATAAAAGTCTGTGTGATAGAGAAGAGTGGTTAAATGTTACTGTGAGACACTGCAAAGCAAAGGGCATCTAAGTGTTGCATCCTTTTCCAAATCATTTTTAAGAGGCAGGAATGTTCAGCCAGGTGTGACAGACTGGGTGCACCAAAAATTCCTGCACTGTTCTGCCAAACATGGGTTATTCACCCTGAGTGTTCATTTGCAGGAGCCAGCAGAAAGATCGCCTTGCTCCCTGCTGCTCACCTGGACAGGTCTGGCACATCACTGGAGCATGGACTGTGCCAGGGGCTGTGCCAGGAGGGCCACGACCTGACTGACACTCCTCAGCCCTCAGTCTGGGGTTGCTCCAGCTTCCTGTTCTCTTTGAATCTCTCCTTTGGCTTCCTGTATCAGCATCTCCCTCCTCCTCCCCTGGGTGGTTTTACAACTCTGTTGTCACAAGAGAGCCCAGAGGAGGATCCTTTGGGCTGGGAAGTTGAAGGCAACTAAGTTAAGCTAAAGCTTTGCCATTTTGCTTGTTTGCAAGTGGGTACAGCTTGTCCCTCACAGCTCAGTAAACCTCAAGAATGTTAGTTGGCAGGTTTGGGGAATTAGAAAGCTTTTATTTGTGCTGTGACAGGTGGCCATCGCACAGAAGTGTGAGAAGAAACCATCCAAAAGTAGTTACTGCTTGCTAACAGACTGACAAAAGGTTTCAGGGGAAGCAGGAAAATGTGGTGGCAGAGGAGATGAGCCAAGCCAGGATGCTCTGTCAGTAGGAGAGAGAGGAGAGCCACCAACCCGTTCCTGGAGTTAGCAGAGCCGTGTATTTTAGTGATGTTGTTTTCCTTCCTTCCCCATCCTACTTGCAGCCACTATTTACTGTGACTGTGCTATAAATAACGCCGGGGAGTGAAAGCTGATTTCAGTCCAAGGTACATATCCAGGAAAGCTCATAAAATTCAGATCTGTTTCTTGAGCTGAATGATCTTCCCCCCACAGGGCAAACACGAAAAGGTGATTCTCAGAGAATAAACACAGAGTTACAAATACATTAACCTTGCTTCTGGTTTCACTGGCAATGTATGGGTCGGGTATGATCGTGGGTATTATAGTGGCCACCTCCCTGTCCTGCTCTACAAAGGGCAATGTCTCCTTCCCATTGAACAGAGGAAACCAGGGGTTTTCTAGAAGGTCTTTCTCAATGTTTTCTAGAAGGGGGAAATACCCTCACCCATAAACCTGAGGGGGGGGCTTATGGAGACACAGAATACTGCTTCAGTCATCTGACATAACTCCACCTTAAAATATCATCTTTAAGCACCCCCCAAAAAGCCTCTTCTGGTGGCCGGTACATGAGAACCGTGCACATCAAAGCACACAAGAAAGCCTGCTCATTGCAGCTTCTGCATAAATCTCTCCAAGACAGAGGTCTGAATATTTTTGGAGGCCTTTTTTGCTGCTGTGTTCTGTATGGCTCTCTTTCAGTGTGTGCCTGGTGCGAGTGTCTGCATGAGTCACAAACCGATTTTAGAAATCAGAAGCCTTGCAGGATCTGTACATATTTGCTGGACGCAGTTTGTCTAAATTTCAGGAAAAGAGTGTGATCGTTTTGGCCTGGTGTCTCGAGGTTTATTTTAGAGGATATATCATTGACCCAGGAAGAATGCAAATTAGAGTTAACTTGGTCTGAAACTTCGGGGCTCAAGGATTGGTTTGTTCCGAGACACAGATTTAGGAAGGGTCTTGCACTCACCTGCAGATCCAACTCTTCTTTTTCTTTTTCCAGGGGATTAGTCATGTCTTGAAGGCAATTTCAAGAGATATCAGGTCATACACACACACACACACACACATCTATGTATAAAGAACCAGTAGCTGTGTACATTTTGCACATCCATAACTGTTCAGAACAGGGAAATTGCTGGTGTCAGGTTGAGCCAGTGCCTGCTCACCTGTGCAGAATTCAGTTTAAGATTACTTAGAGGGATTGGATATTCATAACTTTATTTTTTTTATAATGCCTTTTTTTAATGTGTTTCCATTAGTAAGGCATTTTAAGTAATGTCCATTCTGAACACCTAAGTTTCAAAAAGCAGTGGAAAATATTGGGAAAGAGAATAATTTTGATATTGGAATATATCTGCAGGCCCCACTAAACATCCAGCCTCAGAAATGCGCTGTTGTCTAGGCTGATATTTTAGGGTGTATCCCAGAAAACTTCCCTGTGATGTGGCATGGGTGCTCAGAGCAGTCAGATGGATATTATGGTATCCCGTTATAACAGATCAACTATTCCCTCCACGGACCATTTCTTAAGCTTTTCCAAACGCAGAACAGAATTGTGCTTGCCCCTTTTCCTAATTTTTGACTTAGATGCTTTTGCTGGCTATTGCTGACCCAGTGGGAAGGACACCAAAGCTGTTTTTGCGGGGCACAGGCAGTCACCGTTAGGACTTCACTCCAGGAGAAACACTGTGAACAACCAGAAGCAGCAGAAGTTCCCAGGGAGAGGGAGAGGAAGGGAAATAGCACTGATGCAGGAACGGGAAGCAATGGCACTGGAGGGAGGAGAGCACACGGCCAAGCAGCAAGGCGTGGAAGGTAATGCTCCTGATCTGCTCTGATTTCTGCTGTTCTTTTTCCTCTTTAGCTGTCTGCCTGCAGAGAGGAACAGAGTGTGCCAGAGTGAGTGATGAAAGGAGGAAAGCGTCTCCTTCAGGAGTGAGTAAATTCAAAAGGAGCTCTGCTCTTTGCATTGCTAATCTTGATGGCATATACAGCCCTTGAATACACAATCCATTTTATTAAACCTGTGGAATACATGCAAATTGCTTTTTTAATGTGGTCAGATTTCTCAGAGCATCTTTTTGATTTATTCAGTCAATTTTCAACAATCTAGCTAAATGTATTGCTTAAATAGCCATTTAACAAGTTATTTTCCCTTTCTTACCAGCTTTTAGGTAGGTGGCCTGAATTTGCTAATGAAGTTGCCAGAGGACGATTACAAAAAGAACTTTCCAGTTAATGCAAGAGTTCTGTGTTGGTTACTTGTATTAGTGATTAGTGACAGCCTGGACTGACTTTGCTTGAGCATACATTAAACTCCTCACTCTTCCTGAGTATTAAGAAGTTAAAACCAAGTATTTCAAAAAAGCTGTAAAAGGTTTATGCCTTCTGAGGAAACATGAATTGCATTACAGTCAGGTGGTGAGCAACTGCTTTTCTTTGCATCCCTTGTTTTTCTTGGGCTTTACTTTCCTCTCTGGTTGTTGGTTTATAGCAGTGCCATGAGTGAGGGAGTCCAGAAGAAACTTTCCAAGATTCAGAATGAAAGGATGTTGGCCACAGGGGACAGCAAGCTGCATTTCTGGAGAGTGTTCTTTATCCATCAGTGTCCTTTCATGAAGTTTGAAGACTAGTAAGAAGGACTTTGAGAACAAAACACTCTCAGTAAGAAAAAACTGTACCATTTTTGTAATCCACTTACAAGGTGTTTTTTCACAGGAGAGCTGATCCTAAAACAACTTATTCCTGAAGCCCTCTTTCTCCATAAAAGGTATAATATACATTTTCACTTAGTAGCTTCACCTGCATCTATTTAAAGCACAATTCCTTTATAAACCCCTATTTTCTGGAGATAAATACCATGGCCCTATAAGCTGTGCATCTTTCTGATGGAAGAGGTGTCCTGTTGTTGCCAGCATCACAATTTCCCATTAGTGGCATATTTGCAGCTTGTAGCTGAACATTAAATAAACTATGTTAAGGCACAAATCCCTATAGAGCAGTTGTCCTGGTCAAACATTTAAATAATTAGCAAAATCCCTACAGAGCAAGGCAGGCCTCTCAGCTCCTTCACCATGAGGGGCTGAATGATTTCTGAATGATTTATTGTCATTAAAGGGAATGTTCAGTCTAGTCTCCAGTGACCATATGCATGAAATAAACTTAAATGGTTTTGTAAAGACATAAATACATTTGTATCACCCTTATTTTATATGGATGCGTTTTATGGTTTATTAGTTATATTTTTGCCACTAATTCTTCTGCAGTGCATACACTTTTTGTAAAATATTATTATAAAATATGGAACCTTACCAGTCCATTTAAAAGAAATAGGTTTTATTGGGTTTTTGTGTATTTCCAAATATAATTCTCCACTATGAGCTGCAATGGCACAGAACGTTTCAACTCCTCATGCCCCTTTTCTTCCCTTTCTTCTGGATTTTTGGAGAGAAAGGCGAGAACTCTTATTCCTAACCCACAATAAATACAATTTTTTAATGCAATCTTAGCTGTTTTTTGCTGCTGCTTTGCTATAAAGCAGGTTAAACCTTGTTTACTAACCTTGGGGTTAGTGCTGGTTAATACAATGTAAGTACTTGGGCAAAACGTAAAAGACAAAAGGCCCACACAGAGAAAGAAATTACTTTCTTCAGGTCACAAGGCAGATGAAGCAACAGAGCTGGACCTAGAAATCTGTGGGGCCACATCCTACAATCCAATTGCTTGGCAGTAACATACTGCACAGTTTTCAGGGCTTTTTATTTGTTTTTTACTGACACCTCATTTCGTTCCCTGCTATCATGCATAAACAGTCTTTAGTTTTTTCCTCAGCATCCCTTATTTTCAAGAAAAATCCAAGTGGAATGTACAGCTTTCTATGAAGAAACATAGATTTTGTGTATAGGCTTCAAGACAACACTGTATTTTCTCCATATGGCAGGCAGTTGCTTACTAATAAAATAGTTTTCCCAACATAATAAGGGTAATAAAGATAAATATTCATGTAGCGTGACTTCCTGTGTCTCGAGAGACATCCTTAGTTTTTAAATTCATTGCTCAAATGGACACAAGGTGTTTCATACAGGTTGCCACAGCAACCCCACATCAAACCCTGCACAGGTGCTGGCTGCATGAGTGAGTTGCAGCAGAAAGTTGTAGCAGCACCTGTGAGGGTGATGGGGAGTTTGAAACACCCCAAAATAGATGTAGTGCTGCTCCTGTAGATGGGGATTGATGTAGACATCAGTGTTCTGTAGAGAGATGTCAGTGTTGAGAACAAGTCCCTGACCTCTTCAAGTTTTCCCCATAACACAGTGCAGCAAAATGAAATCCTGACTGTGCTATAAGCTGAGAAGACAAGTCCCTCACACAAACTCCTGGCCCTGCACAGAACAACCCCAAGAATCACACCATGTGTCTGGCAGCGTTGTCCAATTTTAAATTATAACAGCCAGGGGTAAATCTATTTTCTGTTTGTCCCCAAATTCAGTTGTTTACTTTTTTTTATTCCCAGAGCATTTGTAGCAGCATAAAATTAATTGGTTTGTCAGTGCAAGCCTAGAATTTATTGTGGAAAAAACAACACAAGCAACAATATTTAATCATCTACCTTCCAGGACAGAACTGGACTTAGTTCTGCAGAAACTCCTCCTTGACATTAAAATGGGTGGTAACAGGGGAGAACTGGTGTGTACTGACAGGAATGAGTCTGTAAAAGGTTCCAAATTCTAACGTACAGTGAGGCTTTTGAATATAAAATACAAGTTAATTTGACAGTAAAGGGAGGAGCAGGCTCACCCCAAAGTGCTGCCCAGGCTGGAGAAGTTTCCTGAAGAGACACACAGAATCTTAACAAGGAAGCAGCTCCCTTAAAAGTTGCCCCGTTCGTCCAGTAAGTCAGTGATCCGCAACACTTCCTTTAGCTATTTATTGTGGGTGACATGGGGCTTTCAAGATAATCCCTCTTATCTGAGGTTTAATATTTCATCCATTCCAAATGGGATAAGGCTGAGACTTTGTTCATGAGATCTCAGCTTAGGCAGAATGTAATTCAAAATGCTGAAAGTCACTTAAGCCTGTATTTCTTACCTACGGATTTAAGGAAAGTTTCTTATTTGGCCCCAACCTCTCTTTTTCTCCGGACATGAAGCAAATACAGTTTAATTTTAAAAAATTGGAGGTGCATATAGAATAGCAAGTTTTTCTTTTCCCAAATGACACTGATTTGAATCTAAGTCAGGCTGGGCATATAATGCACTGAAAGATGTTTTCCTATTCATACATATATTTATGTGAATATTTGGATATACAAACAAACACATCAATAGCCAAACCCTGAAGGTGCCTTTGCTTTCACTTCTCTGCATGTTTTCCAGAAACTTCCCCTGCTCATGCTTCCCCTGCCCTCTGTGATTTGCACACCTGCCTTGACAAAGATCTGAGCAGCACGATGCTGCTTTTCCTTTCGACTTAACAAAAATCTGTGCCCTGCAGGGAGTCGTGAAGTGTTACAAGAAATACACCAGAAAGTGAATGCAAATCACATTTCCAAATTGTGCTGATGCTAGAAAATACCCTTCTCTCCAGCTTTAAAATGAAACTATGTATTAGCTTGAGCTGTACAAAATAGGGGACACCTTAGAAAGTCTTAGTTTCAATGGTTTTGATATCCAATTTGAAAAAAAATCCACACCAAACCTCTATTTGCATCTATATTTTAAAATATTCCCACTCTGGAACTTTTTTTTTATGCTTTGCTTCATACCCACGGGGGACATGTAGGGATTTTATGGAAGCATTACTGAAAATGAAAACATAACTTTGACTGTAAGAATCAAGATACCTTAGCCTTCAAAATTTACACATATTATTTTGAAATTGCTAACTCAGGGCTACCTGAAGGGCTTGTTTGCTAACTCAGCAAACAGAGAGTTAGTTGTGCCTATTACCAGAACAATGCCTACACACAGAGTTTTACCCTTCAAAAATCACAGGAGGGCACGTGAAAAATGAGGAAGGATGTTAGGGCTAATGGAAATGAACTGCTACACTGCAGTTTTATTTCCCAGCCCAAGGGAGGCTGGGGAAACAGACATGAAAAAATTGTGCAGTGCAAAGAGGAGCAATTTATTGTTGTACATCAACAGCAATTGGATCTGTGCTCCTCCAGCTAGTAGCACTGTCGAGTGGGGAGAGTGTCAGACACTGACCCGAGCAGCCTGTGCTGGGGTCTCCTCATCTGCCCTCTCATCCCCCCATTCCATGGCAACTTTAAATGATTCACATCCAGAGCTTCAGCTTCCTCACCCTAACAAAAGAGGGCTGTTGAGAAGTTGAGCAGTTGGGTTTCTTGGTTTCGCTTGATTTGGTCTGGCTTTTTTTTTTTACTTGAAGGGTCAGCATCAGTGAGATTTGGACTGAGGGTGCTCTTCAACCTACTTGTCACCAGTACCCCAGAGTCATTAGAGAGCAAATGAAACACCCCAAGGATGAAATGTCAGTTTTTGGACTGACAGAGGAACTGTTGTGCACTACACCGTGGTGCCAAGCAGATGTGGGGTCTGGAGAACACAGAGCCAGACTCTCCCTCCAGTGCACAATGAAAGGACAAGAGGCAAAGGACCCAAGCTGTAATGAGGCTGACCCCACCAGAAACAGGAAACCTCCTCAGGAAGAGGTGAAGCACTGGCTGCCCACATCTCCTTCCTGACTATTCTCAACACTTGGCTGGATGGTGTTGAGCAATCTGTCCTAACCTGGCAGGCAGCCCTGTCTGGAGCAGGGAGCAGGGGAGGAGACCTTCACAGCCACCTCCATTTGAATGGCCCCTCAGGACACTCAAGAGAGAACAAAGTTCCCTCACCCTTTGCTGAGTTCACTCTGTGAGTGCTCACCTCCTACAGGCTCAAGATCATGGTAGTCATGACTTGAAAAAATAATACAGCAATTCTCTAAACACCCACAAATCAAGCAGTGATGGTCTGTGTGTTTCTTGTCTGATAGCTCAGCATCTTTTTGTCTTTCCTTTGTCCCCAAATGGCATGCCAGGAGCTAACACTGACTTCATCCAGACAGCAGGGTGCTGGGGTTGCTGTGGCAGTGATTCAGAGCTGCAGCTGCTCCCTTCTGCTGCTGTTGATCTGTTCATGCCTTAGATGCACTGTTCCCAGCCCTACTTGCTGTTCCACAACAGCTCTTAGTGCTCTTCTGGGAATGGTGGTGCTCTTGCTGCGTGGGATAATGGGTGACAAGTGCAGCCTTCTGATACAATATTCAATATTCTTGAAGTTCAGTGGAGATTTGCTTCTATACATTCCTCTTCCTGCATTTGAGTCCTTCTTCCTCCCCACCCGTCTGGTTTCTGATCCTCTCAGCATCATCAGGGCTGTTGTGTCCGGTCTCTTCCAAAGGCACTGAGGGACAGGCAGTGGCACTGCAGTGGGGATGGGAGTGCAGGGGTAACATCATCCAAGCTCACCATGCTGGGCTCTCCCTGTTTTGTGGTGGTGTCAGCCCAGGCTGAAAGCTGGAACTGAAGCTGTAGCTGCAGCATCTTTGGTGTGAATGTGCAAGATTAATTAAAATCTCCACCAAATCACAGACCTGCCTGTGCTCAGACTATTACAATGCTACCCAGTCCTTATGTTCTGCTAAGTTCCTTACAGAATTTCAGTTTTCACATTGAATCCAGATCAAATAGTCCCATTTTTTGTCAGCTAGTTTCCTCACAGGCAACTGCTTGGACATATTTATCTTACTTTCCAATTATAAAATCCAGTTTATTCAGTATTTTACAGCTTGTTATTAATTCCATTTTAATGCAAGGAAACAAAACAAAGCTTAGAGGATGCATGTATTTTTAGGAAGGACCATATGAGGATTTGCCTGGCTTGGTCAGTACTAAATATCGGCTGAATTTTCTATCTCTCTGCTCCTTCTATGGCAATATCAAAGCCAGTTATTTTAAATTCCAAGATGTGCTGAAGGTCACAAACACAACGTGTTTTTCCACCGTTCTCTATGGCAAGATATATTATAGAAGAAGAAAATTACTTTCTGTGCACCGATTTATATTCTCCAGGGAGCACTGCTTGTAAGGCTGTGCAGACCTTTGGTCCATGCTTGAATCAGGAGGGGAGAGGGTGTTTTTTCCTCTAGACGATTAAGAACAGAACACCGTTCTGAGCTTGCATGTTAAACTTGGATGCAGGATGGGTGGCATCAGGCTGTGTCCATCCTTGCTCACCTGGACACATTTGTGCAAACTTAGGGCCACTGGTCACTGCAAAAATCAGATTGCAAAGGATCGGTTATGAAGTCAGTTCCCACGTGTGTGTCTTTTTCTATCTGATCCAAACATTAAAGGCAAGTTCAACATCTTGTTTGTTAGCAAGATCTCCTAAATGGTCATACTTCAGTTCAGTTCATTATCTAGCAAAGTTAAATTTAACTTGTTAAATTAGATAGTATTATTAAAGTGCTAAACATCACTGCCAAACAACAAGTTTACACCCATGGTTGCTTGCCTGCTTGTGGAAGCTATAGAGCATTAAAAAAACCCCTGCCTCTCACACCCATGCAAATTCCAGAAGTTCTGAATAAAAAATCAGATATTTACATGTTTCCCCTGCTCAAGTCCCAGAAAAAGTCCTTTATGTGCTAATTGTCTGGAAATACTGAGAATTTACAGCACTTTCTTGAAGTAACAGCCATGGCAGCTCCCCAGTGCCTAATTATTCCTGTTGCTGATTTTCCCTGAATTCACTTTAAAAGAATATTTTTGCGTTCTTTTGTTACCAGATGCTCTAGTGGCTACAAATACCACCTCAAAGGAATAATCTACTAAGATGTTTTAATCCTACCAGTGGCAAGAAACAGAAGAAGAAGTTACTACTGCCTGTTCACTGGTGTGCAGGAGTCCTACACGCTCTGTGCAGGGTTTCTGTTGATAAATTTCTGGCTTTTTGCTGAAGAAGGGGTTAACTCAGGGGGTGACTCAGCCCAGTCCAAGCTTGTTACATCGCTCTGTGCCTGGAATATCTCAGGTTTTTGTCTCACAGTGTCTATTCTCATCACCCCATCTCCTTTCTGCAGTCTTTTGACCTCTGGGTATGTCATAATTCAGTGGGTTGCAGGTAATTAATTATAAATTACCTAGCTGCTTAATTATAAATGAGCTTGCACACGGATCAGATGGAGCCTAACCGTGACAAAGCCATAGCTCAGAGCTCCAGCTGTGCCCGGAATGCTGCCAGCACCCTGGGTCGCTCCAGCCTGCAGCTGGCCCAGGGCTGTCCCCACTCCCCTGCAATCCCTAATGAGGATACACCTTCCAGCACAAATTACCAACTTTTGGTCGAGGCAGAAAGCAGACAAGGAAGGACAAATTCTGTGTAAAAGCTTAGTAGAGAGAATCTGTTTTATCAGCATCTGAATTGCTCCGGTGCTGGATGTGAAAGGTGGGGGCTGAGTTAGTGCTCAGCATTAATCCAACACCATTCCTACCGAATGGGCAAAATTCTGCTCAGTGTTGAGTGTGTTTGGAAGCCCCACAAAAGCAGATGGAATCTCTAGAAACCTGAAGAGGGCAATGAAAGACATAGATCCCATGTCAGAAATGGTCCTGCAGGTCTAACATATCCTGAGAGTGAGTTCAGAGTAGAACTGTGAGGGAAAAGGAGCTGCAGGAAAAATTCAAATCAGTGCTGAGCATTTCTCTGTGAGAGATCTTTGCTTGGAAAAAACTCCCAGTGATTATTATCATATTCTCATTTTTCCCACATTCGTATAAATGGCAAGGAGAATTCCCCTGGAGTACATTATTCAGATTAGCACTTCTCACTGCAAAGGGACACAATGTTAATTCAGTCTCTGTCCTGTCTTTATAATAAATAGCTAAAACACCATCAGACAAAAACAGCTTTGTTTTGGAAAATGATAGTTTTTAGAGCAGTTGTCTCACATAACTTTAATGCCTGTTTTTCGAAATTGCTCCTTATTTAAATGCCACTTATTATGAAGATAATTTTACAGCTTAATTTTTTTTTCTTGTGAGTCAGAAATATTTGCTTTAATTTTATTCAGGACAACTGGATGTGCTTAGTGCAGCATAACGAAGAAAAGTGTCCTACCTATATCAAGTCATGTATCTCCCTCCACTGAGGAGCCTTCCTGATTCTTGACAAGACACAACAGTTCCCAAAATCTCTTCTTTTCTGGGGATAAATAATGTAGAATTAGCTCATGTTTAGTTTGCCAGCAGCTCTAAGGTTCGAATGGCTCTATTTGCAATTAAGGCTTGCCCAGCCTCTCAGACATCTCAATTAGGGATCAGATCACTCATAGCTTGTGGCCCACGTGTTTTTTAGTGGGATCATTTTCCCAGCCAACATAGCCTTTTATTTGAATGCCTTATTTCAACACTTTTGACCAGGTGCAACAGCTCTGATCCCAGGAATCAGTGCTCCCCTGCTAAACAGAGGGAAGGCAGGGATGTTACTGCGCGAACTTCCCGAGAAACCTTTCGGAAAGCTGATAAAGCCAATGCATTGGTGTGGAGGAACTGGCTCCTGCATTTCTCTCCACAAGGGTCTCTGAGGGTAAGCTCTGCTAATTAGAATTTGAATTAGAATTGTTCATCAGAATTTTTCTTTTGCTATCTTTCTTCATAAAGTATTCCCCAACCATGGAGAATGATGACTTAATAGATGTTAATAGATGGTATGGTCCTGTTATTTATGGGCATTATCAGTGCATGTTATTTTAAGTACACTACAGGGTATTACAGATGACTACAAATCACAATTAGAAATTGCCTGCTTTATTCTTTTACAGTAGGCAGTGATCTGCTACGATTTATTAAAATGTCTATTAAATATCCTTACTCTTGCAAGCTGTTCTAAATGAGATTAGAATATTAAGTAACTAATGCAAAATTAAAGTGATTTGAATACATTCGTTCTTATGACATCTTGTTATCATCTTCTCATACTTCTGATAAGATGCTTTTAAGTTCTGTATTTACTTGATTGCAGTTCCTCCCATGTTCCCACCTGAAAACTCAATCAGTTAATGCTTTTTCTATCATACAGGTTATTGATGAAAGCATTAAATAATGCCAGGCACTGTGCAATCAAAATTACTTCAATTATAGATATTAAAAGCTTTTAATAGAATATTGATAATCCAGGGCAGCATTTTTCTGGGGGTTACATCAGTTAGTCTGTAATTTAGGACACTCTCAGCAGAAAATTTCAACCACAGTGCTGAGGAAGGAGCTGAGGATGGCAAATCCATGCAATCTCACCTTGATCCTCTGACACAGACACCTTGCAAAGCTGCTTCACAGCACCTTCAGTGCCCACATGGCCCTGCAGGAAAGGGCCTGGAGCTGGCAAGAATTGATGCTTTCAGAGCAGTGGTGATGTCCCCTGGACAGCTCAGCACGTCCCAAGGAACACAGACAGAGGAGAAGGACACAGCCACAACCACAAAGGGAAAACTGCCTACAAATCAGCTCATTCCCCTGCCCTCTTGGATGTAACCTCCACTGAAGTGTGTCCAAAATATGAATCATGGATTATGAATGATTTGGAATAACTTATAATTAATTTACAGCTTATCATTAGTAAGTGTATTTTCACAAGTACATACACATATCTACAGCGTACACATACAATTTTTCACTCTCCTTTTTCAAATCACATTTCCTGAACTGAAATCGTTGTCTCTGGTTTATTCTGTACCCTTCACACACCATTTTCAGAGTGGAATTCATGAAATACAAACTGTTCAGCAAAGCACTAAAACAATTTTTTCTCTGCAAACATTTGCTGTTGGAATTTAAACAAAAATCCTTTGGGTTCCACTGTGCTGAGAGACTTAATACCCTGTCATGCTTTTTCTTATATTTAAAAATTAATGACTTTGTGTTTGCAGTCAATTTTGCAGCAGGACATTCTTGCTTGCAATTAATTCCTTGTAGTCTCTCTCAGCGATGCTCCTTGCCCTGATTCCTGATGATGATCCAATTCTAGACTCCACTGAGGCTTCCAGTAATCAAGAATGAGGAGGTTCTTTCATTTTTTTACAAGCTGATTTATTCACTCCTACTAAGCATTTGTTCCAGTTGCTGTCTCCCATCCTCTGATATATGTATTTCATACATACATATAAAGATCTATATGTATACAGACATATATATATATATATATATATATATATATATATATATACACACACACATATATGCTGCTAATTAAACGTTGCAATATGGAATGACCTTCACAACAAGCTGTTTGAATACTGGGCTTCATTCCATTAGACTGAAATGAATCCAGACCCAGGAAAAAGGTACACACTTCACTTTGGGTAGTGTTATTTTGGCAGCTTCTTTGGCAAGTCTGTTTCTTGTCCTTGCCATGCTGGCTTCAAAGTAACAGAAGGAAAGGACATATCAATAAAGCAAGAAAATGAAAGTAATTTGGTCAAAGTGTAAAGACAACTAGTGTTAGAGAAAAGTAAATTATATGTCTTGCCTTGACTGAAGCCTAGTCATGCTGTGTAAATTATGATTTCCCAACTCCCTTAATTTATTTCCAATTTTAGCCCACTGAGCTAGATTTCCCATTGCCTTTTCTGGTGTGGCAGGCTTAAACACTGTTGTTCAAACTCGGGAGCGTCCTGCTTTGCCTTTGCTGCAATAACTACAGGAGATGCAAAGCTACTGACCCAAATTGGTTTTACGAACACGCTTTGTACCGGTGGGTAACTGCGCTCTAGAAGACCTGCCAGCATGTGCCTAATTTCAAATCAGTCATATAAATAGAGTAAATGCTCAACTATTTCCCTTGGTAAAGAGGCAGTTAGAGGTTTTGTAGCAGTGGAAGGACCAGGGGATTGAAAGGCTGCTTGCAAAAAAAAAATAGATAAGCTTTTTCTCTTATGGCCAGTAATACTGAGAGAGAAACAGATTTCTTCATGCAGCGTGAGGAAAAGCTGTGTTTTACTGCAGGATTTAAGATGATAATTGGTAGACAGTAACTTTAATAAGAAAATATGCTGCCTAGAGTCAAAATCACATGCTGAAGGAAAGGCCATAAAGACATTACCTTGAAAAGCTGAAGAACAGCAGCATGAATACACAGAAGGAATGTGTCTGCACCTTCTTTAGTCTAAGCAAACTGCAGGGAAAGAAACAAATCCAGCTTCCCAGAATCAAGATCCAGGCCATCCTTGAATGATAAATCAGATTCCCAGACGCAATCTAGTGAAATCCCGATGCCACCAGTGGTGCCATGAACGGGGTGTGTGTGTGTGAAGGTGTACAAGGTCAGCCAGTTAGAAACTCCCTGAGGAATATCTTTCCCATTGAAAATAAACCCAAGCAAAATGTTCTGCAGAGACAGGAGGATTCTGGCAGAATTTCTACGCCTCTATTTTTACCGACTTGACCCTTCCTTCAGAAACCTGTGAGGTGGGTTGCCTCAGGACACTGGAATTCCTAAAAACCAAATTTATGCCCTGTGGACTATGATCCACTTCCCTGAGTGACCTGCAGGCCATGGTCCTTGTTTTTGGAGGAAGGCTGTGGACAGGGACAGGGCAGTGCAGGACAGGGGACGGGAGGTGAGGCAGATGTGGATTGGGCAACACTGAGGGGTGGAGGACAAGGCCAGTGCCACTTGTCACATCAGTAACCACCGGAGGCAGTTTCAAGGTAGTTTTCAATCTTCCTGTCCAGCCAGTTGGCAACTGACTCTGTCAATATCATTTTAGGATTTGCTGAGGAAGGATGAGTACCAAGTCACCAAAACATAAATATAAACGTATTGCGTGTAATCAGAACAAATTTTAGGAAAAGTGCTATGCTTATCCTTTTTGTTCTCCTTCCAAGACCAGAATTTTAAAGGTCTAATTTGGGTAGTAAACTTGTAAAGAAATTGGATACGCTGAAAAACTACTTTCAGAAGGTTAATTTTAAAATAAGTATTTTTAGTTCTTTGAAGATTGGTGGGAACACAAAATAGGAGAAGTTAGTCACATCACCACCATTTTCTAACTCGCTATTTCCTTGGCAGTCTTTTTAAAGTTTATTTACAGTTCATAAACTGATTTGAAACATCTCTGTTACATTCATGAAGATGTTCATAGCTTTCTGACATTTCCTGACAACAAGCTCTTTAAAAGTGATCATGAGCATTTTTCTAAAGTTAAATTATCCTGACCTGCAATAAAATGCCTAAAAAATGAGTGCAGCCTATCCTGGGAAACAGTTAACATTCCAATCTGCATTGCTACCAAGGCTTCAGCATTTTGTGAACACTTGAGGGAGGGAAAGACACTATCAATTACTGATTTAAAAATCATAGTTATTCGGAACGTGGAAGACTGTGGATCTCTTAAAGGCTGTTGATACCAGCAATAAACTTTGCAGTTGTCTGCCCCCTGATGCTCAAAAATTCAAGAGAAATGTTAGCATCCTCTCCCTTCAAACACTACTTTTTGAAATTAGTTTTCTGAAGGATATAATTTCTGTATGTTTGCTGCCTAGCCTGACCCTGGAAAGGCAATTCTTTCTTGGGGAGCAGAGACAGACTTCACTGTCAGTGGACTCAGAACAGCATGGGTAATTTAATTTAATTGGTTTTGGGGTTTTTTTCCAACAGTATATATGAAAAGATTGAAAAGTCCAACTGAACCTTTCTCCAAATACTGTCATTTTCAGGGAGCATTTGCACTTCACTTTTTATTTGCCTGAGTGATAAAACACTGGCACACGTGCAAAACAGAAATATAAAAGCTCGGCCAGTACTTCTTCTGAATAGCAATGGCCAGAGCATCCTTTTGCAAGGTATTTACAAATGCAAGATCTGTATTAAAAAAAAAAAAGTTGTATGTGATAACTTCTTGATACATTAGAAGAGTTATTTTTTGTTTAATAAACACAGTCTCTTCCAGAGGAAAACAAATATATTTTTAAGTGTCTTTTGCATCGACTACGAATAAACTCTCTTGTCCCTTGTTACTGTCAAGGGCCATATATCCTCTCCTTCTTCATGTGGATTTGTTTTTTTCCAGGCATAAGAAATAACTTTTGGGAGACTCGGTTTTCAAACCTCGGTTCTGATTCATGAGGGGTTGTACGAAGCTGATGCTGGAAGAGCTGTGAAAGAGCTCACCCACAGACCCGTGAGTACCTTGGCTGCTGGAAAGGGAACGGTCCATAACAGCTGGCCAGAGTCCAGCAGTTCTGGTAATTGCTTCAGAGAGGCGCTTTATCACTGGGAGTTCAGACTAGTTACTTCTCCTTGCAGCTGATGGAGAAATTCCACTCAGGTGTAAACTGGCAGGGAGGAAGATGCAGACAATGGGTTTGTGGGTGAGTACAAAAAAAGCTGCTGGAGAAGTAAGATCCTTGCAGGGTAAAAGCCTCTGGAGAATAGTGCAATAGCAATTTTTACTACAGCTCTGCCTAAGTAACCCTCCCTGCTCTCTGCTCTCTCAGTCAGTGCACCAGCAAGTTCATGGTCCTTCTGTGCAAGGACTAGTATTGGCTGAGGAGAATGAGAAGGTCAGGCTTGTAGTATATGTTTTAGGAGAACATGCACCTACAGCTGAATTTGATCTTAGCAGGATAAGACAGTTTAATAGGCTTCTCCTAACTTTAATACATGCTGGAAAATCCAGTTGACCCTGGGGGTGCCACTGAATAGGTTTACTACATCTTGAAGCTAACTTTCTGGAACATTTAAATTTGGAAAAGCTGAGACTGAGACGAATTCATAGCAAGGCTGGCTATATTTAATCCTAAAGCCTCAGGAAAATGTCAAAGATGGCATTGCAGTAGGAAATCCTATTTTTCTCAAAAACTGTATGTGGCCTAAACAGACACATTGTTTTCTTCTGGAACACCAGATGCTGTGGAAAATGTCAGTTTAGAAGACAGACCTTTCAGGCTGCTAATACAGCATTTATACAGATTCATGAGCCTGTAAAATGGACCATTACACATTGTACAAAAATCCATACCATCTTCTTAGCTTAATATAGTACTGAAAGAAGTATTTCCAAGATTTCACTGGAGGAACAGATTGGAGATCATGACAAAGAATGAGCATGTAGTGTAATTTATAGCTTGCCTGAATTAGACTTCTCATGTCTGATCTACAGTTAAAACTGGAAACAGTAGGCTTAAGTTGGCTTCGTCAGCTAATGAAGAACTTATATGAGGAGAGTGGCTGTTCATTTAGCCTGGCTGTGTGCTGCGATCCGGTCCCTGCAGCTGTTTCCTGATCTTGTTGATGTGTTTAAAGAACACACATTTGGTACTACATGCTTCTGGAGGTGGTGTATCTTCACACTTCCTGCGGAGACTTAGCACTATACTTTGCAGAGTAGTAGAAACAAAAGCCTGGAACATAAACAATCAAAATTCTTCTGGGAGAGGGATCTTAACTGAAAGCAAAGTCTCAAAGTTCAGCCCCACAAAGGGGCTCACGGCCAGTTCAGCTGTAGCTCAAAATTAACATCTGAAGAACGTGTGTAAGATGTTGAGCAGTTTGCCAGGGTAAATATTTACGTATTTTGAAATATAAAATAGAATAAGGGTCATAGTAACAGACAAAACAATCCAACAAGTAACATTTACATTCAAGATTCACGTATGGATGTGGAATTTTATACAGGACACCAAGACAGCCCCCCACTAACATTAGTAGTAAAATAAGGTATTGGACATTTGACTCGAATGACAGATTAACACCATACGTATTTATATAAAACCTGTTTGTTAATTGAATGCACCCTAAAACAGAATGACCACCTGATTCTCCATTAGGAGTACTGTCTTGCTTCTTCAACTAGAGAGCCATGGCAGCCTTTTGGTGTTTCCACAAGCTGCAAGCCCCTGGGAACCCGTGAAGGATGATTTGGTTTGCAGACAGCCTTGTGCCCTGTGCCGATGGATCTGAAGGGCTGTGGGTACCTGGAGCAGCCTCCTCTGGCTCTGAGGGCAGTTAATGCTCAGGGTCAAGTGTGACAGGGATGCAGGGGACACGAGTGTGGGGGAAACAACAGCTGCAAGGAGGAAAAAAAAAAAAAAAAGAAGGAAACAGCAAAATCCAGTCTGGAAAGATGTATGAGGACATATGGAATGGCAGAGATGTAGTACAACAGGAGGATAGTGCAAATCAAGGCAGCGTGGTGTAGAGGCAGATGGGGGACAGAAGTGTGTGCACAGAAAGCTTGGAGAGGGATGTGACTTGGGCAGCAGCTTCTCCCAGCTCAAGTGGAAGTTACAGGGAAGGAGGGAGCACTGGAGTGGCACTTTGCCTAGTTTTTCTCTGAAAGGCATTGCCAACAGTAGATGGGAAAACAATTATAAATTTTCAATAAAGAAAAAAGGCAATTCAGGAGTCATGAGCTGAAATGGCTTAAACTTGTGGGGTTTGTAAAGCTTTAACACCATTGCAGGGGTCTCGTGTGTGGAAGGGAAAACTCAGCTCTGCACCCAGACACTTCAACACCCAGCTCTTATGAAGAGTGGAAAGGATGGCTGTCAGGGCAAGGTTTCATTTTTTAGAGGATTAGATTGCTTCTACCTAGCACTAACCTTCAGATTCCCAACATTCAATCAGTATTCAAAACACAGTGGCATCTCTCTTTTTCCTGAAAGCAGTGGTAGAAGGTAGTGGTACTTTTAAGCTCTCTAATTGTACGAATAATTTTCAGTTGCATCAGTACAGGGGGAGGATATGTGTAAAGAAGTTAAAGGGTTCACCAAGATGAGATATTTCACTTAAAAGTTTTATCTTTGAAAGAGGCTTTTACAAAACGCTGTTACCATCACATTGCTTATCTTGCTTTATTGCTGACCCATGACACTGAAAGGGGAAGGCTACTTTTCTTATTTTGGGTGTATGCTGCACTTGTTTTTTCTGCACTGTTAAATCCACAGCCTTCAGGATCTCTAGAAACCCTTTCTGGATGCCCACGCAGAATGGTGACTCTTTGAACAATTTTTTTTTTGTCAAGCTGTCTGCAACTCCCTTTAACAGAGTATTCAGAAATTACTTCTACATTTGTGCAATAAGGACCATGCAGAAAGTTAAGTGCAAAATGTAATGAGCATGAGGGTACAGCGGGGGCAACATTTGTGCCTGCTCTCGCCACACTGCACTTATGTGTGAGAATTATGTCAAAAAAGATGTAAATTGAAGTGCCTGCCAGATACAGGAATGATTTATGCCTGATATATAATGGGAAGAAATGCAGATATGGAAAACTTTTCCACCAGGACTCAGTTTGCTGGGGATCTAGCCAGCAAAACTTCTTCCAATCCAAGGAAATCTAATGGACAAGCCAGACATAAGATCAATAGATATCACATCAGTAAAACAGTATCATCAGTGCCTGGGATTTCTGGACTGCCCATCATGGAGAAGACTAAACGTGGTGTTATAGCAAGGATGTCAGAAGAGACAAAAAGAAATTCTGTGTAATTTTGGTCCAAAATGGACAGCCGTGGATCTTGTTCTCCCGCAACTTGAAGGTCACCAACACTGCAAATTTAATTTTTTGACCACAGATCCTATTTCTTACCACGCTCATTAAAGCCTTTTTTCCCGCGTTTCTGTGAAGAGTGCAGGAAATGATTGGTGCCTCTTCCATGCTGCTGCTGCTGGGGAGTGGCATTTCCATGATACAGGACAACATGGAGAAATCTGCTAGGGAAACAAGATGTTTCCATGTGAGGTTTTATTTTAAAATCTGGGTTTTTTGAGAAAATCTGGGGTTCACAGCCTGTACCTATGAAGGGAGTAAGTATCTTTTGCAAGGCTTTCAAAAAGCTCAGTCTTGTTGACAGTGCAGCAGCTATTGTTTCAAAAGTTGGTCTCCAAGGCAGTACCACCCAAAAGCCACAGTAATTCCCTTGGAATAGGGTTGAGATCAGCATTTGCGTTCATGTGTTGGACCTACTCGCGCAACTTTCTGGAAGGCAACATACTTTTGTGGCCATGGCTCCCCAGAAAAATCAGCTAAAATAATGAACTGTCTACCCAAGGGAGGGTCCAAAAGTGCAGGAGACAAAACTGCCCTGGGAAATAAATTTGGATTATGCCACTTATTTTAAAATACATCAAAGTGATCCCGGTTCTCACCATTTTCAAACCTCATTTGAATTAGCATTTCCTTAAAAATGCATCTTCATCTACAGCCTTATACACTGCTATAAGTTTTTTTAAAGTGCTCAAGCAGTTTCTTCTCTACAGGTTGGAAGATTGGAGAGATTGTACATGATTGGATTGGATTGGATTGGATTGGATTGGATATGTGGGATTGGAGAGTCTTAGTGACTTGACTACCTTTAGCTACTTAAAGCAGCCTAATCCTACAACTCTGAGGTGACAAAGAATCTCTTAATGCTTGCATAATTTCATGTGGTCTTATTATACAAAGCTAAATTGCCTTTTCTGTGGAGCCTTGCCTTTAGATTAATAACAAATGCCAAAGAATCGGTAGAATTGTATTTCTGCAAGAGAAATTGATCTGTTAACATTTAAATTCTTTGCCACGGGCTTTAGTAAATCTTTCAGTTGAAGGTAAGATTAACTTCTTCCCTACGGTTTCAACATCTTGGCTTGCAGTGCTTTTAAAAAATGCATGAAGGATAGATACCTTTGCCTTTCAGCTTTTTGATCAGATCACTTTCATTTGGCCAGATGCTATCATGGCCATAAATTTCAAAGCTAAAAATAGACTTGACTTTTTTCCCCTCTTATCTCTTAATTCTTTCAAATAGATAATTATTCAGTGCTGTCTTGTGACCTTTCAAGTCTAGCTCACTGCATGTTAAGTGAACACACTGATTTGGAGAGCAGAAGTCTTGTAGGTTAAGGTTTTTAAGAAAGAAGTTAGGTTTTCTGATCTTTTATTTAAAGCAGTAGGTAAGAGCAAGATGATTTTATTCCCTCACTGCAGGACGTACATGTGCCAACTCTGGAGACTAAAAGCCTCAATCTGGCTTTTCACTTCGAATAATTCTATCACAAAATCTTTACTTTTTACAAGACTGCTTCATAATATGTACTACTAATATTTTAAACATTAGGTCCTGCTTTCACTTGTACTACTTTGCATCTTGAGTAATTGATCAAAGCCAACTGACACCAGATTTGTGTCATCATAGAAAAGAGCAAAGTTAATTGCCAGCTCTTGTCTCCTGTGGCTGCAATATTAATTGCTACAAAGGGACTTTGTTATGATCTTGCTTATGCTATGACAGGAACTCCTTATGACAGGATTTCAGAAAGAATAGATTGTAGGAGAATATTTGCTGAAGTGATTAAGATGAAATCCAATAGCACAGTGTTGAAACTTGAAAGATCAAGCAGGACACATCACAAAATCAAGAATTCAATCTTTGTGGAGGATGCCCCTCAACACCAGATTTTCTGCCAGTTTCTTCAGCATGTCCTTGTGGGTTATTTCCCAAAATTTCTTGGCAGCCTTAGACAGCTGGTATTCCACACACACTGACATGATGCATCTCTACAGAAGGGACTTTTAGGAAGTTGGGGAATTCTAGACTGTAAATCCATTTTGCTGTTTCGTTTTCTATGTGCAAGAAGGGAAAAATTGGTTCTGGTCAAATGTGAATCTGAAAAGTTGACATTGAGTATGAAAAATTATTGACATCAAACTGAACACTGGGTAAAATTGGGGTGGGGAGGGACACAGAGGGATTGAGTTTGAGAGAGAAGGTGGCTGCGGCAACAAGGATTCTTACAAAGCAACTGCACTGAAATCAGTGCATTGAACTCTCATCTTACCTCACTCCTCTGGCAGGGTTTTGCTGTTTAAAATGTCTCTTTGCTCACTCATGCCCACAAACCAAGGAAGAATAAAAAAACACAAAAACAAAACCAAAAATCTAGTTTCCATCACACAGGATGTTTGATGTTTATAGGATACCTCATCAACAGGTGTTGGGTTGGAACAAAGAGCTTGAGCAGATAGATTATTTATATGCCATTTGTTTCTTTTATTTTCTGTATCACCCACCTCCTTTGTCTTTAAACTGTCAGTGGGAAGGAACATCTCAGTACTTGTAGTTTGCTACAGCACAGGTGTGTTTCTTGCTTTGTTTTTGATGGTTAATGAATTGACTTTGCTTTTTAAATGTGAAAGTAACAACTAAGACAAGATATCAAAACAAGTAAGAGTGCTTAGAAATTCTATGTCAGTTCAGTAATACACACGATTCAGAGAGATCTATGAAGTCTTTCCAGCATTGGTTTTGTTCAGCTGAATATCAGTTGGTGTGGTAAATGTAGTCCTGCTAAAACTGTTGTGTTCTCCATCTCTCAGCAAAACTTGAAAAGCATCTCTTTCTGAGTGCATGCCACTCTCAGTGAGTATCTCATGATGCTTTGTGTATAGCAGAAACCACCTCAAAGTAACACCTAAGCAACCCAGAGATGAACAGCCTGGGCAACACCTATAGGGGGGATCAGTGACATTTTCCTTTTAAGTGTGACACAGTCTGTCTTTTCTACCACATCACACAGGAATTCCGTTACAAAACAAGATCGTGAACCTGCATCACAAAACTGTTCTCAGGAGTTCAGAAAATGCCAAATTCATAAGGAAACCCAGAAAAATAAACAAAGTACTCTATTTCTGTTACCACCCCTGGTAAGACCTGGGACTACATATACCCATTTGATTTTATCCATAAAATAAAACCAGCAGCTTCTTTGGTGTGTTGAAAACACAGTCACTACAGTGTGTGAATTGGATGAAAATGATTTGTTTGCACTTGTCCTGGTTGCCTTCCTTGTGTGTCTCCACCTTTCAGCTGTATGAGGGAATGATGGGACTGCTACAGTAAGGAAAAATACAGTTCCAAGAGCCACTCCTACCAGGTTGGATGTAGCTCTCTCCCATTTACTGAGGAACACAGCCAAGCAAACAAACACAGAAACCAAACTAAAAATGATTGAAATATCACATGCATTTTTCAGAACTCCTTGTTCCATATGTCAGTGACATTTTCCCTGAAGGGACATACCTAATTCTCAACTTGGCCCAAATGAATTTAGGAGATCCCCAGCCAAAGTGAAAAAGTAGGCATTTCTTCAGTGGCAGGAATAAATAGTTCATTCTCCCAGCTGTCTCCTTCCCAGCTCACCACTATCCCAGGGTGCTGTCAAAGATCACTCTTTCTTTGAGAAGTAGTCCCTAGGTAATGTGCAGAGAAAACTGTATCATGGAAGAATTCCTGCTTGGAGCAATCCTACAACAAACTAAATGAAAAAATGACATCTCCTTCACCCTGGATCTTTGGTTTTTTCCATTACTCCTCCTAGCAGCCACCCATCCTCACTATAATTTTATCTGTTTTTTCAGGGGACAGACATCTGTGCCGGGGAGTAAGCATCAAATTCTGAATTGTGGTTAAAAGGTATTATCAATAGTGTCTCATATATCTCATTTTAAGACACGGACACGAATTCCAGGAACATAAATTTAAATTATTTATTTAGAAGAATATTCAGATTCCAAAATCTCCAAAACAGGAACTGCTGGAATCAGCGCTGCTCAAGCAAGCAGACTTTTTAAAATGCAGGCATAAACTGTTGGAAACTTCCCCCCAGCCCCAACAACTTCTCTTAATTACAGATCTCTGTCCCAGTAACTGCTCTTGCAGAATTAAAAATCCATGCAGAGAAGATTTCTAATTCAAATCCCTTTAATTTTTAATTTGTTTACGTCTCCGTTTTTAGGCCTCAGTTTCTTTTCCTTGAGCCAAGCATTTCTGCCATGTGTTATTTTAAATTTTGCAGCTGAAAAGAGGGAGAGTCAGTCCTCCTTTATCCGGAGCTGAGGTACCTGGACCTTGTGGGAGGAGGCTCGGGAGAAGAAGTTTAGGAGATTTTCCCAAGCCATGAAGCCTGAAGGATGTCAGGGCAGACCTTTTGCTCAAGAGGTAACTAAAGCAGATGAAATGTCCCCCTGGAATGGGGATTAGCTCACTGCAAAAGGAGGAGGATTGAAAATAAAGGTTAAGATACACAGAGCATTTCTGACTCCTACAAACAATTAGATGAGTGGGTACCGCAGGAACACCCCTCTTGCTCACACTGAAATTTTCTGTCCAAGAGAAAATGTTGGTGAAGAGATGCATTTAGCACTGCTGCTACAAGAGAAGATAACTCTTTTCATCCATTTCTAACACAGGAAGCACGAGCCAGTGCATCCTGCACGTAACACCAGAGAGCTGCAACCACAAATGCCCCACACTCTGGGTTTCTGGAGTCAAAGCCATTGCTCATCACGCACTGTGCACTCAGGCTACCACTTTTGGTCTCCAAACTGCTCCAGGAGATGATTGTAGCATACTTCCATTAGATCAGGGTGCTTCCAGGATTAACCTTATTGTAACAGACCTTTTAGGTCTTATTATTGATAAATTATACTGCTTTGTTGTTGGCACTCTTCAAGCCAGTGGTTACTGGCTAGATGGCCCATCCTTACCATGAAAGGAAAAATGGGAGCAAATTTGCTTGTGGGAGAGTTCAAGGTTCAGTTTTTGGAAGGAGATAAATGCCTCTTAATTCTACTGACTGTCAGGAACACAGAAAATTTTCAGCACTCCTTGTGACCTGGCCCTGCATCGAAGTGTTTGAAGAGAATTAAATTACGTTTACAAAATTGCTATTACTGTCAGCTGAAATAAGCACTGCTGGCAGTCAAGAGACCTTTTAGAATGATAACAACTCACTTTTTATTTGACATGGAGAGAGACTTCTTAAGTAACTCAGTTTTCTGTTCTTGATGCTTTTGTTACTCGCTGATGAAAATACACCCTTTACTGTTCTGGGAAATAGTTCTAAAGAACAACTTTTTTTTCTACAAACTTCCCTACTGAAGTATTTATAAATTACCATGCATTACAACATTACGCAGAAATGGTGAAATAAAATAAATCCCTTCTCTGCTCCAAGCAAAAAAAAAATTCTAATCAAACTTTGAAAGTCATTATCTTCATAACATGGCCAATGCAGGAGTTCGGTTTAAAATCACAGAGAAGAGGCGTGGTTACAAAAGCTGTGGTTGTTCTGTGGCTGAACTACACTCAGCTGTGGAATAATTGCAGCATATCATAATCTCCTGCCCCACCACTCTGTCCTTGAAAGACTTTGGATCATGACCTGATTTAAAAACCACACCAAGGAGGCAGGCAGGAAGGAGGCTCAGTGCAAACTCTGTGTGATGCTGCCAAAACAAACATGCCTGACTGCTGCAGGGTTCTCTGCCAAAAAACAAAGGTAGGACTCGACTGGGGGCAAAGAGAAGGAAACAGAGGACAAATGACAGTCTGGCACCTGAGCTGGGAAGGGACAGCGCATGGTGTCACCAGGGTAGGACTCTCCAAACCAGTGGTCATTACAGGAGGACCTTTTCCCCCAACTCAACCAGGAAGTACCTTGGCACCCTCAAGGAGAGGCATTCCCAAGGAAGGAGACACAGAGGTTTTGTTGCTCTGGCAGCTCCCTCTGGTTCCAGCAAGTGCCTCGGATCTTGCAAGTGCCTTGGATCATCTATGGATGATCTGCATCCACCCACAAACATTTCTACCTTTAATCTTCAGCCATGGGGTGTTCAAACAGCAGTCGAGGGCAAATATCTGTCACTCAGCAGCCTGTTCATGGATGTGACTCTGGACCCTGATTTTTGTATGTGGAAATCTGTTGCAGATGCCAAACTATGTTCACTTCTCCTCTTTCCCCTCCTCTTTTCAGGAGTTTGATTTGATGATCCTTGTAGGTCCCTAGCAGCTTGAGGTTCTCTATGATTCCATGACCTATTTTGCTGAACCGTTTAGGTGACTTGGACTTCTACCTTTGCCACCCAAGCTTTTCTGGGTTGATTCTGTTGATTCCCTTTGATTTTCCTGCTTCTCCATATGTGACAACAATCTGTGAAACAGGTGAGATTACAGCAGTCAAAGTGAGAGCTGGGGAAGGAAGCAAACTCCACAAAAGCTTTGGGCATAGAGAAAGAACAATTATTTGAGGGCACCTTCAGCCACCACCTGTTCTGCTGGTAGCTACCATTGACAAAGGGGAGGCTGGAAGCAGTGAGTGAAATGGTTTGTGAATAACATTTCCACTCTTCCTGAGCCCCTGATCATCTCCAGTGGTGATGGGATGTGGAAGAAGAGAGCACAATTTCTCAACAATCTGTGCTCTGCAGCATTGCAGCAGGTTAGTGCTGGGAAGGGTTACGTTGCCTCTCAATAGGGCTGAGCTCAATGAAGGAGGAGATGCAAGATCTGAACAGAGAGCTGGGATATTTGATCCTATATTGAGACATTTTCAGCTAAGGGATATGCTCCTGTAAGACAGGGACAAGAGTTCTGGAGGGGTTCTAGGCAGAGCACAAGTGCTGCATACCACTGCATTTTGAATATGGCAGCTTCATTATGAGGAAAGGGACATCTGGAAAAACCTCCTCTGGTCCGACCTCAAGTAACCTGCCCATGGATTTGCAGGGCTTGTCATCCAGGAAAACATGACCTCGTGAAATAAAAGCAAATCCAAATCTTGCAGATTGTCAAAACAGTCTTCCCAGCACAAGTGATAACAAACTGAAGGAAGAATGTAATACAGGAGGGGGTTGATGCAAGCAAGCAGAGAGCAGTGAAAAAGCAGTAAGTACTTTCCTGATAAGTTCTCAGGGAACATCTGTACTGCAGGCAAAAACAACAGAGCTGGCAGCAGTGCATGATGGATGTTACAGAAAATGTAGTTAACACACATCTGTACCCAGGCCAGGAGCCAGTGTCGTAGCACTAAAGCTATGGGAACTTTGACAAGGAAAACAGAGAGCCACAAATATAAACATCACAGGTTATTAGAGAGGATTCAGTGGGTTTTTCTTCAGGTCCCCTTTGCTGCAGCAGCACAAATGCACTGAAAGCCTAGCAGAACAACAATAGTAATGAACAAACTCTTTTGTTCCCCTGATGTTTTCTGATCCCATAACTTCCAGCGGGCCAGAGTGTGGGGAAGAAGACGGCACACTTCCACATCTCTCACTTTCTTATCTTCCTCCTCTCAGTCTTTTCTACCTTTCCTTCATACCTTTTCAAAGAGGTAGCCTTCCTACCTTTCCAATGCCATTCCTGCCTGCTCAGCCTGCTGCATGTCAGCAGTGGCAGCAAGAATTACAGAAGTCCTGGCATTCTTGCAGTCCCTTGATACCCCTCACATGGGTGCAAGGTTCATATCTTTCTTGCTCTGCCCTGGGGCAAGAAGCAGGACTTCACTGCACAGGAGATGAATGCCCAGGAGAGATCTGGCCCAGGGTGCAAGAAACACGTTGGATTCTCCTTGGCTGGAGCAGTGTAAGCTGTCCCACCGGTGAGCTCTGTCTGGATGAGGTTCAAGAAGTGCTTGAAAAACTGTCAACCTGCCATTGAGGCAGCGGGATGCATTTCCCTGTAGTCAGGCTCCAGCAGACAAGCAGAATCAGCCTGAAAGCACAAGCCATGGCCCCAGAGCAGTAGCCAGCACTTATTAGGATCTCAGGAAGAATGAAGTTGGCAGGCTCAGGGAAACATATTGCTAAAAATACACTTGGCAGTTGGCAGGAGAGGAGCGAGGCAGACGCCTGCTTCACTCAGCGCTCTTTGGCCACATACCTTTAAAACAGCAGGAGGCCCCGCAGCAGGCATGCCCTGACACCACCCTCAGTGGGACCAAGTAGTAAACCTGTATCAGTGAGGCCACACTTCATATCCTGCGTCCAGTTCTGGGCCCCTCACTACAAGAAAGACATGGAGGGGCTGGAGCATGTCCAGAGAAGGGCAATGGAGCTGGGGAAGGGGCTGGAGCACAAGTCTGATGAGGAGCAGCTGAGGGAGCTGGGGGTGTTTAGCCTGGAGAAGAGGAGGCTCAGGGGTGACATTATGACTCTCTACAACCACCTGAAAGCAGGGTGTAGCCAGGTGGGTGTTGTAATCTTCTTTCAAGTAACAAGTCACAGGAGGAGAGGAAACAGCCTCAAGCTATGCTAGGGAAAGTTTAGATTGGCTATTGGGACAGATTATTCACCAAAAGGGTTGTAAAGCATTGGAACAGACTATGGAGGGAAGTGGTTGAGTCATCATCCCTGGCAATGTTAAAAGAAGCCTATGTGGCACTTAGGATATGATTTAATGATGGGCTTGGCACTGCTCAACTAATGTTGGACTTGATGATCTTATAGGCTTTTCCCAATCTACACAATTCTATGGTCCTATTGTATCTCACCTGTCAGCGGTATCCTGGTCAAGGAGTGTGGGGAAGGTATCAGGTAATTAAGTAATAAGCTGCAATTGCATTTTAACTGTCAAAGTTATTTCTCCAAACTTCCTAAAAGGTGTGATTTAGTCATCACAGCCTTCAGTTTCATTTTGAAGGCACTGAAGCAGGGCAGTCTTTGGGTTTTATGAGGAAAGTGTAAAAAAATCATCGTCAATAGGAAAGCCAGAAAGGAAGAGAACTCAGAGTAGGAGAGCAGATATGGAGGAGGAGATGAGGGGGAGGTGATTTTTATTTACTGTCAGGAGTGATATTGTCTCCTAGAAGAGGAAAAGCGCGCGACTCTTGCAGGGCTTCTGCTGCTCCAGGTCTGTGTATCCTGCCTCTTACTGCCTAATGTGTGTCACCCACACAGTGTGGTAAAACACTTGACCTCCTTTTGACATTCCCTTCTAGGGAATACCATCCAGTGGCAAATGGAGAGTGTCAGTGAGACAGAGCAGGGCTCCTTGCAAAGACCTTTAATAAATCATCACACCTTCTTGTCAGATTTTTGCATCCTGGATGCTTCTGTGAGGGCAGAGCTCCTGTACGGGTTTGGGGAAGATGAATCACTCCATCCCAATAATGCTTAAGGAAGAACTTTTCCTCCTTTCTAAATCATCACTTGCAGTGTCTAACTAGCTGACTTCTGACTCTTCAGGGGGTAGGCCTGGTAGAACAAACCCAGCTAATCTTATTTCTCCTGGTTATTTTAAGTCCTTTGCCTTGGTCTGGTAACCAGAGTGGGAAGGGAAGGAAAAACTGCTTCTGGCAGCAGAATGGGAGGAGAGCACGTGCTGTCTCCTGCCTTGCAAAGTAAAACTGTGTTTCTGTAAGAGTGTGAGTGTCCACAAGAGACTGCTGATCATGGTCTCTGCTGGAGTTAAAAACATTCTTCAGTTTATGAAAAATAGCAAAGTACCTGGCAATCCTGAATGAGTCCCACACAATGTTTTGGGGTAAGGCTATGTAGTTTGTACTCCTCACAAAAAATACAAGTGGCCAGAAAAAAATGTGCAGGAATGTAGTCCTCTTCATGTGACTCAGAGCTTTAAATCTGTCCTCTTGCTTAATCCAAGAGCTGCGATTGCAGCACAACACTTTGCTGGCAGAGCACAGTTCTGCTAAAAGCAAGCTGCTCCCTATGGGCCATTCTGTGCAGAGAAAATCTCCTTGGAGATCTTCTTAAAAGATTAGTAAAAGAGATCCCCTACTAACTTCTGCTTCATGATATTACATGCTTCACATATTACCTGTTGTCCAAATATTTCCTGGGAGGCGATGTTTCACTTCAGCAAAATTTAGGAGCAAACTGTAACAAACTGAAATTCTTACATTAAATTGCATCTGATAAACAAGTTCTTGTATTAGACCAATTCTTGGTCAAAAAATTTATGACTGATCAAAGTCTGGATTTTCTGGCATTGATTCAAAACCAATCTGTGCCTTTGTGTGTCAAGAAGTTTATACAAGGTTGGGATTGGTGTATGGCATCTGGAGAAGAAGCATAATTTAGCCCATTCAGCTATTTCTTTTTCTCAGTATGCCTCATATTTTATAAAATGTTTTCACTGTAGCCATTGTGACACTATAGATGTAAAAACTCGGCAAACTGGCAGGAATACTGGAATCAGATGAGAAAACCTCAGGACTTCAAATGATGTTTTTTATCTCTTCTGTAAGGTACTGTAGACATCTCCTGTCCCATATACTCCTTGCTGCTTTTCATCACAGGTTGTCAGCTTCATATGGTAAAAATGTGTAAAATCCCAGTGGTATATTAATTCCATTTTTCCCAGTGTTCAAAAACTCTTCAGAGTCTGCTTCAAAATGTCCTGTATTTCGCCTGTGGTAGTTTCAAGTCCTCACTACAGGATGCTGATGTCCCCAATCTGAAATGAGGAGACAGTAACCCTGCAAAGAGAAGTGCTGCAGTTCCCTGCCTGTCATTAGTACATGTCAACACTTCATTAAACTGTCCAGAGCCTGCAAGCAAAAGACAAATGGACTTGATTCTGCAAAAGAAACAGAAGCAAAAATAATCATTTTTCATTCTCTGTGTTTCGTGGATTAATTGGACAGACTTTCAACTGATTGGGGTAAGACTCTGAAAGCACAAGACAGGCAGCAGCTTAAAATATCATATTCCTATAGCTGGAAGTTGGATGTCTGTGAGCCATTAGGCCTTGTAAAGGTTGGGAGATTGATATTTCCTGGCATGGGCCATGAGATAGCCACCTCCAGACACCCTGGGAAAATCAAAAGCTATCATGAGGTCCATTAGCTGCAAACTCCTGTCTGTAAGGTCAGGGCTGAAGCACAATGGATACAAGAGGCATTTAAATTGGCTTTGCATCTCTTTTGTGGACAAAAATCTTCCATTTCTGGTGGTATTTCTCTTGCTGAAAGCCATTCTGTATCCCCGAGTGTTCATGATTTCTAAATGTAAAGGTTTGGAGCTGCTGATTGTAGTGGTGCATTATGTGTTGGGCAGAGAGATCAAGGCATTCCAAGGAAACACACTGACCTCAAAGCTGAGGAAAGAATTAAGGCAAGAGAAATGAAGCAGCAAAACAGCACATTTATGAACAGGATTTTGAAAATGTAAAGCTAAAATAATATTTTGTAAAAAATAATTTATCGCAGACATTAAATATACTTTTACCAGGTTTAGAAGCAAAAGCAAATCATATATAGGGACTGAGCTTATTTTTAGTCTATAGGAGGAAGAGAATCTAGTGAAGAGGATAGAATTGTGGTGAAAGGATGCCAGATAATAGCATGAGTGAACATAGAGGAGAAAAAGGATAATTATCATCGTGCATTGGGAAATGAACCTTTGGGATGACAGGGGTTACTGTGTAGGATGGCTCAAAGCCTCTTTATGCTGTTCAAATTCATGAGTGACCAAACCCACAACTGGTTTGAAGTCATCCTATGTTCTCAAAGGAAATCTAAAGTACTGTTTTATTACAACACTTGGCCAGTTTTTAATTGGCTGAAAGATGACCTGTTTTTCTATGTTTACCTAATAAAACCTATTTTTTCTCCTTATCACCCTCGGTGCTTCTCTTAGAGCAACAGTACTACTACTACTGATGCTTTAAAACACTTGGTGATGAAAAAACCTGCAATAATCAGAGTGAAAAATACAGGAACATTGAAAATCGGGAGGGGACATTGTAGCTTAACTCTGTGACAGTTTATGGGAAAAGAAATTCTTTAGGTAAAGTAGATTTTCCTGAAAATCACAGATTTATTGCAGGAAGACAGAAACTGTTCAGAAGAATGGTAACCAGTGCACAGTCTGTGACTGTGAGATCCCAAAGAGATGCAGAGCTCTTTGGCCCAGCCATGTCCCATCTCCACCCTAGTGCACAACATGGGTATCCACCATCCCACCAAGAGCAGAAAGCTGGGTGAATGTGCAGGATTTACAGATCTAAGTAGTTTTGCTGTCTCCTGAAAGAATAAAATCCGTTTATTTTACGTGCTGTGTCCAGAGGGCTTTGCACCATCTCATACTGTATTTCAAAATCGATTTTCTCCTGCTCTGCTTGCAGAAGTAGCAGCTTTAACACTGGAAATGTTATAAACAAAGGCTGAGGGAGGAGACTCATGGCTCTAGCTCCCTGCTCAGTTTTCATAACATAGACCTTGCTACTTGAGAAAATGGGAGCTTTTTTCCCGGTGCCTCTAGAAATTTTTTTCTCTTGAATCTCAGTCTACTTACAGACTGGAAGAAGTTGGGCAAGACAAGCAAATGTAGCACCAATAGTCACAAAATTACAGCAGATATTCATGGCCATCGCACAGGTTTCAGAAAGGGAAAGGCTTCCCACTGCTAGAAATTACCTACCAGATTATTTTTATAAGTTTTGATGTTTTTGACAAGCATGAGACTAACCCTAATAAATTACTTATGAACTCAGACCTATCAGAACTTACGCAGCAGCTGTCTGAGAATCTGAGAAGGGATAGCAAGCTCCTGAACAACTGATGTAATTGAATGCAATTAAGGACTAAGAGGTATCAAATGCATGCAATCATATTCTCTTGATCTAGAAATTCATATTAACTCTCAGAGAGCGTTTTCAAATTTGCCATTTGCTGGTGCTCAGTTTTTGTGTGTGTGTGTGAGATTTATTCCCAGGATACATCTCATTGTATCGAAGGAGCAAATTCTGCTTTATTGTGTTGTTATTTATTAAAATTCTCTTCAGGGAACACAAGCCAGGCCTAGCAAATCCGAAGAGCAAAGGATTCTCTCTGTCCAGTGGAAGCTACCTGAAAAGTAAAAATACTTGCTCCAAAAATTTCCTGTGAGTATAAAATGCAACCCTTAAAAACCATGTTTGGACTCATTGTGTAAGTAATTTTCATGTGTTAACTACATTTATTTGCTTCATCTGACACATAGATTGGTTACCAGCTCTATCTCCGAATTATTTTGGCAAAAGTAGTGCAGCACCCTTATAGAAAACATAGTTTGAACCATATTATGAACTAAAATCTTAGAAGACCTAACAAGTAATTCCTTTTTAGCAAATACAAAAAGAGAAACAAACATCAGATATTTCTCATAGAGGAAAAATATTATTTCAAAGCTTGTTCTATAGAAAAATTAAGAGAATTAGACCTGTTTGGTAAAATATTAAATCAAATTACATTTCCCACCCATAAAATTGATATTTCTTTTTTTAGGTGATGAAGAATCTACCTTGTGTTTGACATATAACCCCTTACAATTTCTTTAACCCACGTCCCAGAAATAATTAAACTGAAATTACTGTGTGCAATGCAGAGTGAAATAAAGATAATGGTTTAAGAATCTGAACATCGGTTTTGGCGAAGTCAAGCTGTCAGCACTCATTAACAGCAGGTTGGACTCTGAAAGAACTAGAGAGTCTTTCTAAATTAAAAAAAATTAAAAACCACACTTTGGTGGGTGCTTCCTTGATGGGGGACTGCATTTGTCAGCATCACACAAAGGAGAGCAAATATCGTGCTCCTGGAAACCTTTCTCCTCTTGCTTCACGGAACATGCCAGACATCTTGAACTCTCCACACTGGTGGGTGTGCCCAGAATACCATCCAGGCATTCCAAGTTTCCATATGTATGGTGCAAAGGAAGGCTTGGGCTCTCTAGAATGGCGTGGCTCTTCTTTCATTCTCAGTGTTGTCGCAGAGTGCAAAAGGACAAAGGCATTCCAGGATCCCTAAGAAACGTCCCCTGTGAAGATGGGACCATCCCATGGCTGCCAGTCTGGGGTTCCTTGAAACGCTTCAGGAGCCTCTGAGGTGACACCGTGGGATGCACACATGAGACACTACCCAGTTTTTTGCAGTCCCTGCACTGTTTAAATGACTTGCAGTCTTGTTAGCTCTTGTGCTATTAGAGCTGTTCCTCTGTAGGAACTTTTAGGGAATACTGTAAATCCCTCAGTAATTTTATGGTCAAGGCAGTATAATGCAGTTATTTTGGGCTCACAGTGCCATATGATTACATCAGATTCTGCATTTTCATGAAAAAGAAATGGCAAGTTTCTTGCCCTTCTAGAAAGCTTTAAGCTTTAAAATATGAAATTGATGCAATGTCATCTGCCTGAGGGCCTGAAATAAGAGCTCCAAGAAGACTGATACAATGTGATATGCTTGAGAGCCTGAAATGTGCTCCAAGGAGTGTGAACTCCTGTATGCAACTTCATTTCATATTTATTCCTGAACCCATGGTCCCAGCAAAGCTAGCAACAACCATCCCTGCAAAGAACAGTGAAAAGGTAGGAACAGATAATTGTGGCAAGCCCTGCCTACTCACTAAATCATCGTGCCCTGCAAATTAATGTAGGCATTACAGGTTACCCCGCTGCTCTTCCTTCTTCCCTTGCAAAAAAAAGAAGTCTTATTTTCCATGCTACTTGCACTGGTTAAGTACAACCAGGAGCAGAAGAGTCCTGAGTGGGAAGTCATGAAGGGCTCGTTGGCAATACTTACGGGCTCTGAATTATTTTATTCCAGCCACCACATATTGGGAATGTCATTTAATAAAAGGGTGTAATGAAAAGTAATGTTGAAAGTTCATGAATGTTGCATAGCTTGGTAAACTGTTATTTTTCTGTGTGAAGAGCCCTGGAAGCACACATGGGGATAAGGGAAAGCTGAATCTGTCAGGAAACCGTGTTGAACAATTAGGCACTTAAGGCTAGCAGCAGAAAAAAAGCCAGGACTCTGCAGAAAAGTAGAATTAATGAAAGCCATTCTTCCCTTTGAGCCGTAATATTATCAGCCTGCTTTACTCCTACTTTATAGACTTGGCTCATCTCCATTTTTTCAACTCAATTATGTGATATAACCAAAAGCATCATCTGGTCTTTTGGTACTTGTTACTATTTTCATCTGTTAAATAATTTAGGTATTTTTGTAATTAATAAAGGCTTTTAAGTGGGTTTTTAAGTGTATGTGTGTGGGGTGTTCCCTCTTTGGGCAAAGCTGTTGTAATTGCTCACCTGCTAATCAGCTAACGGTAGGTGGTTTGAATGTTTGTGATCTGACAGTATATTCTCAAGAGACTGAAAATATGCTTGTTTCTGATTTACTAGAAGAAACCATGACATTTAACTGACTGAGGTCTCTATCCCACTGTGAACTCAGTATAACCTTTGGTATACTACTGGCTTGCAGAATAAAGAAAACCTTAACAGGGAGTTAAAAGAAAATAGAACTGAAGGAAAGAGTCATAGTAAAGCATCTGGAATACCAATAGAAACAGAAATATAACTATATGTGTTGTAATGTATTTGAACCCTGACAGTGTGCCCCAGCCAAAACCACCCTTAGTTATTCTTACCAGAGCCCTCAGGAATTCATCAAATTTACTGAAATGTAAACTGCGCTAAATTGGGAAAGAAAAAGCTGAAAAACAGGATACCAAGACAGCAAGAAATAGATAAAGAAAGACTGTGCCGCACTAAACTAAAACCAATTGTATTATCAGAAAAGTGTGTGCAGAGCACGTGGACAAGATAGAGGGACCAATCAGTAATGAGTTTCACGTGTAGGGCAGTTGTAAAAAGCATAAGTAGAGTTTTATGTAAACAATAAAGTGGCTTCTGCGAAATCACATTGAGTCGTTGTTCAGAAGTCCTGAGCTCCTGCATATATGTGGATTAATTTCTACTTGTCCTTACTTCTCTCTCAGTAGCCCCATTTATCTGGCTACATTTATGAGGAGAAGAAGCTGAAAGAAAGAGATGTTCAGACTTTTTTTTTCCCTTGAGTAATAAATTGACAAACAATAGAAGCAGAAAGAATGGAGAGAGCAGCGTAGGCTACAGCCAGATTTGCTGCTGTGACTTCGGTTAGGTAAGAGGTTACTGTTGGAACTCTGCTCGCCACCTCCCCCTCAGTGTTACTGCCTCTCCAAGATCTGCAGGCGTTGCTGAACATGCAGATTTGAGTTGTGTTCTCTGACTTTAGGGAGTCACTGAATGTGTAACCCTGCCAGCAGCTCCAAAGGCTGCGCTGCTGCAGGGGCTGGAGCAGCCACCCAAGGATCTACCCTTGGGGTGGCAGTAACCCTGATAACCCAGCTCACCTGCCAGGACAACACTTCTGACCAGCTCCATGGGTGTCACTCCAAACCCACCAGATTTTTACTACTGTAATAAGAGCAGAGTGTGACGCATAAAAGCTGCAAACAGAACGGGAGCGAAAGTGCATCAGTTTGGAGGAATAGCAAATGAAGGAGAAAAAGTTAAGAGAAAAAAAAGAAATGAGACAGAATCTGGCTCAGATGTATAAACCATCTGTAGTGTGTATCAGTGTAGCAACAAAGATCACAGAAGCACAGAATTACAGAATATGCTGAGTTGGAAGGGACCCATCAGGATCATTGAGTCCAACTCCTGGCCCTGAACAGCTTTGTCCAAACGCTTCTTGAGCTCTCTCAGGCTTGGTGCTGAGACCAGTGCCCAGCCACCTTCTGGGTGAAGAACCTTTTCCAAATATCCAACCTAAACCTCCTCTGACACAACTTCAGGCCTCGAGTTCTGTCACTGGTCACCACAGAGGCAAGTTCTACAGCAGTACAAACTTCAAGGCCACATGGAAGATGAAGAGACTGCAAGATGCAGTGGTTTGGTTTTAACCAAGACTTGTTGCAGAGGTTAAAAGGTTCCAGACTTCCAGTGGAGTCTCTGGCAGTGGTCTGTGCTGCACAGGTTGCTAGTGAGCCTCCACGTGTAACTCAGATTTAGAGAGGCTTTTTTGACCTTCAAAGCTGTAAGATACACTCCTTTTGCCAGATCAATGTTTTTACTCAAAGATGCGGCGTGATTCTGCAAAGCAATCCCGACTTTTTTCTGCCTGAGTATGGGTCTCACAATTTTGTCAATATACCGTGCAATCCCTCAGTTCACCCCACACAGAGGAGTGTGAATGGAGATGCTGGAGTGAGACACTGAGAGATCACTTGAGCATGAAGTCTTCCAGTTCTGATGCTCTCATAGATACCTGTTTTAGTGGGAAAAACAGCTGCTGAGTGTTCTCTCAAGAGCCAGTTGAAATGTGGGAGGCTGCTTAGCCTCAAGCTAGTCCTCAGCACAGTAATCCTGTAAATCCAAATAAGTTAAGGGAATAAAGAGCTTTTTGTCATTACTTGAGAGCCCCTTGTGGCTGTAGATTTGGCAACAGCATCTGATTTCATGTTCCAGAAATCCCACAAAAAATCTTTATGGTGGAAAAGCGAGGCACATTAGATCCCTAAGCCTTTAACACATATTTCTAACCAGAAACCCTAGGGGTTTTTGTCCTTTTTTGCAGGCTTGTGGATTAGTTTTGAATGTCTTACATAAAGACTATAGCTTAGTCCTCCATATTATTGTGCCCTCAATGCATACTTGCTTTTATCTCCTACAGGCAGTGTTGGCACCCCATAGGCAGTCAAAGCATTTGAATTGTGGGTTGGCTTTTACACCAAGAGGGAAGGGGTCTTGTGCCAGGCCAATTCCTTTCCACTCGAGTTACTCCTTGTTATTTATTAAGAATCAGTACTTTTCAAATTGGCTTCCACAGTTATGAGCCTTTCCAGCACAGCACAGCTTTGAGATGTCATTTGGACTGGGCTGGTGACTCAGACAGGAGTGTGTCTTTGCTAATTCACAGTTTATTCTGTATTTTAAAAAGCTCCACAGAAGGGGCTGTCACTGTCTCTGAGAGACTTCTGAGAAGTGACTACTCACTGTCATTTCATGACTTTCACACACAAGTAAAAAGCGTGTTCTCACCTCTATAAAATAAAGGTAATATGAGAAAACTTTAGACTGTGCCCAGAGAACCTGTGAAGATGAGCAACCACTATTCTCCCCACTTTTAAAACCCCTTTGTCTGGTACTGAGGTTGTCACTGGTGGGGCAGCTCTACTGAGCTACTTTTAGTACTGTAGGGATTGACCAGCCCAGACTTTGCTGAAAATGTTACATACAAGGACAGAAGAACATCCTGGCTGGGTCCAGCTGCTGGCACCATCCAGACCAAATGCTGTGTCTCCAGCAGTGGCGATAGGAGAGACCCTGAGGGGAAAGTATCTGAGCCTGGGCACTTTCTGCAGCACATTCCCTCAATATTCACAAATGTTGGACTGGGGGTCGTCCTGGTTTCAGTTAGGATAGGGTTAACTTCTTCTCAGTGACTGGTACAGGGCTGTGTTTTGGATTCAGAAGGAGAATAATGATGATAACACACTGATGTTTTGGGTTTTGCTAAGGCATGTTTATCCTAAGTCAAGGACTTTTTTTTCATGCTCTGCCAGGAAGGAGGTATGGAAAAGAAAAAAACCTGTGAGGGAGCATAGCCTGGACAGGTGACCCAGACTGGCCAAAGGGATATTCCACACCACAAAACATCATGGCCAGTATATAAACTGGGGGAGTTACCCAGAAGAGGGAACAATCTAAGTTCAGGAATGGGATCTGGCACCAGTCAGTGGGTGGTGAGCAATTATATTGTGCATCACTTGTTTGTTTCTTTTTTCTTCCCTTTTTTAATCATTATTATTTACTGGTTTTATTATATTTTACTTTGTTTTCAGTTATTAAACTGTTCTTATCTCAGCCTTCAAGTTTTACATGCAAGCTCAGACCTTCCCATGCAGAGCAGTACATCTTTCATCACTTTTAAACCCATCTCTTACTAGTTTCAATTAGTGTCCCTCAGCCCCCACATTGCACAACTTGGTGAACAGCAGTTCCCTGTCCAGCTAGGAGTGACTTTGTAAACTTCAGGTACACCCCGCATCTCCTTCACCTCTCTGCACCAAACAACCCCAGCCTTTTAGGCCTTTCCATGCAATGCAATGGCTCCATCCTTTGAAAATCTCATTTCTGTGTGTCCAGTGTCTCTCTGCCCACATTGAGGTGCTGGGACCCAATCTGGCAGAAGGCAGAGCACAAGCTGTGGGTTTCCCATGATCCTTTGCGAAGGCAACACAGTGCCACCAGTTCTGCTTCCAGGACTCTATCTGATGGTATTTTGTAACCCTCAGGCTGTTGTTGAGATCTGAGCCAAGGATGTCAGGGACCTGCAGGTAGTTACTGCGAACCCTAACTCGAACGCTAACCCTAGGCATAACCATAACCCTAACACTAAGTAAAGCCAGAAAACTGGCATTGGGCTGAGGAGACTCCAGAGCAGAAATACGAGGAGGGGGCAAGGTTAGGGCAGCGTCACTCTCCCCATGGCATCCCTTTCGCATTATCAGTGTCCCTGGAGCTCTGGACTTTGTGGTTTTCCGAACGCTAATCCTAGGCATAACCCTAACAGTAACCCTAGGGAGAACCGGAAATCCGGCATTGGGCTGAGGCGAGAGCCAAGCAGAAATGAGAGTAGGGAGCAAGTTTGGGGCAGCGTCACGCTCCCCTTGGCATGCCTTTTGCGTGGTCAGTGTCCCTGGAGCTGCAGGCTTTGTGGTTTTCTGAACCTCAGCCCTAGGCGTAACCTTAACCCTAACCCAACGTAGAGCCAGAAATCTGGCATTGGTCCGAGTCTGGCACTAAACAGAAAGAATAGTAAGGAGCAAGTGTGGGGCAGCGTCGCGCTCCCCTTGGCATGCCTTTCGCATTGTCGGCGTCCCTGGAGCTCGCAACTTTGTTGTTTTCTGAACCCTAACCCTAGGCATAACCCTAAGCCTAGGCAGAGCCGGAAATCTGGCACTGGTCCAAGTCTGGCGCCAAGCAGAAAGAAGACGAGGGAGCAAGTTTGGGGCAGCGTCAAGCTCCCCTTGGCATGCCTTTCACATTGTCAGCGTCCCTGGAGCTCTGGGCTGTGTTGTTTTCTGAATCCTAACCCTAGGCGTAACCCTAACCCTAACCCTAGCCAGAGCTGGAAATCTGGCATCGGTCCGAATCTGGCGCCGAAATGAAAGAAAAGGAGGTTGAAAGGCTGGGGCAGCGTCGCACTCCCCTTGGCATGTGTTTTGCGTTTTCCGTGTCCCTGGAGCTCTGGGCTTTGTGGTTTTCCGAACGCTAACCCTCGGGGCAACCTTAACCCTAACCTTAGGCAGAGCCAGCAATCCGGCATTGGGCTGAGGCGAGAGCCAAGCAGATAGAAGAGGAGGGAGCAAGTTTGGGGCAGCGTCACGCTCCCCTTGGCATGCCTTTTGCATTGTCAGTGTCCCTGGAGCTCTGGGCTTTGTGGTTTTCTGAACGCTAACCCTAGGCATAACCCTAACCCTAACCCTAGCCAGAGCCAGAAATCTGGCATCGGTCCGAATCTGGCGCCGAAATGAAAGAAAAGGAGGTTGAAAGGTTGGGCCAGCGTCACACTCCCCTTGGCATGTGTTTTGCGTTTTCCGTGTCCCTGGAGCTCTGGGCTGTGTTGTTTTCTGAATCCTAACCCTAGGCGTCACCCTAACCCTAACCTTGCACAGAGCCGGAAATCTGGCATCGGTCTGAGTCTGGCGCCAAGCAGAAAGAAAAGGAGGTTGAAAGTTTGGGGCAGCATCACCCTCCCCTTGGCATGCCTTTCGCGTTGTCAGTGTCCCTGGAGCTCTGGGCTTTGTGGTTTTCTGAATCCCAACCCTAGGTGTAACCCTAACCCTAACCCTAGGCAGAGCTGGAAATCTGTCAATGGGCTGAGGCGAGTGCCAAGCAGAAAGAAAAGGAGGTTGAAAGTTTGGGGCAGCGTCACGCTCCCCTTGGCATGCCTTTTGCGTGGTCAGTGTCCCTGGAGCTGCAGGCTTTGTGGTTTTCTGAACCTCAGCCCTAGGCGTAACCTTAACCCTAACCCAATGTAGAGCCAGAAACCTGGCATTGGTCCGAGTCTGGCACTAAACAGAAAGAATAGTAAGGAGCAAGTTTGAGGCAGCGTCGCGCTCCCCGTGGCATGCCTTTTGCAAGGTCAGTGTCCCTGGGGCTCTGGACTTTGTGGTTTTCTGAACACTAACCCTAGGCGTAACCCTAACCGTAACCCTAGGTAGAGCCGGAAATCTGGCATCGGTCCACGTCTGGCGCCAAAATGAAAGAAAAGGAGGTTGAAAGGTCGGGGCAGCGTCGCACTCTACTTGGCATGCCTTTCGCATTGTCAGTGTCCCTGGAGCTCTGGGCTTTGTGGTTTTCTGAACACAAACCCTAGGTGTAACCCTAACCCTAACCCTGGGCAGCGCTGGAAATCTGTCAATGGGCTGAGGCGAGAGCCAAGCAGATAGAAGAGGAGGGAACAAGTTTGGGGCAGCGTCACGCTCCCCTTGGCATGCCTTTTGCATTGTCAGTGTCCCTGGAGCTCTGGACTTTGTGGTTTTCTGAACGCTAAGCCTAGGCGTAACCCTAACCCTAACCCTACGCAGAGCCAGAAAACTGGCATCGGTCCACATCTGGCGCCAAAATGAAAGAAAAGGAGGTTGAAAGTTTGGGGCAGCGTCACCCTCCCCTTGGCATGCCTTTCGCGTTGTCAGTGTCCCTGGAGCTCTGGGCTTTGTGGTTTTCTGAATCCCAACCCTAGGTGTAACCCTAACCCTAACCCTAGGCAGAACTGGAAATCTGTCAATGGCCTGAGGCGAGTGCCAAGCAGAAAGAAAAGGAGGTTGAAAGTTTGGGGCAGCGTCACGCTCCCCTTGGCATGCCTTTTGCGTGGTCAGTGTCCCTGGAGCTGCAGGCTTTGTGGTTTTCTGAACCTCAGCCCTAGGCGTAACCTTAACCCTAACCCAATGTAGAGCCAGAAACCTGGCATTGGTCCGAGTCTGGCACTAAACAGAAAGAATAGTAAGGAGCAAGTTTGAGGCAGCGTCGCGCTCCCCGTGGCATGCCTTTTGCAAGGTCAGTGTCCCTGGGGCTCTGGACTTTGTGGTTTTCTGAACGCTAACCCTAGGCGTAAGCCTAACCGCAACCCTAGGCAGAGCGGAAATCTGGCATCGGTCCACGTCTGGCGCCAAAATGAAAGAAAAGGAGGTTGAAAGGTTGGGCCAGCGTCGCACTCCCCTTGGCATGCCTTTCGCATTGTCAGTGTCCCTGGAGCTCTGGGCTTTGTGGTTTTCTGAACACAAACCCTAGGTGTAACCCTAACCCTAACCCTAGGCATAGCTGGAAATCTGTCAATGGGCTGAGGCGAGTGCCAAGCAGAAAGAAAAGGAGGTTGAAAGTTTGGGGCAGCATCACGCTCCCCTTGGCATGCCTTTTGCGTGGTCAGTGTCCCTGGAGCTGCAGGCTTTGTGGTTTTCTGAACCTCAGCCCTAGGCGTAACCTTAACCCTAACCCAATGTAGAGCCAGAAACCTGGCATTGGTCCGAGTCTGGCACTAAACAGAAAGAATAGTAAGGAGCAAGTTTGAGCAGGCGTCGCGCTCCCCTTGGCATGCCTTTTGCAAGGTCAGTGTCCCTGGAGCTCTGGACTTTGTGGTTTTCTGAACGCTAACCCTAGGCATAACCGTAACCCTAACCCTAGCCAGCCTGGAGATCTGGCATCGGTCCGAATCTGGCGCCGAAATGAAAGAAAAGGAGGTTGAAAGTTTGGGCCAGCGTCGCACTCCCCTTGGCACGTGTTTTGCGTTTTCCGTGTCCCTGGAGCTCTGGGCTTTGTGGTTTTCCGAACGCTAACCCTCGGGGCAACCTTAACCCTAACCTTAGCAGAGCCAGCAACCCGGCATTGGCTGAGCGAGAGCCAAGCAGATAGAAGAGGAGGGAGCAAGTTTGGGGGCAGCGTCACGCTCCCCTTGGCATGCCTTTTGCGTGGTCAGTGTCCCTGGAGCTGCAGCTTTGTGGTTTCTGACCTCAGCCCTAGGCGTAACCTTAACCCTAACCCACGTAGAGCCAGAATCTGGCATTGGTCCGAGTCTGGCACTAAACAGAAAGAATAGTAAGGAACAAGTGTGGGGCAGCGTCGCGCTCCCCTTGGCATGCACTTTCGCATTGTCGGCGTCCCTGGAGCTCGCAACTTTGTTGTTTTCTGAACCCTAACCTAGGCATAACCCTAAGCCTAGGCAGAGCCGGAAATCTCGGCACTGGTCCAAGTCTGGCGCCAAGCAGAAGAAGATGAGGGAGCAAGTTTGGGGCAGCGTCAAGCTCCCCTTGGCATGCCTTCGCATTGTCAGCGTCCCTGGAGCTCTGGGCTGTGTTGTTTCTGAATCCTAACCCTAGGCATAAACCCTAACCCTAGCCCTAGCCAGAGCCAGAAATCTGGCATCGGTCCGAATCTGGCGCCGAAATGAAAGAAAAGGAGGTTTGAAAGGTTGGGCCAGCGTCACACTCCCCTTGGCATGTGTTTTGCGTTTTCCGTCCTCTGGAGCCTCTGGGCTGTGTTGTTTCTGAATCCTAACCCTAGGCGTGACCCTAACCCTAAC